>JAFMSR010000008.1:48175002-48239723 GCA_022818135.1 Saxidomus purpurata | reverse complement strand
GGTAATAGCGTAAATAATTATGGATTACATATTGCATTTCTGAAAGCCTATGAAACCGTAAAATATGTTTTAATACTGTCAAAAATATTTTTCAATGTCTTTATTGTATTGTCTTTTTCTAAACTTTGCAAAATTGTGGACACATACTAGACACAGTGTTTTCAAATATTTCATAAAGGAGATGATTACATGGCATTAAAATATTTCGAATAATTGTTTAGTATTGCGTTCGCTGCAAGATAACTCAAAATGCACACCGTTTTAGTACACATTATCCTGAATAATTTTGATTTGTTGTCCGCGAAACAGGGACACAACTTTCAGTTTCTTCATTTTCAACAATATTGCAATCAAGACTGAAAACATGATTGGTATACTAGTATTATACTACATAACAAACATGAGTAAGTTGCAAATGTCTGGATTTCATCATTCACAGCCCTAGTATCACTTTAAATACTCAAAGGTAGAATAATGAATTTACTTATAGATTTATGAATTGTATTCTATTTATTCTTATACATAATTATCTGTTGACATATACATTTCTTTCATATTTTTGTCGCTTCTTCACTAGAAAGCGTTGGCTAGAAAATGTTTCTTATTGTTTGCAATATCATAGAAAAAAGTACTGTGCTATATGTGTAGCATATAAGTAACGTAAGGAATGTTTTTCTCATAAACAACAGTCGTATTCGCCGGAAAGAAAATAACAGTAACAAGTTATGTTGTGTCAAAATAGGTCCTGGGACTGTAAACTACATGACATTATATACATTACATTGATAGTACTGTATAAATTCAGTATGAAATTGCTTTGATTCTGATGTTACATTTCAAGAGTCAGCCTCTTCAAACGCGACATTTATGAGATCTTCTGGGGTTTTTTATCGTAGCATCGCTAAACCTGGTCACAATATATACGGACATAAATCTTAACGGGGTTCGTGAACGAAGTAAATTATCCAGTTCTCCGCAGTAAGCGCTCTTGAATTTTAAAAAGTGTCACCTCGAACAGTTTCTATCAAATCAAACTTCGACACAATGCTTATTAACATGATATCGGTACCTTGATAACGTTCGACAACAAACAATATCACATCAGACACTCCAGAGTTATTTCCATTGAAGCGTCGAGCTTTGGCTCAAAAGAACTGTCTTATACACAATTGTTTTCTATACGTCAGTAGCTAGACCGACCGAAGCACTCCGGAGTTACAGCCCTTAAAATAGTCCCCAAAGTAGCACCGTCCACTCTCTTACTGTCCTTCAATGGCATTTATTTAACGTATTAGCAACGTTAATTTTCTATTTTGAAACCTCTATATCTATTATTATAGAACCTAGTCACACATGTTCTAGTGTATACTAAAATAGTTTGTTTTTTTTCAAAAAGCTTTCTACTTTTGATTTCTTACACGAAAACATCCGCAATCACACACACGCACGCACGCACCCTCGCACGCACACACATACATACACACACACACACACTACAAGTGTTTTCCACCTAAAGCACCGAACTTCATGATGTATGTCTTAGAATTCATCTATTCTCTCACTCATGCAATAGTTCACATATAAATCACATGCATGTATTCTTTCATTCGTTTAAAAAATCCTTTCTTCATTATTAAAATCGCTAGACTTATCTCATTTTTAGTGTTTACAATAATCACTATTAAATTATCTGACATTTGTAGGACTAACAGATGTGTAAACTGAAGAACATTTACGTAGTAATGGGAACTTCGAAGATCTTTCAACCTAAAACATGAGTGCTAAGTAAATATTCAACTCTTAGTCCGTTCTTGTCGACAATTATTTTTTCAACCTAGTAAATTCAAGAGATATTCAAACAACAGCATGCCAAGAGTGTTCGATGAAATATTTATCCGTCAGAGTCTGAATATTCTTCACCATATCTTGCCCCAGCAGCAGCGAGTGAAACACATATAGTATCATGTTTTCTGGCACGTGCAAAATCAAACGGCATGTTTCCATCATATGCTCGTGCATTGATTTCACAAGATCGTTCACATAACAATAATTTGACTAGACTGACATCACCACTCAGACACGCATTGTGAAGAATTGTTCTACCCGTTTTCCCCTCTTTCATATTCACATCAATGTTCTTCATAATTAGTGTTTCGACGATATCTTCATGCTTGTTCATAGCAGCCAGGTGAAGACATGTCACACCATCGTAGTTCTTTACTGCAAAGTCCTGTGGAATTCTTTGGTAAGGGATTTCATGTGTGTTCTGTTTAGTTTCGGTGTATCGCACAGGTTCGAGCAAACAGTGCACTATCTTCAGAAATCCATCTCGGCACGCAATGTGTAATGCAGTATTTCCATCTTTGTCCCTCAACTCAACATCCGCTCCTCCAACAAGCAATCGCCTTGTGACTTCCGGTTGATTAGTTAATACTGCCAAGTGTAGAGGCGATTGAAATAACGCATTTTTAACAGACAGCCATTTATAAGACTGTGCCTTTGATATGAATAGCAAGATAAATTCCACATCCAGCAATATAATAGCAATATGCAATAGCGTATCTCCGTCCTTATCTCTAGTATAAATTGCTGCAGGAGCAACACTGTGTTCAATAAAGTTATCTGGTCGATTAATTGTATTTTCATCATTCGGACTCTCGTCAATGACTTTATTTATTTGTGTCATACTACCGGCAGTGTTACTTTCCTTAACTTGGTTTCCCACTAAAATTATTCTGGCTACTTCTGTCACCAGGTCATCAAAGATGGAAGATGATTACAAGGCAGCTGGTTAGGTCATCTCTTAATTATTGCGTGGTATCTGGTGCAAAAAGTATTTTAAAAAGATGGAATGAAATAAGATTAAAGTACAGTTACAAAAATATAATTAAATGAATTTCAAATCTCAACGAAAGTATTTTTTAATTTTATTTAATTGTTTACTATATAATTTGTTATATTTACATTAGTGTCTTAACTTCATGCATTTGTACATTAGGATCTATCCAATTTTGATTTTTAAAGTCGAGAAACAAAAATCATAGTTAAATGGTATAAATCTTGTACATAATTGTTCTGAATATTATTAAAAGTCAATACCTCCACTGTCTGTACCTACAATAAATGCAAATCAGCAATTCAGTGAACTACATTACATATTTATTACCATGAGCCTATATTTAGGTCCGTGATATTACGTTATGTCTATGTATACTCTGACATGTTAACATATTATTGTGCAACTTCTTGTCCCGGCCATAGACGGGAATTAGTCTATCCAAAAGGTCTAGGTCGGGTCCTGCCAAAGGTTATTGTCGTTTAAAATGCTTAAAAACTTGAATAATCAACAAATCTTTATCAAATAGATTGCCGGAAGAAACAGTTTTAATATTACATGTGTATTTTAGAAAGTGACAGGCATTCTCTCGAAAGCAATTTCTAAATAAAGGTCTTCTGTCCTACTTGCCGGATAATACAAATCGGATACTTATAACTGGGACCAACGAAACAAGACCAAGACACTGTAACGGCACGTAAATAAACATATTTTGACCATGATTTGAGTTAAACAAAGTAAAGAAATATTAAGAACACATTTTTTCTCGCTTTTGACAGGAAGTTGGTAGATCTAACTTCAACTGCCAATGCATTTTTCATTGGATCTTGATGAAACTTGGTCAGTATGATTGTCTTGATAAAATCTAAAGCGACTTGGAAAATGGATCATCTGGAGTCTAAAACTAGGTCACCTGGTCAAATCGTAGTGTGTTATTTATTAGTAACTTTCTCGACCAGTGAATAAACGTCAATATTTCGAGTAACATATTGGATGCAAGGATTCAGTTGGTTTTCTTGACATGCTTGATACACGTGTTAGGTTAAGGATTTAATCACAATTGGATAAGCGGCTGGTTAGAAGAAATGAAGAAAAAAAAAATGAAATTTTTTATTTTTCAATATATCCCTACCCTACCTAGCATTCTTGGGCCCTTTGCCCTAAACACAGATTGTTTTTTTCCAACCAATAGCATTTTTTTGGATTAAAAAAACAAAAAAAATTTGCCCCTACCCTACCTAGAATTTTTGGGACTGTTGACCTAAACACAGATTTTTTTTGGGGGGGGGGCCTCACCTAGGATTAAAAACTAGGTCACCAGTTCAATTCCGATGAAAACCTTGTACTCTAGAAGTTACATTTTTATAGCCAATCATCATGTAAATTGCTCAGAAGATTTGTCTTGTAAAGGTCAAACATGATGTTTATGATTATGATATGAATTTTAGGGTAAAGTTTTGTCACGTATGATTATAAGTAGGTCTCAGGCGAGCAATATAGGGCCATCTTAGCCCTCATGTTTACTCTAAAATCTAGCTACCCAGCCTGTTCATACTCAAAATTAGCTCACCTCAACACAAAGAAGTTGGTGTCCGTCATCTGCCTTGATGAAATCCCTGTTGAAATCTAGGTAAGGAATTTTTCAAAATCATTCCCCCCCACAAAATGGTGACAGCGTACATGTATATAATAAAAGAGTACACTGACGCGATTTTTTTGGGGGGAATTATTTTGAAAAATTCCTTGTGTACATGTGGCTGTGGCAGCAAATAGGAAAAACTTTAAAATTCTTCTCTGAAACCACACGGTATAGAGCTTTGATGTTTAGCTTAAAAATGCTTTGAGCTATGGTCTTCAAAGTTGCTAGAAGTAAAACTTAATAAGAGTTGGTGACCCTTACTAAATTTGGGGTCAATAGGTTAAAGTTCAAATGTCACAGAGAACTTGCATTTAAAAAATCTTTCTTCTCTGAAATAACTCAACAACGCTTTGACATAAAGTTTTCACTCTTGCTAGGATGGTGGAGGCATGCACATAAGTGTTTTACAAACATCTCTTGTTTCCTTTCAGGATGGCTGAATGATTGTTTCGATAGTAGACAAACTAAGCGAACAATGAAGCATATTGTACTAAAATTGTGCCCTTTGATCCGGATACATTCAGATACTTTCCTCAGACAAGCTGTATACTCAGCTAACCGATCCAGCCGAGCAAGTGACTCAATGTTTAAAACATGCAGTAGACAGATGCATATGAGGTGCAGACCGACTATTTTTTTTAGCCGGAACACCAATGCTTCTTCATTACAGTCTGTCAATGACTTACACAATATTTGTATACAGAACACTTCATTAGGTGAAAATTTCAGCTGTCTTAGGTTTTACAGTGTTTTTAGGCATGGACCGTTAAGTGATGAAGATGAAGAAACAGTTGACAAATTATTCAAAGGGATTATTAAACATGAAAGAAGCAGCTTATCAAGGGGTATAACTCTTGTAGAGTCAACACATCCAAAGAAATCAGAACAAGCTCAGATGTTGCTCAGCAGGATCCTGCGGTACAACAAGAAACAAGGAGATATGGTTTTCATGAAGCCAAAGTCATTTCGAATAGGTAAACATTCTTACAAATTTCTCTAGACATTGAGGTATATGTCATTATCATACTTTCAAATGGTACTCAGACTTTTAAGTAAATGAAGAATTTATTATATCTTGTAAGTGTGAGATTGTTTTATTTCTGTTTCAAGTAACATTAAACATCAGAAATTAACTGTTTTTTAGCTCATCTGAGCTGAAGGTGGGTTGACCATCGTCCATTGTCAGCATTTCACTTTAAGCTCTTCTCCCCCATGACTACATGTTATGGATTTTTACTAAACTTGCTCTGTAGCATTCTTGCATTTATGAAGCTGATACACTTGTAACTGAAGCAGTCATACTTGTATGTCCCACTTCCAGCTCCATTTAGTGAGCTTTTACTAACTGTATATGGCATGACGTTGTCTGCGGTCATTTAGTTTAGGTCTCTAAAATTTGGTGTCTTTGTTTGGAGTTTGAAATGTTGATGACATTTTTATGTTTCAGGTTTGTCAGGGCCTCCTGGAGCAGGAAAAAGTACTTTCATTGAAGCGTTCGGAAAATTTTTAACAAATAAAGGTCA
This sequence comes from Saxidomus purpurata, assembly GCA_022818135.1. Classification (NCBI taxonomy): domain Eukaryota; kingdom Metazoa; phylum Mollusca; class Bivalvia; order Venerida; family Veneridae; genus Saxidomus; species Saxidomus purpurata. The sequence goes on along the minus strand of JAFMSR010000008.1, from coordinate 48,233,725 downwards.
TAAAGTGGCGGTATTGGCAGTGGATCCTTCGTCCTCACAGACAGGAGGTAGGTCAGTAAGCATTTATTAAGAAATTCTCAAAAGTTATGCTCTTTGAATTTATGAAGTGCTCATGGTGAGCTGTTGTGATCACCCTGTATCTGTCGTCAACCATGCATCATCTGTAGCTTATTGTCAACAATTGGCAACTGCTAGGCCTAGAGCTTAGATGTTTGGTGTATAGCATTGTGTAGTTGTCACTTGTCGTACATAGACTTGTATAGTGAAGAATCTTTTTCTTGAAAAGCTTAGATATTTGGTAAACAGCATCTTCTTGTGGTCTTAGTTTATACAAATTTATTTTAGTTCTATTACGAAGAAAGCTCTGTAGCTTATTTAATCGCTTCGAACAGTCCTTCCAGATATAATCACGCTCCCAAGAGAGAATCAGCGATTTTTTCATCGCTGCTACCCATTTACAGCTTGGTAGGATGAGGCACATGTGGTATCCGTGCCTTTGCCCAAGGACACACCTCTTGCTGCTCCGGCTGGGATTCAAACCCGGGACCAGAGGTGAACGCCCTAACCACTGAGCTATTGAGGCCCACACTTGTTGTCTTCTACCAAGTTAATTCTAATCATGGCATGGGGTCAGAATTGGCCCTGTCCAGATGGTCACTTGTTTTGTATATATAGGGACATTTAAAAAAATCTTCTTGTCTGAAACTGTAAGTTTCAGAGCATAGAAGTATTGTCTAGTGATCCTATCAAGTTTGTTCAGATCATTCCCTTGGGGTTTAAATTGACACTGCCATAGGGGTTTTATATTTGTTTATATTGGAAAGTTTAAAATCTTGTCACAAACAGGGAGGCCCAGATCTTAATAAATATTTTGTATCTACATGTAACATCGCCTAGTGGTCCTCAGATAAGTTTATTAAAATCATGCCCCTGGGGTCAAAATTGATCACACCCTTGATGTCACATGTTGAACATAGACTATAATACTACAGGAAAAACTGTAAAAACATAATTTGTTGGAAAAACTGTAAAAATTATTTTATTGGAAAGGATTGACCCAATTTTTAAAAATAATTTGGCAACTCTTGGGTAACAATGGAATCAGTGAATCATGGGCAAAAACTCTTGACTAAAGTTTGTCTTTGAACAAACTGTGGTACATAAAATTGTATGAGTTCATAAAATGGAAAAACTGTACAATTACATGGCAATTCATAATTAAAACATACAATCATCAATAAACAACATAACAATGTCAATCAACAGGATAACACAAAAGAAGATTTAAGGTAAACTCTTTTTTCCATCACAGTCCTTAAGATTGATGCATTGCTTTTTTAGGTTCACTTCTTGGAGATAAAACACGAATGCCAGATTTGTCATGTGACATGAATGCTTACATTCGGCCTTCGCCCGCTAGAGGTAGTCTAGGTGGTGTTACCAGGACTACAAATGATGCAATAGTTCTATGTGAGGCTGCAGGATATGATATTATCTTGGTTGAAACTGTAGGTAAATATATTTATCACATTCTTGAATATACCTGGGCTACAATCTGTGTTTTAAATAACGTCTAGAATTGTGACATTTGTTAGTTTTTTGATAAAAGTAGTGTCATACATGAAATGTCTTTGTCCAGTGACGTAAGGAATAAGAAAGGGTAAATTAGCATGATCTTCACTAAACGAAAATACTGCATCAGCAGTTCTCAATACATTTTTTAATCGTTAATTGAATTATAATTGGTCGGTGTTAACTTGCAAATTTTCCAATGGAGCTTTCATACAAACTACATAGTAGCATTTTTTTTCCGAGGATTTGAATACATTTTCACACCAGACTAATCTACTGAATTAGACAAGTGGTTCTTGTAAGGGGATGGCAGGGAGACACTCAAAATCCCCTTGGTCATAATCCCCTTGGTCCAAAAATGGCATAGTAGTCATAATCCCCTTGATGGATTTTACATTTTAATTTCAATAATTTTAATTTTTTTCAATCATTCACTATAGTAAAGTTAAACTAGAGACAAATAAAACATTCAGTAATTTTTTTTATTCAATATATGCTTTTCCACTTGTAAAATTCATTGAGGGGATTATGACTACTATGCCTTTTTTGGACCAAGGGGATTATGACCAAGGGGATTTTGAAGTACACTCTGGATCGCATGACCCCTTGGAATGAATTTGGCTGGTAGCAGTTGGTAAGTGGTCACTATTAACGTTTTGCTAACCGGGTACTCGACGTTCCATCGAGTAACCGGTTAACAGGGTACTCCTTGCAATCCCTAAAAAAAAAAACCTCTCCATTTAAACATAAATTAACTAAATTTTAATGAATAAATTTGTAAGAAAAGGAACGAAACTGCAGGAAGAAGGCAATAATCAGAAAATGTGTATAAGGGATTATCGCTTAGTGATATCTTCAGAGATGTTGGTACTTGTATAGTTATTGTATTATTGTTACAGGGGTAGGTCAGTCAGAGTTTGTAGTGGCTGACATGGTGGATCTATTCTGTCTTCTTATACCACCTGCAGGAGGTGATGAACTACAAGGTATGTTTGCTGAGAAGTTGCAGTGCTTCTTACATCACATAATACATGTAGATAGTTTCAAAGTTTGCTAAATTGCCAATCTTTATGTGTTAATCATTCAAACTAGTGACTGAAGAGAAAAGTTTCATGAATAGATTATAATTTATTATGGCACCCTGTGTTTGGGTTGAAAATTCTTGAAGTGAAAGGATAAATGCCTTATGATCATTTTATAATAACTGTTAAACTTAAGTTTAGGGGAGTCTGTAGAAGTCATCCTTCCTGTAGGCTTGTTGGTTATTGCCATTTATGTCCAGCTTATCACAACAAGAAAATGCATCTGATGATAATCTTTTTTATACCCCCGAAACAAAGTTTAGGGGGGTATATAGGAGTCACCCGGTGGTTGGTCCGTCGGGCGGTCGGTGGGGGAGGGCGGTCGGGCGATCGGTTCGTTTCATTTTCCTTGTCCGGAGCATAACTTGAAAACTACTAGTTGGAATTCAGTACAACTTCATACAATGGTCTAGCACATTGAGAGGAATTGCAGTGCCCAAGAATCATGACTCCATCTTGACTAATTACAGATTTATTGCCCTTTGTTACTTTTCCTTGTCCGGAGCATAACTTGAAAACTACTAGTTGGAATTCAATACAACTTCATACAATGGTCAAGCACAATGGGAGGAAGTGCAGTGCACAAGAACCATAACTATATCTTGACTAATTACAGAGTTATTGCCCCTTGTTACTTTTCCTTGTCCGGAGCATAACTTGAAAGCCACTGGTTGGATTTCAATACAACTTCATACAATGGTCAACCACAATGGGAGGAAGTGCAGTGCACAAGAATCATAACTATATCTTGACTAATTACAGAGTTATTGCCCCTTGTTACTTTTCATTGTCTGGAGCATAACTTGAAAACTACTGGTTGGAATTTAATACAACTTCCTACAATGGTCCAGCACAATGAGGGGAAGTGCAGTGTACAAGAACCATAACTCTATCTTGACAAATTACAGAGTTATTGCATATTTTAGTTTTTTCTGCAAGGTATTCTGTTACTACGAACTTCCTCAGTTTATAAAGCAGTCTTTCGGGGGTATTAATCATATTTAGTGATAGGTCTAGTGTTTTTTTATACCCCCAAGTGTCAAGGTCAGGCTCCTCTTTGTTTGATTGCATTAGGCCTCTTCTTACACATTAAGAAATTTTTCGTCTTAATGGATATGTGTTTCGCTACCTTAAGGGTCTATGGATTAATTACAATTTGCATCTTTTTAGCATTATATGTCAAAGAGCATTTTATTTGTGCATGATTCATCTTAAGTGATAGCTGTAGTTTTGAACACTTTCAGACATCCATGTTTCAGTACCATTACAAATCTTTGTTTTCCTCAATATGTACATGGATAACAAGACTATCTTGTTATATAAATAATGTGTTCTGAGATTCATATTATGAGAAAGAATTCATGGTTTATAACTTAAAATTGCAAAACATTTTTAAAAAATGCACATTGTGCATGTGCTTTATTGACCAATCTTAGATTCCTAGTCATAATTGTTGTTCTTAATTTGATGTTAATGCCTCTGTCTGGACTTGTATGATGTTATTCTGTAATTATCAGTTATGAAATTTGTTTATGGTTTATCATCAGTATTTGTTTTATTCAGGAATAAAGAAGGGTATAGTTGAGGTAGCTGATCTTGTAGTTGTGAACAAGTCTGATAGTGACCTGGTACCAGCTGCCCAACGGATACAGGCGGAATATATTAGTGCTGTCAAGTACATGAGGAAAAGATCAACAGTATGGAAACCACAGGTACAAGATTTCACATATTTCTTTTGCACATGAGGGAACTATACTTCTGTATAGACTGCATGAATACTTATGAGCCATGATGCATAAAATATAATACAAGTCTAGATCTGGATGAGCTGATACATACTTTCATAATGGTTTCTGTAATGAGCAGGAGGTTCAGATCAAATTATCTGTCACCGAGGGTAACTGTTTTGGCGGGAATGAGGCTCTGCCTAGTTCCGGCAAAACAGTTACTGAGGTGACGGATATTTCAGTCGTAACCACATGTGTCATGATAGAATGTTTTTCTTGCACACCATTTTGCACTTGTAAATACAAATTTATCTAAAAGATGCATTATTATATAAAAACAAACAATAATCAGATGTTGTTTTTGACAAAGTGATGGCCTTATGATTCAAGAGAGTCGTCTGGCACAGAGGGGTGCCAGACCGATTTTTCCGGCATGGGTAAAATCACTAGAAATGCTGATCCGATATCAAAGAAGCATTAATTTTATCTGTGTCTGACACATTCATACCACATAGTTGTGGTGTGAATGATTTTTTTCCGCTGAGGTGTTATTGATTGGCCTGTCTTTACAAGAATTACCAAGGTGTTGGTTTTCGCACAGCTTACATTCATGAATATCTTGACAATACAAAAGAGTATTCAATTGATTGGCCTGTCTTTACAAGAATTACCAAGGTGATGATGTTGGTTTTCGCACAGCTTACATTCATGAATATCTTGACAATACAAAAGAGTATTCAGTGTTTTAGAACTGCATGTACTAACTCAGTTGTGTATGTGATGACAGTTTAATAACATCGTAATGAGAACTGTTCATACATTTTAATATACCGATACAGTGTGGTCTTGGAACAGAGAAAATAACATGGCCTTTCTTCTGTTACAGAGTAGCTTCATTTATGAGAGTTGTATCCCTTGCATTGTAACATGTTCCTGCATTTAAATGACTAATGTTATTTTGTCTTGCAACTGGAGAACTAGAAGTCATTCTCTCAGTACATGAAATGTAAGTTTAAGTTAAATTCTGGCTTTATTCCTTGTGCTTAAAAATGAATGACACCTTTGTATTTGACTTTGAGTTAAAAAAATGCTTTTTAATTGAAAGTTGCTGTAAAGTCGGAGTGTACTTCAAAATCCCCTTGGTCCAAAAATGGCATACATTGTAGTAGTCACAATCCCCTCAATGGATTACAAGTGGAAAAGCATGTTTTGAATTTTTTATAAATGTTTTATTTGTCTCTAGTTTTACTTTACTATTATAGCAAATGATTGAAAAAATTAAAATTATTGAAATTACAATGTAAAATCCATTTAGGGGATTATGACTACTATGCCAATTTTGGACAAAGGGGATTTTGAGTGTCTCCCGTAAAGTCGTAATGCTGAACTGCCCATGAAACTTGTACAATCATTCCTCTCACTCAGTTCCAAGCACCTAAGTCCTACTTCTACTTTGCATGAAAAGAAAAGAAAACACTGATGGCTCTTAAAGCAGTGAATAAGATCTAGAATGTTGCTCTGATATATTGGCTGTACAAATTGAAGTTTTTAGATACGGTGTATAAGGTTTTGCAATATAATCTTTTCAGGTACTGAGGATATCATCACTGACAAAAGAAGGTATACCTGATCTCTGGTTGACAATGCACAGCTACCAGACCACTGTACTACAGGCCGGGGAATTCTGGCAGAAACGGCAAAAACAGTACAATATCTGGATGTGGAACTATGTTAAAGATCGTATAATGGACTTGTTCAAAAAGCATCCTGCTGTAGAGAGCATTATGGAAGAAGTGGAAGAGAAAGTTTCAAGAGGGGAGGTAACTCCAGGACAAGGAGCAGACTTAATGTTGAAGGAATTCGTTAAAGATTTGTGATAAATATTAACACATAGTTGTGCTTGATTTACTCTGTAGGCTTTGCATGTGATAGGGAAAGTTTCTAAGCTACATGAATCAGGGATATCTTTAAAGTGAATTATAATGTATTTCCAGTGAAGATCATAGTAATAATAATATACTGAATTTGAAACAGATGTGTTGTACATTGTAGGTCTTACTTATGTACCAGTTGTTTCTCAAATGTGCAATATAAAAAAGATATATCCGTCAAGGGATGCCTGCAAAACTGTACTGTTGTAACTTATATGAAATAAAGACGGACCTATGTCCCCAGTTTTGCTGTTGTCCCACGAAGTGTACCTGCTGCTAATTTATTCTAACAGCTTGAGAGGTAGCTGTGCTGAAAGGTTAACAACTCTGTATGTTAAATAGTACATATGTATTTTAGAGTTTTATTGTTGGTACCGTATGATCCATATGACCAACACCCCCAGAAGAGTTTTTAGTGATTTTAGGTTTCGGGGGATAGTGCAAGATACAGAACGTATCCCATTCCAGAGACACCCCTGGTTCGTTAACATGCCTGGTGTACAGCACCAATACATGGGACCTCGGTTCTTTAGGTCTCATCCGAAAGACCATTAGTTATGTTAGTGGAGGAGCGGGGGATCGAACCTGCGATCACTGGATTACAAATCCAGCGCGTTACCGCTGGACCACTTATCTGCTCCTTATTGAATAGTCAATACTTGGAAGCATTATGTAATGGGATTGTTGATTTACTGAGTACATTTTGTGCTATTGATGAAATTCTCAATATGCTAATTCTTTATAGCTGTACAGGAGGTATCTCTAATGACTTGTTAAAGTAAAAATAGAAGAACCCTTGTCAATGCTCATGAGAACTGTATTAAAGCTTGTCTCAAAGTAAACAACAGCACTTTTATAGTTAAGTTTAGACTCTGTCTGATAGTTGTTAGGCAAATTCAATTCCATGTTAATGTAAATGATCTCCTAGTTTTAAATGGAATATCATAGAGCTGGTCTGCTGCATTCTTACTAGATAGGTAGACATTAGCCTTATAAGATAGATTGAAATGTACAGGTGACATTTTTAGTTACAGCGTGTACTTTTTTATGTCTCCCCCATAAAGATATATTGTTTTTGCCATGTCTGTCTGTCTGTCTGTCCATCCGTCCGTCCGTCCGTCCGTCCGTCCGTCCATGCCCAGTAGACATTAGGGGGATAAGGTTTGAGTACAACTTAGCATTATGAGGTTGTTTCAGTTCATTCCGTCATTATGGGGTTAAAAATAGTATTGTGGGGTTTAAGAATTGTAAAGTGGGGTTAAAAAAGATCAAAAAAAGATCAAAGGGATAACCTCACAAAGTCCATCTCGTGATTTTCATGAAACTTGGGTCAGATGTTCACCTCAACTAGATGATGTGCAGAACCCATGAACCAACCGTGCTGGCTCAAGGTCAAGGTCACAGCTCAAGGTCAAAGGTTTGAGCCTTGCATTTCGTGTCTGCTCCGTATCTCCTAAACCCCTCGAAGGATTTTCATTAAACTTGGGTCAGATGTTCACCTGAACTATGCGATGTGCAGAACCAGTGAACCAACGCACCTGCTCAAGGTCAAGGTCACAGTTAGAGATCAAAGGTCATATGACTATATTTCGTGTCCGCTCAATATCTCTTGAACCCCTTGTAGGATTTAAGAATAACTCAACACCAATGTTCACCATAGTGACACGATGTGCACAGCGCATGTAACAACCACCTTGGTTCAAGGTCAAGGTCAAGGTTTTTTTTTATTGGCAAGGTCACTGTTACTTAAAATAGATTAAAAAATTTTTTTTTGGGGGGGGTTTAAAGTGTTAAAGCAAAAAAAACAATTTTTTAAGGTCAAGGTCACTGATACTAAAAATATATTTTTAATTATTTTTTTTAAAGTGTTCTAAGCAATAATAAAACAAGTGACAGGAAATTGTCACAAAACCAGGTTTTCATTTTCCAGTCTGCTGGCCGAGCGCAAATGTGTTTTTAAAGTCAGTAGATATACATAATGTGAAAAAGAAACAAAGGTCTTCTTCTATATATTACATGTGTAAAAAAAGCAAAGGGCCATAATTCAGGCAAAATTGATCCAAACACAAAACCCAGACAATATGCACGAGGGCACTTGATGACAACAGTTCTGTGAGAGTTTGGTTTAAATATCTTGAGAAATGTAGGAGGAAGTGGGCACGTGACAGTATTCTTCTATATATAACATATGTGGAAAAAAAGCAAAGGGCCATAATTCAGGCAAAAATTATAAAAAAAAAAAAAAAAAAACAATAAAAAAAAAAAAACTTGCTCTGTGTGGGGTTTGAACCGCTGGTCTCATGAGAAATTTTGTCATCTTACTGTAACAGAATACTCCAAAGTATACAGGACTGGTAATCTATTCTAAAAATAGACAGTAATAACAGAGTATTCTCCCTTTTATAATAACAGAGTATTCTCCCTTTTATATATACTTAAATAAGGAGACACAAAATTGCTAACGGACGGACGGACGACCAGGGGCAGAACATTATATATTCAAAATTCTTTAGTTCACAATTATAGTTCTGTGAAAGTTTGGTTGAAATCCCTTGAGAAATGTAGGAGTTGCACACAGAAGAGTATTTCTCTATATATATTACATTATGTGGAAAAAAACAAAGGCCCATAATTCTGTCAAAAATGATCAAATCAAAAAACCCCGACAATGTGCGCCAGGGCACTTGGTGACAATAATTCTGTGAAAGTTTGGTTGAAATCCCTTGAGAAGTGTAGAAGGAGTTGCGCACAGAAGAATTACGTATGTGAAAAAAAACAAAGGGCCATAATTCTGTCAAAAATGACCAAATCACAAAACCCCGACAATATGCGCCAGGGCACTTCATGACAATACTTCTGTGAAAGTTTGGTTGAAATCCCTTGAGAAATGTAGGAGGAGTTGCGCACAGAAGAAATTGTTTATGCCCGCCGCCCGCCCGCCGACATACCTCAATCTAATAACCAGGATTTTTCCTTCGGAAAACCGGGTTAAAAATTATGATCAAAGTCACTGTTACTGAAAATAGATTTTTGTGTTCTTTTAATATCCTGTTTCAGTATGATTATTGACAAACTGCCATTGGGGAGACATATGTTTTTGTGACTAAAACAACCATCTAGTTTAAATGGATTTACAAGAGCAACTGTTTTTATTAAAGCTTTTATATAGCCTGTCAAGTAGAAATTGATCTTACGAAATAAGCTGTTATTTCCATCACTTGTGCCTGACACAGAGTGATGAAGGCATCGGTGGCAGCCATGTTGTTGACGTGGATGAATGAAACAGTAGTAAACTGTTCAAAGTTCCATCTACACTTAATTGTGTGGTTTATGAACCTAGAAACTGTTAATACCTAAAGAGTACTTCAGTACAAATGTACCATAGTATTGTACAGTACCATAAGAGTACTTTAGTGTCATAGAGTACTATAGAGTACCAAGGTACTTCACCTTACTATAGAGTATTAAAGTACTTCTAGAATGTCACCCTTGGGGATAGAAGGTTATAATCTCGACATTCCCTCTGACATTACCGTATTTTACACACATTTTTGGATCATTACAGGGAACATAGTCAATATCATATAAAGTTTTGTAAATAGGATTCCTATGATAATCAGCCCTTATTTGTAGACCTGGGAATCCTGATACAGTGCTTGTCTGTCAGTCAAAACATCTAAACGGCAACAGTCCAACCTGCACTTTTTCATGCTAACAGATGGTTTTCATAAAGAAAGTTGCCAGTTAATTATCTTGGAGTTTTTTTCAAGAAGACAAAAAACTTGTCAGAGGTTAACTGACTGATGTTAATTTAAAATGGTGGAAATTGTTAAAGCGCAATCATTATTGTCAACAGTTTATTGTTATGTAGAATAAATGACAGGAATTGTATTATTTAACAATCAGGTATTCTGGTCACGTTATTTTACCACACATGGGTATGATTGATATCCCCCAGCTGTCTAATCAGAGGCGTTATATAAATATTCTAGAACCAAGGAGTGTTCATGAGATGAACTGTTATATATAATTATGTAGTGCTATAGTACTGCCTGTAGAAAATAGCCTTCAAGTTGGTAGTTTTAATTTTATACTAAATTTAATTTTTGTACTAAATTAAAATTTAAAAATCTGGAAATTTTGTTTTCCTTTATAATCCAAACTTTTAAGCACTGATATCCAAGTTCACAGTAACTTGGCTTCATACTCATGTTCTTGGTCAAGCATTGCACTGGAATGTTAACTGAATGGTTGGTGTTGGTTCTTACATCTCTGTGTTGCTAACACTCCCTCCCCAGGACAGTAATACTGCATAAATGGACACTTTCTTACTGTGGAAAGTTTGTGTGAATTCAAAATTACATTTATACATGTACGGAATCTTCTAATTTATGACGAACATATGGGTAAAAATTGATACATTTTCAGGAGCAGATAACCTGTCAATAAGATATTTTCAAGAAAATATATCTAATAATTATCTTGACATTCTGATGCAAGAAGATTCTTCAAAGGGTCTTTTATTTTTTAGAATATTTCGAAGTACTTTGGCATATATAATAGTGTAACCCTGTTCATTTATCCCTACTGAAATTTTTGTCAGTAGCGGCAGCAGCAAGTTTTACCTTAGATACTCACATTAAGACAATGCTGCTGTCTGTATCTAGTATGTAGATTGACAATGGTACAGTCATTGAATATATATCATTCATGTAAGTTTCAGGTTGCACCTTCTCTCACTGGTAGCATAAACAATCCAAATGCCGTACTGTACAAGAAATGTTAAAGTCCTATAAGTGCATGAAATTATTCCATAAATAGGTGGTTACCATATACTTGCATAACCTTAGTAACTGAAATAGAAACAGAAGTGTTTCAACATCAACAACCAATCCTTAGAGTTAGCAAGTTAGAACAAAAACAAGTTTACCTAGGTTCATATTGGATGTATTTTTGGTGTATTTAAATTTACGTTTATAGCTTGCCTCACTAATTTAGGAATTTGAGTGAGTGTATTTTATTGGCTGATCAGAGCCGAAGGTTCTGGATAAGTTATTAATTTTGGTGGATTGTCCATAGCCTGGCCACCAAGCTACTAATAAATTTCAATAAAAATCCAAGCTAGGTTGCCCAGTGTACATCGTCTGTCTCTTAGTGTCCATTTTCAATATTTCACTTAAAGCTCTTCATTTAAGATTTTAACCAAACTTGCATTGGCCTCTTTAAAAAATATACGGTGGTTTCTAGGGCCAGTGTAACTGAAAATGGAAAATGTTTTGAACGGTTTCTTCTACTATCGCCCTGTAGCATCCTTGCATTGACTCTTTCAAAACATGTATAATACATGAAAAAAGTTTCGTACGAGGTTTTGCTGTGTAAATTCAGAAAATATTGATAATTTCCCATTTTAAATTTTGATACTGAATTTTGCCATTCCTTTCCGCTAATTCTTTTTCTATTTCGATTCTGTTTTTAAGTAATTAAAAAAAAAGTCAAAATATGGTAGCTTAATTTTTTCTGTATTTCATTTAAAATGTAAAAGTCTATAGTTTGTGAAGAAAATGTTTGTTTTCGCAATCAAGTAGCTGCACAAATTTCAACATGCTCGGCCTCAACACTGAATCAGGTAAATTTGGTTTGCACTAAAATATAAATGTATATATATCTTCAGATTTTAACACTCCGATTTTAGAAGAAAAAAATTCAACCATGTGTTCCTCAACAAGTTCGTCAACTTAAGATGAAGTTATTTACTGACTTGCTTTTCCCTTTATCTGGAATAACTTGTATAAGTTCCAATTAAGGTGTGATTAAGCAATGTCTTGGTGTATCATGCCTAGTTGTTCATTTTGTGAGAGTTAACTAAATCTTTCGTTTTTCAGGTAGACATACTGTGATGATACTAAAATAGTTAATACGCGTACCATTATCTTAATGGGATTGTTGATACACTTAATTCATTTGGTAGACTGGCATTCAGTCTTTACATTAACTTCTATTTTGTAATTATCGGCTCACTTAATTCTTACAAATTCCCTCCCTTTACCGCCAAAAATGTAGATGATCGAGCCCTGTTAGACAAAAATGCCTGAAAGTATTTTGCTGGAAGTTTTAATGAAATATATTATCATCTAGCCTGGTGGCGAGGCTATTCATTTGGCTATATTGATGAAATCTTGAATTTGCTGTACAGGAGGACTCTCTAATGAGGGATATCTAATGCCTTGTCATTCCTGACATGTTACAGGTATAACAGAAGAACCTTTGAGGTGCTAATTCATTTAAGCCACAATAAGTGGTATTGTTACTTCGAGATCTCCAGTTCGTGATACAGTAAACTTGTATATAATGACTCTGGATATAGCGAAATTCCGGATATAACCAACACAATTTTGGGGCCCGATTGTTTCTTCAGTTTATGTCGTATATGGTTTATGGATAAAACGTCCTCCAGAGATAAAAAAACAAATTTAAATGGTTCCAAAGAGTTCATTTTTGTACAGAGTTTACTGTAACTGTATTAAATCATGGTCTTGAAGTAAACAGCAGTGTGTTTAAACTCTGTCTGATAGTTGTTGGGCAAATTCACGTCCATGGTAATGTCAATGATCTCTTAGTATTAATCGCAATATCAAAGGATTGGTCTGCTACATTATTATTAGATCAGAAAGACGTTAACCTGACAAGATCGATTGTAATAAAATGTACATGTGACCATTTTTAGTTTCAGCATGTACTTCTTATATTGATTTACAAAAGTAACTGTTTTTATTAAAGATTTATATTTAGCCTGGTGAGTAGAATTTGAGCTTGTGTAATACGCTGTTATTTCCGTCACATGTGCTGATAGGGAATGGTGACAGTGAGTGGTGAAGGCATTGGTGGCAGCCATGTTATTAACGTGGTTGAATAAATCAGTAGTTCACAGTTCCATCTACACTAAACCACTTTTCTAAGTATACACCTAAAAGAAATCTTGTTGTTTATTCAATTTTCAAGATATTTTGATGAATATTGCAAAGTCATAAGATCAATCTTCAAATTACCAGACTGTCATCAATCTATGTGTAACACAGACGACCATTTATGATTCACTTAAATAAAATTAGCAGACATGTGGCAATGTTTGATCATTTCAAATCTTTTAAGAAGATATTCTTGGGCAGATGTAAAGTGTAAACACTTTACGACTTTTGCCTCATTCTTATCCTCCACTTCATTTCGATCGGATGAAGATTTGATAGAAAATAAGCACCCTAATGTTATTTTAACTCATTTGTGGCTTAACAAAACCTTTACTGTTCTAGATATTTTAGAAGAAATTTAGAATTATCATAATTTACAGTTTTGTGAATTTCACATTTAGGGGTGTGGTGATGTAAACTCTCTGAGACAATGAAATCACCATTCATGCTCATCAACTTTATACCGAGTATTGAGAGAATGAATCCAATAATTTGTTGACAAATTTTCATGCCCGTATCTTTCAAAATGAATTTTATATGACACATAATTGAAGTGTATACTTAGAAAAGTTGTTGAGTGTACACTTAAATGTGTGGTTTATGAACCTAGAAACTGGTAATAACTATAAAGTACTGCAGTATTGTCGAGTACTGTGGTACTTTACAGTACAAATGAACCACCGTATTGTACAGTTTAATATATAGGTAGATGTAGATGATCGAGCCCTGTTAGAATAAAAGGCTGAAAGTATTTTGCTTGGAGTTTAATAAAATAGCCTTGATGATTATCATCTAGCCTGGTGGCGAGGCTACATCTCTATATATGTTGCTAGCACTCCCTCTCCAGGAGGTAATACTGCATAAATGAACATTTCTATCTATAGCAAGTTTGTTTGAATTCAATATGCAAGCATAATTATTGTTCAGGATCTTTTAATTCTTAAAAATTTATACATTTTCAAGAGCAGATGCTCCTGTCAATGAAAGATTTTCAATAAAGCATCACATTAACTACTATGTAACGGCTTAAGTTTCAGGTCAATGCATTTGATAGTATTCAAGATATTTGACTTTATAAAAATCTTTAACAAAAAATTCTAAGTTAAAAAAGGGGTATAAATCTAACAAAAATCAAAACAGAGTTTTGGGGATTGTTTCCTCAGGTGAAGATGTTGATGGTGGACACATTAATTTGAGTTTCAAGTCAATACCTTTGAAAGTATTCATAATATTTGAATTTATAAAATCTTTTACCAAAACTTCTTAGTTAAAAAGGGGCATAAATCTGTCAACAATCAAAACAGAGTTATGGGGATTGTTTCCTCAGGTGTAAATGTTGATGGTAGACATATATTTTGAGTTTCAAGTCAATACCTTTGATAGTATTCAACATATTTGAATTTATAAAAAACTTTAAGCAACAATTCTAAGTTAAAAAGGGGCATAAATCTATCAAAAATCAAAACAGAGTTATGGAGAAGGTCAAGTTTGAATCTGGATCAAGTGGGGGTCAAGATCAAATTATAGAAAAACCTATTGAACACTGTATAATCCACATTTTGTACCCAATCATGTGAAAATTAGAATGTTTGCTTTGATAAACTCTAGTAAAGGTTCAAAACTTGGTCACATGGGGTCAAAAATTAGGGCACAAAGTCAAATAATAGAAAAGCCTTGTGACCTTCCTAAAACTCACATTTTGCAGCTAATCTTCATGAAAGTAAGCCCGACAACAAACGATGGACACTAACCTGGAAAACCTATTGAAAAATTTAATCCTTCGGCTCAGATGAGCTAATTTAGTACGCTCAGTCAAATTCCAATATTAATGAGACAAGTGTAATGCAAATTTATGTACACCAAAATATATCCTTTAGGAACTGCACAAATTTTACTGGTTAACAAGGAGTCACATGACTCCTTATTTTAGTAGGCAATTTTGAAAATGACTCGACTTTAAAAAGATAAACGGCGTATACATGTATACATAAACATCGCAAGCCACTGCCAGCTTCCCTACTTAAAAAGACAAAGTCGGAGGTTACAGTGATTTTAAGTCGGCTTCTCTAACCACTAGACCATGGAAGTGGATCTGGTCGGACATCATTATGAAAATAATGATCTGTATTATATGTTTTATGATGTAAGCATATGTCCCTTACGGAAACATAATGCACCACCACTTAAATTTTAGGTTACATGAAAATTTCATGAAATAATAGACGATTTCATTTAAAGCTGCTCGCTCTCAGTTGCCTGAATTAAATTCTAAAAAATGACATACTAATACATAAATATAAAACTAAAGGCTAAAATCAACAATAGAAGTAAAAATCTAGGTAGGAATTAATTTTGCAAAAATCAAATGAAAATGCTAGTATTACGGCACCGCTACACTATATGTTTATACTGAAATTTCAAAAGTGTTTGCAACGCTTTATCATTTGGTAGCATATTATTTCAAATCTTCAGATATACTTGACAGGAATGTATACTGGAACCTTTTTATACGACTATATGCTCTAAAATATATTATTTTTATACAGTTTGAAGAGCATTATTATTTTACCAAAATCTGAGAGCGAGCAGCTTTAAAGTGCTGAGTAGGTCGTGTCACGTATTCCTGAAGGATGTGTCATAAACAAAGCTGGTTACATACAATTTAAAAGCACTGTATTTTACTTCATGAAAAAGTCTCAAGCAAAACTATGTTTTTGAAAAAAATAAAACAACAGCAACATGATGTGTTATCAATGAACTGCAGGTCTGTGATTAAAATATACGGATAGTAACCAAAATCAAGTACTGTTAGCAAAGTATTGACAAAAATTATCACTAATTGTCTGTAAGAAAAATCCCCTTGTGCCCAATTTTGGAGAGGACTCCTTGTTGTCAGCACTTTCAGTGCTTTGATTTTTGTTATTGTACTCAATTTATGAACCCTAAGGATTGGTTGTTGATGTTGCAACAACGTAGATTTTCTTTTATATAAATCACTTCACAGTGTTAGCACTTCTGACCTGCCAATTTCATTTACAAGATGTTGTGCAAGTAAATGGTAAGCACCTAGCTGTTTATTAAATGTCATCGCCTTTCTTTTACAGTGTTGCGACTGTTTATATATAGTTTGCCAGTGAAATGAGTAACCTGAAACTTACATAAATGATATTTTAATCAATGACTGTACCATTTTCAATCTACAAATAAGATACAGACAGCAGCATTAATTCGAATCTCTAAGGTTCTGAATCTAACATCTGCATAATGTCACAGTCAGGTATTTCATATATTTTATGTATTAGATGATTCAACTAAAATAAGTTTGTATAAAATAGATATGTATGATATCTTGAATGGTTGCCCGAATAGGGAAGTGAATTCCAACAGCCACTATTTATACCATTTTACACATTACCACTGAACTGAAAAAGGTCCGTAGTAGTTACTTTAGTTTTCATTAATTCAGCTTATAAGAATCGAATCGTCCTCGTGAATTATTCCGCCAGGAGAATGCTTTAATTTCGATAAAGCACTCAAAGCCATAGATTATTTCTTAATTACTGACCTGGGGAGGGAGACTACTAGCAATACAGAGACGTAACAACCTGCACGAACCCTTCAGTTCACACACCAGGGCACTGCTTAACCAACAACATCAGTATGAAGCCAAACTACTATGAACCTGGACATCTGAGTGCCTTCAAGTTTGGATATATAGGAAAACAAACTTTCTTTCACCTAAGTACAAAATTAAAACCAACAAAACTGTTTTTACAGGCAGTACTTTGGCACTATATATAATGGATTAGCTTTATGTAATGAAGTTTAGCTTTACACAAGATCGAAGTATTAACTTCATAATGAAGTTTTACCTTTATATAATGAAATTGTATTTTGATATAATGATGTTTTACCTTCGTATACTGAAGTTTTAGCTGAACAGATTGTAGTCTACCTACATATAAAATGAAGTTTAGTTGTGGCAGCCAGTTAAGGCGTTCCATTTGTCCCTGTCATTATTTTAACCCGAGGTTGTTAAGCAAACATGCCAGGTCATGTGCGAAAATTGCTTCTGTCCCGCGATTTATCAAACATGATACATTTTAATTGGTTGTAGTTTTCACAGTTTGTTTAAAATAAAGGGTATGGTAGGAATAACATTACATAAATTCTGATCAAGTACGATACTTTGCAGTCAGGTAAATCTCTCCTTGTTTCGGCTCCAAAATTCTACTTTTCTAGGCATGACGGGAGACATGCCGGGGTCTCATCCAACACACAAGCTAAAAATTAGCTTTTGGACGGCTTTTGATATAACTTCATGTTTTGAATAACCATGTGAAGTCTGTAAGTTAGTGTTGTATTGCAGTATTTCCTGTCCGCTATGTAGCTTTTCAGTATATGGACCAATTTAAATATAACTTTACAGGATTGGTTCTCCATGTGATGAGGATATGCTTTGCTTAACACTTATCCACCTACTCTCGAGGTCAAGGTCACACGTAGGGCACAAACACTTCCAGATGGGGTTGCATAGCAATATCTCTTGACCTCTCTGTAGCTTTTACATACATGGAATTTAGTCCTACAATTCGGTATGCGTCAGTACATCGACAGACAGCTGACAGGGCACTTCGTATTGCACGGCAATACCGCATCAACTTGTTTTAATAGACTAATGTGAGGCCGTACTTTTAACACCTTCAAGATCAAAACCAATGCATAAGGCCTTGACCTTAGATACTTGGCATGTGGTCCTCAACTTATAGATACATTTATCTTCTATTTTAGTATCACACTTCATACAGTGGACTGGAACCATTTCTTGTCTTCTGAAAGGGATTATTTCAATGATACTAGCGCAAGTTTGGTAAAAATCTGACAAGTAGTTCCATAGATGAGCTTTTAATTGGAGTGTTGGTGAAAAACAATGAACAACCCACTTCTACCAATAGTTCATCTAGTCATTTGCTCGGTGGAGCTTATAGACGATAAAAGAGCATGATGGTGTGAAGTTGGGCCCTTGTCTATGTCTGCATTTGTCGTATGTTTGACTTTAACATAGAAGATATCTTTTGGTCTTATGTAACTGGTAATCTCCAATCATGGATTCAACAAAAACTCCACGGAGAAACCATTGATTCTACCTATGCCCAAGGGAGCACTCACTGCTACATCTCTTCCTTAGGAATAATACAGGGAGAAGTTAAATCCTCACAGATTATCTGTTGGTCACATCTTTTTCATGAAGTTCTATATGCCATGGGGTCCTCTATTCTTATTTTTCAAATATCCCGGTATCTTATTAATTCCAATGAATAATCGAAATTTGACTGTTGATCACTGTGTGGGTTTCAGAAAAGACAAATCTATTTTTATACTCATTATCTCTTTTATTTTTTTATATAAATACATAATTACCACAGTACTCTGACTAAATCTACAAAAACAGAAGGGTGCTCCTAGTCAAAACAAATGAGCCATGTTGGTCCTGTATTGCTCACCTGACTACAATTACTTTTCTTTATGACAATGTCCAAGAGACCCATCTTAAGTACACCAAACTAAAACATTGTAATCTACAAGGCAATTATTCCTGAACCAAGAGCAGGTAACTCTTAAATCAAAAGCCTGACCGTACAAACTTTACAACTTGACATGATCACACAGGCACAAACATTAGAAAATAGTAACATTGCTTCCAATAATAAGGTTGTCTTTAGAGCATACGTAAGATGAAATGGATGAAATCTGGCTCTTCAAACTGGCTAACCAAGATGTTTCTGCACATACACAATCTGCCTAAATGTAATTGCGATTGATATTAAATTAAGTGTCATAAAACAATGAAATATCTCCTCAGTTGCATATCTACCAGGTAGAGAAGACTGGAGGTAGAGAAGACTGCTTGAGCAGTTTTGAGCACCCTTCTGTTTTGGGCTAGCAGGGGTACTGGATTTGATAATAAAATAGTTCTGTCTGAAGAAATATGTTGCTGATGAGACAAACGGAATATACAGCTAAATTCAATCAATGACAACATTTTAATGACATTGTGACATAGATAAAGCACGAAAGTACATATATATTATTTACTGTGATGACATTTATATTTGTGAAACCTTTGACTTAAAAGTGCCAGATACAGTGCTAAAAATAACTGTGCTGTAAGTAAGATAACAATGTTAACAAAACATTTTCATTCTTAAAAGACTTAGCTAAGAGTTAACATCAAATAGTCGTCAAGAAAAACAATAAAAATATGAAATTATTCATTTTCAATGTCCTGTAAGTTTCAAATTTTCACTAATATGCTTCATTTTTACATAATTATGAGGTTCCAAACTTTACTAAAATGTACCTATCTTTTTTTGAAACTTGCTTTTCATGCCTTTATTTTAGAAATTTGTCAACTGTTTCCAGCTTTATAAGCTATCCATTCACTCCAGTCACTGTTGTGATTACTAATAACTTTGCATAGCCAGACATTATCCCCTTCATGACTTTGTAAGAGTGGAATTTAGCCCATTTATCAAATAATCTTTCTGAACACACTAGCATAATAACTTCTCTCTGTATAATTGGCAAAATAAGTTAAATCTAATAAAGATATTTAAGTTTGCTTTTCTTTTAATCAGCATATCATCTTTAAAACTTTGAAGAGTGAAGGGGCTAATGTCCTCTTGCATATTAATGGAACTAATGTCCTCCTATGCGAAATTGAGAATACACATTATCATTTTCTTCCAACTAATAATTTTCTAACACCTACATTTTCTCTTTTCATTATAATAATTATCATTATCTTTGGAACAGTAATCTCAGTTCAAACAATGTATTTCAATCATGAATATGTAGTAGTGAATACTGTGTATTCAATTTGTATTCAAATCTGACAAAAAAAATGAAATAATCTAATCTAACAGTAGATAAATTATAAATTAAGCTCCCGGAAGCAGTGAATTTATGACAAAAATTAAGTGTAATACAACATTTCTATGCATCAGAATCAGTAAATGAAGTTTGTTTAACAAAGCATGTTGGTCAACATGACCATATTTTGCTCACCTGTGCTTAAAGATAACATCTTCAGTTACAGTATGCTTTGAATCATAGTGCACAATCTGAATTATCAATATGATAATGATACCCAGATGGCAATACATCTCTCATAAGAGAAAGATGACATCAGGTAACTAACACCAGACTTCATTTTTAAGGTACAATTGAATATGATACAAATTAGCTGTAGGTCTGATTATCATACCAATAAAAATATGTTGCCTCTATAGTGCTTCACAAGGTTTTTGTTCCGTTGATTTGATTTGACCTGGTGACCTTGTCTTTGACGTCAAGTGAACGCCTTTCAAACTGAAGCTTGACACCATGAACAATAGTCTGGCAGAGTTCACAATTATTACAAGTGTATTGTGACCTCTCAAGTCTTCCACATAATATTTGATTAACAGAAAAACAACAGAAAGCAGACAATTGCAAGTGCCCAAGGTTTACTTATGCACCTCGGATAATAACAACTGAAACTTGAGAACTGAACACTTTCCCCTCACACCAAGCTTCCATAGTTAACACATAAACAGTAGACTCTTTAGAATAATGGCACATCCTTGTTACAATGGTGATTGAAATAAAAACAAAATTCAACTACATGTATATTGTCAAGAATAACAAAGCAATAATGACAGTGATTGCTCTTATGACTGATATAAACTTTCTTCAATCAACAACTTGACCTATTTTATTAAGATGACAGCACCAAGATTTTGCTAAGAGACCACTCCTGACCAAGTCTGGTATAAATTGCAACAATACTAATCCATACATAAAATTATAGTAGTTATTTGTATTTGTATCTACATACTTCCTTAGCCTTAGCTGACCGTATGAGCTATTTTCAACATCACGCTAACGTAGTGACCTACTTATAGATGAAGCAATACCAACCATTACAGTGTAACTATTTCAAGTATAATTAAATACAATAAAATTGCTTATAAAAATTGTCGTCAATTATCAAAAGCAGCCAAAATTATAGAGGTACAACCACTCTGAATTCCTGACCAGGGTGTTGGTAGGGGGTGGGGGGTTTTATAATGCAGAATTTCTCCATACTACTGCACTGTCAGTAACCAGGTCACTCACTCATAACAGAGTTTGTTCGCTTTTTTCTCAAGAACACAAAACATCATTTCACTTAAAATTTTAATTTAAAACATTTAACCAATAT
Organism: Saxidomus purpurata; assembly: GCA_022818135.1. Taxonomy (NCBI): domain Eukaryota; kingdom Metazoa; phylum Mollusca; class Bivalvia; order Venerida; family Veneridae; genus Saxidomus; species Saxidomus purpurata. The sequence goes on along the minus strand of JAFMSR010000008.1, from coordinate 48,212,203 downwards.
CTGACCATTGTTTGCTTCAACATACACCTTGTGTTACAGATAAAAAAAAAACAGCCTCAAGTAAAGCAGAATAAAACAATACATTTAAAACATGAAGTGGATCTACCAAAGCATACCTTCATTGACAAATACACTTAATATAAATTACCTTTAGCGAGTTTATAGTTGATGAATTTATCCTTACAAAGTTTTCAATATCAAAACAGCGATAAAAATATAATTAAAATCTTTTATCCTGTTTTAATTATGCTACATAAAAACAAAAACAATTACACTACATAAAAACAATCAAACTATGACATTCTACAGTAATACTACAACAAATTCAAAGAAATATAAATTAATGAGGTAATTGTCTAAGAATTGAAATACATACATGTAAACCCTCCCTCCCACAGAAAACTTCAAAGTGTTGTCCATTTCAAGAACTTTTTAAAGATAGTTTTTTTAATCTTTTTAATACTTTTCATGCATGTTTATCTCAGACAGCAAGTCAGGCGTGTTGAAACTCTAAAACAATGCTACACAAATCTGGCACACAAAACAGTGAAAAATCTAGTAATTTCTTTTAAGCAATTTAATTTTGGCTACAGATATCCAATATTTATCATGATGTCTCTGATTTAACATTTCAATCAATATGCAAATGTACTAATCTGAACTGATAGAGATTTCACATATATTGTTTCAATTTTTATCAACATTGATTTCTTTTATAAATTCTGTGCTTGCATACTGTCTTAACAACATTTGTTGGAAGTGAAATAAAATTCTTAAATTCTATTTACAATATAACCAACATTGCCTCGTGTTCCTTCGCATAGATTTATTCTCAATTATTTAAAAGCTATGAAACAAACATTAACCACTTCAGTTATATTCTAAGCAGTTATACATAATAAAACTTGCAGAAACATATCTCCAAAATGTCCTTTCCTATAGCACATTACAAGCATGTTTACCTGATTGAGACTCACACTTCAGGAACATATAAAACAGATGTATCAGTTGCATACAAAAGAAATTGATGGTAAAAATCTTTAATAGAATTTCTTACTGTGCTTTTGACATATGGATAAATAAATAGATACATGAACGTATGTTCCAGCCTTCTACTATTACACTGAACCATAAATACACTTAAAAAAAACCATAACCATTGGAAACATCACTTTTCTTATTTTGTCTTTACTACAAAATGATGTTATAGTTTTCTAGTGAAATGTTCAACTAACAAAAAAAAAGTATGTTTAAAGAAGAATGTAACCATGTAAAGAAATTCCAGATTCCAACATTTAGAATGTGTAACTTAAGCATAAATGTATCGAAACATAACGTTAATGAGAACGATGATGATGGACAGGACGAACACTAGTCACCTGCCATCTCGTTTCTGCTTCAGAAAACTTATCACCTTCTTCAGCCCTTGAAGACGTTCTCTGTATGATTGCATAGCTATCATTGCAACCTGAATTCTTGGATCTAAAGGTAGAACAGCCACCATCCACCAGTGCCAGGCTGTTCCATGTTGCCCATAGCTGTTATTTGCCTCCGGTCCTGGAAACTCTCCAAGGTGTTGTCGAATCTGATCTTTTTGTGACGGAGGTAGTGATTCATGCCAGCTTTTGCATACCTCATATAGACTATCTGACAATGCCTTCAATTCTGAAAGAATAAATTGATTAAATTAATATAGCTTACAGGAGTTAACTCCAATTCAAAAAGGCAACCATACATCATGTATTTTCTATATTGTTATGTAGTACTTTGGTATTTGAACAGATTAGCCAATAAATATGTTTACAAAATATTTGCCTGAAAAACACCAATGATTTTATTGGTTTTGGCAAGAGATTCTAGATTTATATTTCAAGATTTAAAAATCTTTTAGAATACTGGCCTTTTTGATTAGGTAACAAAATTAGCGGATAGGCCAGAAAGGACAGTTCATTTATCATTTTGTACCACCTCAGCAAATAATACCAATTTTTTCTAAAAAGTTACCTTCCTCTACAACCATACAATCTATTTCTTAAGCAAACTTACCTTCCATGTTTTCAGTTGGCTTATCTTGAAGAAATTCCACCTTTGCTACATTGTATCCTTCCCTCTGTCCTCTGCCAACTACCTTAAACCTTTTACCCCCTATTGTATCAACCAGAGATCTTCCATCTGCGAAATATTGGACATCTCGAATCTCAAGCATGCAACCATAATCTGAGAAGTCCTCCCTGAAAGTATGTGCAAGAACTGTTTAGAGTACAAATCAAAAGATGAGGTACCATTTTAAGCACATAAAACTCTGACCTTGAAATTTTAATCTCTACTACTACCTAGAACTTTATATTTCTATTAGCATCTATTATACAAGTAACTCAAATTCAACCATAATGAGGATGCAGGGCTAGCACTGGCCCATTTTCCTTTGAGCTGTTTTTTCTATGTTGTGCTCACTGCTGTTTGCTTAGCACACAAAACATATTCTTTGATTAAGAGTTGTAGCCAATTAAATCTTTTGACCCAATTCAACTTTTTTTGTAGGCAGTTTTGGTGTTGGCTAATGCCAGAACTAGTCCCGAGGATGCTCAACTACTTTTCTATCCATCACAGTGACTTTCCTTTTAAACCATGAATTGATTTAAGTCAATAAGCCGGTGATAAACAGACAAACAAATGTACAATTATCTAAAAACTTTTCATTACTTACTCTCCATCCCCTGTAGCAGTACACATCCCAAATTGTCGGCTGCCAGACTCCATACACTGTCGAACCATCAGTCGGTATCTAGGCTCAAATATGTGCAGTGGGCAAGGAACATATGGATATCCAAGAGTACACACAAATATAGGAATTTCATGTTGATTTTCAAGTCCCATTCTGAAATAAGAATCATGACAATGTTTTCAATTTTGGATTTACCATCATTTTTACAATTCTACAACATATAAAAATTATCAAATAAATTTAATTCAGACATGCCATTACCATGCCATTATTGGGCACAAGGTGGATATCATCATGATAACTAGGTACAGCAGTAACAACTCAAACAACATAAATCAGAACACTTTGTCATTTTCTGCTGTAAAATTTCAACCTACATGCTTAAACCCAGAGAGTTAGCTATGTAAGTTTAACAGTGATGAGGGAATGAAAAGAAAAGGCATATATATATTCCTACCCTGCAATGTGCGCGAGTTCTTCCTCATGTTGCTGTTTTCTATATTTAACGTCTTCAGGAAAATAGCTTGCTAACACATTCTCAACAGCAGTCGTAACCGTCTGCCTCCTCTCAGCCAGGTACTGCAATCAGGAAAGACAACTATAGTTTCATTTCTTTTAAAAAAATACTTTTTTCACTGATTACAGAGAACAACATATGTACAATATTAGTAACACATGTCTCAGATGTAAGACATTTATTCTTATCTTATTAAAGTTTACATTTGTTAATGTATATGTATTTATTACATATAATCTGTCATAAACTTATCTCAGCCTTTGGGTTTAAAATCAAACGTTTTGTTATGAAAATCAACAAAATTCATTTTATTACTGTTCGCCTATACATGTATTTACATGTTGTCAAGGACATAGCTTAGTAAGAAACATCATGAATTATCTCTAACAGCCCAACAATGCAAGACCAAAATATCTTAACCATCATCTGTATCAAAATCAAATATCTTTAACACTTGATATTTAAAGATAACAGTCAATTGATGCACATCAGCAAATTTTTAAAACATAGACAATTGTTGACTCAAAGTCTAAATAAATACAGTCAAACAAAAGAACTTGGAGATGTATTTTGACATTACACTAAAAAATGTTCCTTTTTACCATTTGATAGATAAAAAGACATGAGTGAAAGGTTACCTCAGCAAGAGTGCTTTTGCAGAGAGGGCATTCTGTCTTATGATCAAGAACCTTATCAAGGCAAGGTCGGCAGAAACTGTGGCCACAAGGTGTTGTAACGGGAAGATGTAACAGCCGGTAACACAAACTGCATTCAAAATCTTCCTTGTTCAGTAGATTAGGATCAACTTCTGGTCTGTTGACTACTCTAGGTACTTCTAAAAGGAAGACAGGTGCATATGTACTTTACAATCCACACTACTGATTACGCCATTCTTTGTGGCTTTATCTTATACACGCATCTATATATGTCAACAATATATTACAGTTCTGATTTGCAGAAAAAGAAAATACTGTGAAACAACTTTTAGTTTCCAATTAAAAACCCATTAACACTTAATTACTAAAATTACTTGAAGCTCTTATAATACTAAGAAAAACATCATACAGATGAAATTGCCCTCTATTCGTTCTGAAAACATATTCCTTATGTTGCATTCTAAATCTTAAGTACATGCTGTAATGATAACTATAGCGCAGTAGTTTTTTCAATGAGACTGCAAGAACAAGAAACACTGCTTGACAACCGTTTTTCACAAAGAGTGACAAAAATATTTAAGAAATGTATACTTCAATACCTTACTAGACTAAGTAGAATATAATTATCTCATTGTACTATCCATAAATTTATGAACAAGTCGAAAATGTTAAAGGGACTTTAAAACTATGCTGCAAGTGTGACAAGTCATCTTTAAATCTTACACATGAATTCAAAAACTTAACTAATGAGACAAATGATACAGTAACATATGCTACTTTGAACTGCAGATAAAAATGTAGCATCCTTTAATACAAGTGATACAAACCTGAAAAAGATACATTTTGTAAAATTCATTTCCTTCACTTGAACTGTTTGTAGAACTTGCATAAAAAGCCCCAAAATTTGTACTATGGCCATTAAATTTGCAATACTATTTTACTGATGCATTTACTAACCTTTACTCTGATCTTTTGTCTCAGCTTGACATGTTGCCATGGCAACTTCCTCATTGCTGGCTTCATTATCTGACTGGCTGAGGTAACACATGTTGGAAGCTGCAGAATATGTTCTTTTTGTTATCATAACAGGTGTGCTTGCACGAGAACCTGGCGCGGACGAACCTGTCATGGAAGAGAGTGAACATATGGTACAGGCATGTATAGACATGTATAAATACCATAACATGTTTATAGTATGAAATGTAGATATATTAAGTAAATGCACTTAGGTAGTTTGAGGCTTTCATAATTAAACGTGTAACAGACTGAGTACTGGCCTGTATTGCTTTATTTCGAGGAGATGTATTCTTTGAGAAATTCTGGAATTATTCGAGTCAACAGTACTCAAGCTATTTTTATTTATGACATATTTCCTCTGTTGTACTATTGTAACTGTGGTCTATTGTAGATAGATCATGTTCTCTATTGTAGATAAATCAGTTAAGCTCCACCCCCATACACAGTGCAAATTACCAGAAATACAGAACATTATTATTAATTTTCCTATAGATATACGGCACAGTAGCCATAATAAAAGAAACTTGTGAGATCAACATGATCAAAGGAGAGCTAGCTAGCGGACCAACACAGTACAACAATTTTAAAGTTGAATGACCACTATCTTGTATTTATATAAGTCTAGACTGACCTATGTGGAGAGTCAATGGCCAATCCTAACTAAGATATTAAACCAAGACCAATGAACCTGAACTTGACATGCTAGCTTAACCTTGAACTTGACCACTTGTATAACACTGAACCTTATGAAACGTGATCTAGTACACACAGACAGGTTTATGTATACAATACATAATTATTATTAAAGTCTTTATATAACTGCACAATCATTGTAATTGTTTTTACCTTATGTAAATTCATCAACACCACTTTAGTGTATATAATAGTAATAATTTATCAGTTCAGATAACAGGACTGAAACACTGTGGTAAACACTCTTGTAAAATCTCTTCTATTTTTAATTTAATCTGAACATATACAATGGTATTATACCATATATCTGCACAACCAAGCTGAATTGGCCTATTTTTAACATGACCTTGTGCAGATATTTCTGTCAGTTAACATACTTTATATACATGTAAGGATATTACTAATTTATACATGTAACTAAAACAGGTTAAATGGCTCGCATGTTAACATTTGGCTAAACTCATGGATGAGACGTAACACAGGGAATACATATTTATAATAAGTGCTGCTTCTACTTCCTCTAAAACAACGATATTCAGTGAACCCTTACTTAAGAAGCCTTTTAATAGAACAACAAAAACTGACATTTGAAGGCAGTTGCCTGTATAACCATAAATCAAACAGATTTAAAAATAGGTGCCTGACTACAAGCTACCTTTTTAAAAGTAGGTTTGGTATAAGTGACTTACATTTTGCAGTTTGTTCCTGAGAAGTGGCTCCTCCAGCACTGTGATATGTTTCCTCTGAGCACTAAAGAAAGATATGATACCTTGTATAAGGAAAGAATCTAGTCACACTTACAAGTCATTTAATATATAGCATTTATATTCATTAAATAATTCTGACTAAGTAATATATAATAATATATAAATCACATGTCTTCTGCTCCTCACTTCCTATATTTACACCATTCATATTCTCATGCACGTGTTTGTGCTATTATATAACATGCAATATCATTTAAACCCTACAAATGCAAGAGCATGTGACCTGAATCTTCTCCGTTATGTAAGTACAAAATATAGGACACTGGCATTCAGTAGCAAGGTTTATTACATTGTAACATATATAATATATGGCCTAACTGCACACAAGTTATTGTATAAATGACTGGTGTATGTGTAATAACAAATATATTCACATTATGAGTAACATGAAGTTATAATTGCAAATGACAGATCAGTTAAGGGCTTAAGTTACACACTATGTAGAGGTGAACTGATACAAGAAACTTTCTGAATTTAAGGTTTAATTTGAAATACAAATGCAACCTCAAAGTTCTTCTAAAGGACATCGACTTCAAATAAGACTTGGACTTGGACAAAAAACTTGCCTCATTATATCAACTTTAGGCAATCTTAAACCATTTATAATTTTATGTTAAATGGTATCATTACACTTACCAGAGATTCTGCATTTCTCCTATCTCTGCCTTCAAGAAAATTGGTTGCTGTGGCAACAGTATCCGTTATAATATCCTTCAAATGTTTAACAGTGTCAACTGTTACACTTGGCAGCAATAAGGATGTGTTGAAGTTGGAACGGATAAGTTGATCCAGCAAGGAAGGATTAAGTTCCCTCTGTAATTCTGCAGTCTTTGGGTCATCAGGTGACAATGGAACAATTATGTTATGCAGGGCCTGGAACCAGATATTTTTTTTCTTTATAAAGCATTCCTAAATAAATAAGTCTTTTCTATCCCTTAATTACTAGTACTTCTTTCATATATACACAATTAATAACTTTAGACTTGCCTCTACCTATTGAAACATTACAGACATTGAACAGGCCATAAAAATGTTTCAAATACCCATCATGATTTATACTGACACAGGTTTATACATGTAGTCCATTTAAAAATCGTCAACAACTTGATTAATTTAGTGCTGAAAGTCATGGAAGTCCTTAAAAATGCTACATGTACCTGTTCCAATTCTGCTAACTGTCTTACAAAACAGTATGTCAATACAAGAACACATCAGCCATGCTCCAGTTAATACCCATACTGTTATAATACTGAGTGTTATACAACTTAACACAATCTAGTTTACTTTATGTAAGAGCCGATAGGTAGTCATATTCATTTTATAAACTAAGGTAGAAAAAAATAAACACTAGTCTGACCGACTTTCTGCCTAAAACCATTAACATACATGTTCCAATTATCAATAATGCTAGGAAGCTATCAGGTGCAACATTTAATAACTCTTTACTAGTGCTCTGGCTTACACAACATAGAGGGGCACCATTTTCCTTGCCAGTGACTTCATGTGATAGATGACTTTTGGTCGACATTTCAAGATACATGTATACATATATATCAAAAATGCCAGTAGAAATGTCACAGTTTCAGCATTCAGCCTACTATCCAATTTTGATTTTTCCCCAGTGATAATTATATTAAGAAGTGCCAATAACTTTGCCATACTTTTTCACTTCAATATGTTCAATAGCCAGGTCACTGAAGCTCTGAGATCAAGCTTACTCCAAATACATTCAATAACGTGTCACAATCAATATGAAAGATGCTTACCTTTGAAAGATAATCTTTTGCAGTGTCTATAGAAGAATCCAGTGCCAGGCACTGAAGCAGAGCAACCACAGATTCTTCATATCTTCCCAATCCAAATAATGCACAACCCCAGCGGAAGTACCCCTGGAGTAAATAATGAGATGTTACGGTACCGTAACTCACTAGCCACTACCAACTTATTAACACTGAAAGTCTGATTTCACATAAAATGCTTCTACAGTCAGGACATAGCACACAATCCAAACAGATAGATGGTTAGAGAAAAGTCACATGCAGTGTATAGTTAGATAAATGTTACACAAACCTTAGGCCAATCTGGTCGTAACCCTAAGACGTGTTCAGCATCATCTAAAGCTTCTCTGTATCGGTCCAGTCGGCAGAAAGCATGTGATCTGTTACTCCACAGTATATGGTCTTTCTGTGCTGTTAATGATAAAAATTAAAATGAGCATTGCTTTACTCCTGATCACGCTTTCTGTCTCTGATTTTTATTTGTTTATGTAACAGACAAATTTACTTACCGTTTTTCGAAGCCTACTCCTTAAGAACCAAATCTGAAAGTAGCTCCGGCACGTCAGTCAGCATATAATCCCAAATTATGAGTCTTAATTTGAAACCATATGGCCATTGCAGACATGAAAGTTGTACATTATGTATTGTTTAAATATATAATGTTATAAACTCATGCAGCATCAGGTAAATTTTGTAAATATAACTAAAGTAAACTGTTTTTGAATAAGAACCGCGGATGTATTTCATTTTACAATGATGCGTAAACAGTCGGGACGATTTACTATATATATATACACCCTATAGAAATAGTTCCTTTTTCTTAACCCGCCGGCCATTTCTTAAACCTTGTGCGGAAAGAAAACGTATGTTTTGGAGTTTCTGTGACAACAAAATGTCTAACCCTGATTGTCATTTTAAAGAATGAAATATTTTGAACAACCAGGAATATTAAAGCTCATGTTTACACATTCTCTTTTTACGATAATATCCATCCATTCATAAATTTTATTGCGCGGCAAGGGACGTAATTATAACTTTCCGTATTGCTGATATGTTTATTCTGCGGACCTGACGCGAGCTAGTCTGTGTTCCTACATGTATTTGAAATACGCGTGAGCAGCTTAAGCAGAAAACAAGTGTTAGGATACATTAATGTCGATGTTTAAACGATTTGTTAAATTTCATAGGTGGTGATTGCTTTTAGTAGAAGGCAATTTACCCTATATTCGACTGTAGGCCTCGTTATCTTGAAACGCATCGAATGAGCTATTTTGTTAAAATACATATCAATGACTGCAGAAAAACATTGAACATCGTTACTTCCCGGTCTAAACCATATTCGTTCTATAAATTATAGATACGCATTTTCACTTTGTCGGTCCCCACAATAAATTGATCCCCTTATTGATCGGTGCTATTGCCTGCTTGTTTGTGTTATCAAAGCACTGTAACTGCTAACTAGCTGCTCGATCAGTGTCTGATTTTAGACAGTAGAACTGTAGGTGAAAAAAATTTGTTGAGTACTGAAAAAATCCCTGCTGTCTATGTATGGGAATAGAAACAGAGACAATTCGATCTAAAATACGATTTATAACTGTTGCATTCTGTTCATATCTTATTACCAACTGGTATAGCCTTCACTAATGACGATTACAGACTGAAATAGCCTTCACAACAAAAAAAAAGACAAATATTTTGAATACACAAACAAATCCAGCGTCTTCAGCCTTTGATTAATTTCTGATAGTGAGTTTTTTTTACCTTAAGTCTAAGCCAATTGCAGGAAATACAGATCTATAGCAAATTTTCAGTACACAGTCATGCAAAATGTGTACCAAACTTTGTAGGGCCTTGGCTAACAACAAAGCAAGGGCTGTTTGTGTACCACAGCGTCACAGCCTTTAGAAGCCCGCGTGCCAGTGACCTTTGCCAGGTGGGCAGGCAATGCAGTTTCTTTGATGCCTTCCAAAGTACTTCCTAAAAGCTCCAGTGCTGGAGGGAAGGCACAAGGGCTTCATTGTCTAAGAACCAGACTCCCTTTTAAAGGCTAAGGTCACTCACACCTGCTTTTGGACACAGAATTAACCTTTTGTCAGAACATGACACAATCTTGTACCTTCTAGCATAGAAGATTGGTTATCAGGAATGCCGACTGGCACCCCTACCCTTGTTCTGGGTAGCGAGGCAGGGGAAAAGTCCCCCTGTCCGTGCTGAGGCCTCCTCTTGCGATGCGGGTTAAAAGCGTTTCGGGTTAGTTTATGCTAATTTATTTTAGCTTGATTGTGAAGAAAGCTTGCAGCATTTCTACTAACTCTATAGTCTGCTTCCTGGAAAAACAAGTACTGCTGTCATATAAGGAGGAAAGGTTGTGACCCCAGACCAGGAACAATTGGTTAAACTCAGACATATCCTGACTTGAAATTGCAGTCGGGTAAATTTCTCCTATTCCAGCTCAAAATTTTATTTTAACAGCATCATCAGAAAGATGCGTGGGTCGATCACATGCTCTGTATGAATTATAGTGTTTAGACAATTTTTAACTGCAATGCGCTGAAAACACTAACACCCCTCACTAACATGCTTTCGTTCCAAACTTTGTTTTTCTTCTCTTTGCATTTTAAGTAAGAGACAAAATTATGAGCTGTGTAAGAATTGATGATGACCATCTCTGGAACAAATATAATTTCATAATGTGTCTGTTGCCCTTTTGTCACTATTGGTTCAGTTACTACGACAGAGCACCCTTTTTTACATTAATTTAAAAAATCTTGCGTCATCTAATACTTTACTTACCTAATTCAATAGCATTTGAATAAATTTCTATTGCATCTTTGAAGTTACACGATTGAAACGAGTCATTTGCATCCTTTTTCAATTTCACTGCTTTGCAATGTCCAGGGAACCAGTTTTCTAAAATTTGTGATAAAAGAATGTTGGATTTGATCCGTGAAGTGTTTACATGATGGTTAATAGTTCCGCAATTTTTACACTGCTTTGATGAATCTTTGATTAAACATGATCTACAAAACGTATGGCCACATGGTATAGTCACAGGGTCATAGATCATATTCCGACATATCAGACAATCGAGCAGCACGTCTTTGTTCATCTCTAAGTCTATTTGCTTATCCTGTTTCACACAATTAACCAAAGCAGACACCAAATGTTTCAAATCCTTTGGATAAACGGTTCCTACACGACATGCCTTTGAATAGACAGTGAAAGCTTTTTCAAACTGGCCAGCACGTGCCAAACTGTCCGCTAATCCAAGTAATAATTCTGGTTTAGGTCCATATTCTGATATAGAACGTTCATATATTTCCGCAGCTAAATCAAAATTTTTAGAACTGAAAGCCTGCCTAGCTAGATCAACCATTTTCTTACATCTAATTCTACTCTTTACTCTCTTTCATAATTCCTGTGCACTTACATAAACATTTAACAACAACACCATGTGACACTTTCCGGGCTTCTTATTGGCTTACTAATAGGTTATGAACCCTCCCAATTCATAGTGTTATACAACGTGTGTTATATATATGAATTTTCATAATCATACAGTCTTGTCAATATGTCATATAACTGAAAAATCTAAAGTTCGCTATCGAAAACAAGTCGCCACAAAAGAACCCATTAAGTTTTAAAACACAAAGAATCCATATATTAAGCGTTTAAAAGAATAAGAATTTTCGGAAGTAGGTCAAGTTCAAGTCTAAATTTAGACCTACAGTACGTGTATTATGAAACAGATGACAGGCGCGTAGCTATGCTCAACATCACAGTACACCAGCAAAACTAAGTTTAGCCAGAGTTAAACCATATCCCTATCACGGAATTAATATGTGTCCGTGAATATAGATCTATGTACAATGGCCAGTTGATTCAAGGTTCCTGATGTGGTCCGTTCTTTTTTAAATATTGTGTATAGGTCCGTAAATAAGGTGAATGTCCAAAAAACAGTTTATCGACAACGACGCCTATTGATTAGATCTACCAGGAACCGTCTATAAAGTAGTTATAGACTATTCCTGGATCTATATGTAACACAGGTCATTTGTAAAAAGTGCTTTTTTTGTCTTCCCAAAACCAGTAACCCAGGTCTCGAATCAAAGCGCTGAACGCACTGAAAATTTTCGTCATTGTATGGCGGGAATATATAGACAACGGGTAGCGATAATCAATAAAGCACTGAAATATGTGTGTCGCGCCAACAATTTTCTTCATTCATGTTAAAGTAGTAGAGGACTGTTGAACACAAGATTTGCATGCTTTCAATAAATATCTGTCTGACTTTGTGTTTAAATAGCAAGTTTGTTCAAAGCGGACCATCACTTGATGTAACAACATGCTGAGCAATAAGATAAAATAAGAGTACATGTACAAGTAACTGAAATGTATCCTTTGACGTAGATCTTAATACTAGACTCAGTAATGACGCCTTGGTCAATATATAACTTCATTATGGCGAATATCACATTTTATTATATACCTACTAATTTTTATCTGAATTTTCTTAAGTATTTGTGCAGTAAAATACAGCATTCCGTATCAAATTTTCCGTATCAGATGGATTTAGCCGTGTCTTATCTGTCCACAGTGTAAGTTGTACACAAATGCATATTCATATCATATTCCTACGCTAAAAGTTGAATAATAGATCCAAATTGATGCAGTAAATTAAGTGTAGTTTCATTGTCGTCACATTTTTCGAGACGAAAGTTATTTTTGGATATTTATTAACATTAATTACTATGAATATACATCTTTTGTATTACTAAAACGGACAAAATGACCTTTAAACTTTAGTACGATGCAACAAAGCGTTATGTGGATAAGGTTATAGAAGCAGTTACAATGCTGTAGCACTGATATATATGACGTCAGTGTAGCGCATGCGTGTTTCTATTTTATTTGTTTGATGCAATGAAGTGTTATCCGCCGAAGCAAGTAGTCAGTCGCTACAATGTTATAGCACGTATGGAGTATGACGTCAGTTTCGCGCTTTTGCTGTGGAACAGTCGCCATATTGGAACCGGAGTTGTGTGTGTGTGTGTGTGTTGGTGGTGTGCACTTCTGGGTGCTATGGGGCTCGTTTTGGGGAGGCTGCATTTTTGGTATGTGGCATTCCCTATTTGATATTTTTTTTTCCCACTAGAATTCGTTCTATCGATCTTCTTAGCTGAGGTGTTGTATTTTTATGAATGGCCGAAGAAACTATATTATTGATATATTGATAGCGTTGTGGCTACAGAGTATAGCCTGTTTGTTTTAACGATTTTTGGGCTTTATAATAGCGACCACGGTGATGACCTACATTAGCAATGCAAAATCAATTAGAGTTGCGTCCCTTGAATGAATCTAATGAATATTTATGAAGCGCTATATATCAGCCAAAGAATGGTGCCGATTTATTTCGCTTTAGAAATGATTAAAAACGGAATTGCCGGAAAACAGTCTAATTTGAATATTTAATTAAGACCTTTATACCTCGGGGAAAACCCGCAAATTATCCGATAGCCGTAATTTATCAGTACAAAAACAAGTGTCAAAAGTTTGACAACTGTTGATTTTCCGTTAATCGGTCGATTTCGCTTGGTTTTCAGGTTTTATTAGAAAGGTTTGAATATAGTTTAATGTTTTCCTTCATAATTATAAACAAAATCAGCCGGACAATGAATGAATTTAGTCCGAACCAAGCATGTTGACATGTACAAAAAAAAGCCAAAATGGTGGTAGTTACGAAAAATCAAAGGACTGAAAGTGCTGGAGGGTCGATTGTCTCTGAACACATGTGTTCAGGGCAACCCATGCATGAGTAAAGTTATCAACAAACTGGAGACACAAATGTCCACAGAGTTTGACCTTTAACCATATGTGTAAACTTTACTTTTGATAGGAACCCATGTGCTTACCTTTTGCATTCAGTGACAACATGTATGTTCAACTACCCTATAAAGTATCATAGCTGTGAATGGTAACTGAGAAGTGGATTTTTACAAACCTGAACTGAAAATTCAAAGTTTGCACAACTTTTATTTTTTTCAAGATTTCAAGATTCAAGATTTATTCAATCATGGCATAAACATTTTACATGTCCATCGCCACTAAACATAATGGTGTGGTTACAGTATCCCTTATACATACATAATGCAAGTACCATAGTATATTGTCATGAGAAAAGTATGTAAACAATGGTATAGTATGGCAAGAGTGATATATATGATATCGGCATACTCAAAAAAGAATTGTAAATGAAGTTTGTATACAATTAATAACTTTATGCCATATAGCAACTATATTAGCTTTATAGTCTATTATTGCAGTGTACTCCGCTTACTTGCTAAATATATAAATTTTGACAACTTATTAATAACATTCTGTTTTTTACATTTCATTATACATTTAAATTTTTGAACATTTGGCCAAGAACAATAATATTTTGCTAAACACAATTGCCTTAGATCTCTATAACACGGACAAACCAAAAGAAAATGATACTCTGTTTCTATTACATTCATATTACACTTTCTGCAAATTCTATCATTTCTATCAATTTTTCTAGCTCTACCTTCTTCAATCATTAGTCTATGAGCTGAACATCTGAAACGTGTTAAAGCTATTCTATAATTTACATTCTTGACACAGTTTAAGTATTTTTCTGTTTCAAAACAATCCTTTATTGTACAGTAAGTATCCAACCTAGACGAATGTCATTCAAAAGTTATGGGATTTGCCCATAGGGTTGAGTGTATTGTGTCAATAATACAAAATAAATTCCTATCCTAAATTGTAGGCAAAAACTGAACAATGAGCAAGATCAAAGAAGACACAGAGTAAATTAATAACTGAACAAGAAAAACAGTGATACAAAGTATCACAGCGGGCCCACAAACAAAACTGACATGTAAATATTCTAGAAATTGGTGATGATTGATGTTGAGGCATGGCCCCAAAAGAACTCAAGGAAACCAATTCTGGTTGTACAAGCAAAACCTGACACGACTACTGACTGAACTTTACTGTTATCGAATAATATGTATACAGTATGTCTTATTAACATTATCCTTATAAGTTTGACATGAATGAAGTTTTCTATGATTATTTGCTGTAAAACATTTAAAATGGTTTAAAGTCTTAAAATTATAAGTAAAACAGAAGAAAAATGTAAAAAAAACTGTATTACATGGGTTTCGAACTCGCGTCCGCCGCAGTAAGTCAGCGCAAATTCAATTTCCAGCATCTCTACCAACTGCTCTATGTCCGTCGAATATAGAGTTAATGGTAAAAAACGAGTTGTTATAAATTTGTATGTCCAAGTCGTTCGTTCGCGCATTAATAGTATTTACGATTAATTACACATTTAAAGAACAATAACGAAATAATATTATTCTATTCTGAAATGTTTTTAAATTATTTAGATTTATTACTATATAATTTTGAAAACAGAAATCGCTATAATGCCTAACAACTGTTTATATGGAACTACTTGTTTGTATGTTGTGCGTTCGGCCGTAAGGGCGATATACTCTGTTAACTTTAGGTCGATTTTAACAATCGACCCAATTAAATCCCTGTCAGACTACATAATAATTTTTAGTCTGGAAATTTTAGTGTCTTTTCCATGCAGTAACAGTGAGTTAGTTATGGGAGAGAGAGAGCGGTGGTATACGTAAGATGGCGTCATTTTTAAATAATGAATATGCAGGAAAGAACAATAGAAAATACAATTTTTTTAAATATCTTTTGTTAGGAAAAAGCGCATGTTATTTTTTCAGTGTACTGAGTATGTTTAAATTATTGTAAGGCAAATTTCATATCAATATCTTGTTGGTGAAATTTTTTTTTTTTTTACCAGCTGGAAAACCAGAAAGTAATGTTTTTTTCAGGTCTGTATAGATCAGATAAATATTTTGTGAAAATTTAACTTTCGCTTTTTCTTTGAAAAAAAAAACGTTATTTAAAAAATTGTACTTTTCGATTGTTTACGTTTTAGTGCCATCGGGCTGTTTTAGCTCATTCGGGGTATATACCCCAATCGGGAGATATGCTCAGCCTGTTGAAGTACAGCCGTAGCCATTATTCTGTACACTGTAATGTAATAC
Organism: Saxidomus purpurata; assembly: GCA_022818135.1. Lineage (NCBI taxonomy): Eukaryota > Metazoa > Mollusca > Bivalvia > Venerida > Veneridae > Saxidomus > Saxidomus purpurata. Next base: position 48,195,948 of record JAFMSR010000008.1, on the reverse strand, counting down.
AGTAATCGTCTCATATAACTGTTAAGTTATAATTTTCTTGTTTAATGTCACATTTGAAGACAAATGAATACAACGTCTTTTTCGCATTAAATATACCAGAAAGATGATTTGTAGGGTTAACGCACGTTTTTTCGTGTTATAACATCTGCAGAATCCCGAGGGACGGTTGGTGCCCGAGCCCGTTAGGGCGAGGGCACCAACAAATCCCGAGGGATTCTGCAGATGTTATAACACGAATAAACGTGCGTAAACGCTATTCTAGCATAAAAAAATCCAGAAAAATCAACTTTTTAAATAGACTAGTCACTAGAGTTGTTTTTTAAATGTATCATAGGTGGAAGCAAACGAAGCCGACTCTCGTGTCGTTATGGATACGTGTTTTTAATTATGCGTGTCCGGGGCCTTACAATATTTGACCTGATCCGCCATGTTGAATCTTGTGCGGTTAAAATATTTAATCTACAGTTTCAAGGATTATATCCGGATAAAATAACTGAAAGGATGTAAACAATTGTGTGATATGGTGATTCTACAGATACATGTATATGACGGCGAAATTGCTTGAAAGAGGAATGTACACGGCGTCCATTATTTATCCCCCCGCCGAAGGCGAAGGGGATATTAGAAATGGTCTTCGTCCGTCCGTCCGTCCGTGCGTCCGTCCCAATTTTGTCCGGAGCATAACTCCAAAAGTACTTGAGCAATTTTCTTCAAACTTCATACACTGACAGAGCACATTGGGAGGAAGTGCAGTGTGTAAGAACAATAAAAACAAAAATAATATCAAACAGGGAATGCCACGTACCAAAAACGCAGCCTCCCCAAAACGAGCCCCCCCCCCCCCCCACACACACACACAACGAACAACCAAAGGAACACAGTGGGGCACCGCCTTAGAACGGCCAGCGGCAAAAACGCCACTGGGGAGCTTAAACCGGTTTATGGTGCGCACCCAACCTCACTCTTACCCCCACCATGTTCCAAAGTCACAGGACAGTGTAAATAAAAGTAATCCCTGCTAGGTGAATCTCTAACACACGCAATGGAAACAAAAGGCATGGTATGTAAAACACAAAAATGCTCGTGTATAAATATATAAAAAGCAAACCTTGAGAACCAAAAAACGTATGTACTCAATGCCTTTGCAGAAGGCAGAGCACCAAGAGAAACACCCTTAAGGGCCCGACGAAACAGGCCAGAGGACAGAAATCAAAACAGTTTCGTCCCAGTGGGATTTAAAAACTGCCCATCACAGAGTCCTCCCCCTCTTCCGTCAGACACAATCAAAGAGGGAATCATAGCGTCCAACTGTAAACGGGTTGAACACCAAACATGCGGTGTGTCTCAAAACAGTTGGGTCGTAACCTCTTTTAACAAAACGTTTTATAATTTTAGCAAATACAGTTGGAAAATTGCCATGACCCAAAATCTCACGAAGTTTGTAAACCACATCCCCATAAAAACCGGGTTTTGAAATACCTTCTCGCAGAAGAGTCTTTAGATTACTATTGAATTTCAAAACCAAATCAGAATTACGATAGTAAAATTTGGCAAAATATTTACGCAATTTGTAATAACGGTAGCCCTGTTGAAGAAGTTTATTTGTAATATATTGATTACGTTAACTGAAATCCTCAACATGACTACACGCTCTGGCAAACCGAATTAACTGAGAAATGTATACCCCATAAGATGTAGCATGAGGTACATCCCCATCCAAATGGGGGAAATTTACAATACTAAAATTAAAATCATCCCTCTTGTCATAAATTTTGGTATGTATAATATTGTTATAAATAGAGAGATGTAAATCTAAAAATGAAGCACCAGTATCCAAATTGTTAGTTTTAATTAACTGGAGTTCCCGGGGATAAATAGTATCCACCAATTGACCCAAAAACGGGTTATCCATATTAAGGATATCGTCCAGATAGCGTGATGTATTATTAAAAGCAGTGATAATGTCTGCCTGCGTATCTGGAGAAAGACTCAACATAAAGTCTCTTTCATAACAATATAAAAACAAATCTGCGACAAGGGGTGCACAATTTGTTCCCATGGGAATACCGATTACTTGTCTGAAAACTGCATTCCCAAACCTTATATAAATGTTGTTCAATAAAAAGGAAAGGGCTTTACAAACTTCGTCACAGGTCCACATAGTATAATGTTTAACAATAACTCTACCTTGCCTACTTTTAGAGTTATTCCCCTTTTATCAGATTTACTTGAAAAACTTTGTCCGGAGCATAACTCCAAAAGTACTTGAGCAATTTTCTTCAAACTTAATACACTGACAAAGCACATTGGTAGGAAGTGCAGTGTGCAAGAACAATAACTCTACCTTGCCTACTTTTAGAGTTATTCCCCTTTATCAGATTTACTTGTCCGAAGCATAACTCCAAAAGTACTTGAGGGATTTTCTTCAAACTTAATACACTGACATAGCACATTGGTAGGAAGTGCAGTGTGCAAGAACAATAACTCTACCTTGCCTACTTTTAGAGTTATTCCCCTTTATCAGATTTACTTTAAAAGTTTTGTCCAGAGCATAACTCCAAAAGTACTCGAGGGATTGACTTCAAACTTAATACACTGACATAGCACATTGGTAGGAAGTGCAGTGTGCAAGAACAATAACTCTACCTTGCGTAATTTTAGAGTTATTCCCCTTTATCAGATTTACTTGTCTGAAGCATAACTCCAAAAGTACTTGAGGGATTTTCTTCAAACTTAATACACTGACATAGCACATTGGTAGGAAGTGCAGTGTGCAAGAACAATAACTCTACCTTGCCTACTTTTAGAGTTATTCCCTTTATCAGATTTACTTTAAAAGTTTTGTCCAGAGCATAACTCCAAAAGTACTTGAGGGATTTTCTTCAAACTTAATACACTGACATAGCACATTGGTAGGAAGTGCTGTGTGCAAGAACAATAACTCTACCTTGCCTACTTTTAGAGTTATTCCCCTTTATCAGATATACTTTAAAAGTTTTGTCCAGAGCATAACTCCAAAAGTACTTGAGGGATTTTCTTCAAACTTAATACACTGACATAGCACATTGGTAGGAAGTGCAGTGTGTAAGAACAATAACTCTACCTTGCCTACTTTTAGAGTTATTCCCCTTTATCAGATTTACTTTAAAAGTTTTGTCCAGAGCATAACTCCAAAAGTACTTGAGGGATTTTCCTCGAACTTAATACACTGACATAGCACATTGGTAGGAAGTGCTGTGTGCAAGAACAATAACTCTACCTTGCCTACTTTTAGTCGAATAGAAAAATATCATACCTATACTGATAATGAACATTAATATAATTTTGCAAACCTCTTCATTGCCTTATTCTTTTTCCACTTACTTGAAAACTGTACTCAGCATGACCATAACTATACGGCTTTTTAAGGATTTCCTCTCACCAAGTAAAATGTATGAAAGTACAACCTTCAGGTAACTTCTTCCTGGCGAGGGGATTAACCATATGTAACATGGCTCTTGTTTACTTTGGCCCTGTAACGCGCATAATTAAAAACGGGTTATAACGGCACGTGAGCGCTAACACACGTTTTTTCTCCTGTTAAAACACCGGCAAAATGGGCAAAAACAGCACATTTTATGCTAGAATGCATTTTCTTACCAACTATATATAAAATAATTGAAAAGCATATGTCAAATGAACTACACCGGTACTTTAAGGAAACTGGTTTATTGCATGAAACACAGTCTGGTTTTCGACAGCAGCATTCATGTCAAACTGCACTCATTCGCCTGACTGATCAATGGTCTAAGGAGATAGAAAAGGGAAATTTTGTAGGCACTTTGCTATTAGATCTACGTAAGGCTTTTGACCTGGTTAACCATTCAATTTTAATGGAAAAGCTGAAGTTGTACCATTTCTCGGAAAATTGTCTTAATTTATTTGACTCATATTTAACGAATAGAAAGCAACTGGTAAAGGTAGAAAAACCTGAATTCAGGATTTGAGACAATTGTAACAGGGGTTCCTCAAGGGTCCATATTAGGTCCTCTACTTTTTCTCATTTATATCAATGATTTGCCATTGCAAATGAAACACACCTATGTTGATATGTATGCTGACGATACCTCATTATACACGTTTGACTTGTCAGTAAAAAATATTGAAGCAGATTTACAGTCTGATTTAAAAAATGTTGCAGACTGGTGTGATCTAAATAATATGGCACTAAATCCCATGAAATCATCAAGTATGCTTCTAGGAAATGCTAATAAAATAATTGTGATTGTATAAAGCTAGAAATACACGGGAAACGTATTGAAAGTGTATCTCAGCAAAAATTACTTGGGATATTCATAGATAATAAACTGACATGGGAGTTACAAATATCAAAAGTATACAATAAGCTTAATTCCAAACTTTCACTTTTACGAAGAATAAAAGAAGTGAGAATATTATTTCACAATGCATACGTTTTACCAATATTTGATTATTGTTCTACATTATGGGGTACAGCTAGTCAAAAATTACTGCACAAAATCATTAATAACATGTACACAAAAAAGGGCTGTAAGAATGATTCTTGATAAGAAATTTGATGCTTCTTCTTACCCACTTTTGAAAGAATTAAATTGGCTATCTTTTCCCGAAAGAATTAAATATCACACCGGTATTTTAGTATACAAAACGATTAACAATTTTACACCGCAATACATGCGTAATTTATTTTCTTACGATAACATACAGACTAACTATAGCCTCAGATCTAGAAATAAAAAAGATATTCGGCACCCAATATTCAAATCGAAATATACTAAACTATAGGAATAACTGTTTTGTAATTTTGTTATTTGCGACTGTATATACGGTTTTTAATGGTTGCAAATATTTTTAACGGCGACGGCGTTAGCCGGAGCTGTTAAAACTGTTTGCAACCATTAAAACCGTATATACGGTCGCAAATATCAAAATCACTAAATAGTTATCCCTTTTCTAACGCACAATGTGTCTAAATGCGATAATTAAAACGCCGTTCGAATTTTGCGACTATATATACGTTATTCTAACGCAATACCGATGTGACGTCGTTTCTGATTGGTGACGTCGTTTAAATTTGCGACTATTAAATAACGTATATATAGTTAATATAGTATAATGTTATAACACGAAAAAACGTGCGTTAACCCTACATAACTGCATGTATGTGTTTTAGTGTTCATGATTCTTTATGTTTAACTGTTTTTGTATTATGAATGCAATGTTTATATGAAGGCCTCGAGGAAGATAAGTCATTTTATTATTATGGGCAAAAACAGCACATCTTATGCTAGAATTATTATTATTATATACTTTTTATTAATGTTGTTTGTTTATACACGGAAGAAGGAAGTGACGTCATCGACGTCATATAAAACGCGACACGAAATAGCGCGTTATGTTGATTTTTGCCATTAATGACACAAATTAACGTTTATATAAAATTTAACATATGATATTCGGTAAAAGGTATATAATAAAAGGTATATTATAACAGTCGGTTGATCTGCGTGTGTATCTTTCTCGTTGGCTGCATAGATCAGGATCACACTCGAGGCTCCGCCTCTCGTGTGATCCGGAACCTCAAAAGATACGACGCCGCAGATCAACCGACTGTTATAATATTCCGTATATATCCAATGCCTAACAAGCCCATATATGTATAGAGCTAATATACGCGAAATAATAAAATAACTTTTTATTGGTGTTCCATTCATAAGAAGTCATTTCCCGCCTAATTCGCTTCGCTTAACCAGTGGACAAAAATATACTCTTGAAAACGAGTGCTATACTCAATCATTCCTAACTAGCCCGTTCCTGGTGAAACAATCGTATCAAGCAACTGATAGTCACTATGCTACAAGAAGCATAAAACACAACATTAAACTAAAACTGTTTACACATTAATGGGCGACCAGTATGGATCCAGATCAGCCTGCTTGCTTGGTCGCAAAGTTCATTATATTAGTTTCCCCATGACGCGGCTCACTTTTTATTATATTATTACACCGAACCATGTAAAATCACTCTATCCTGACACATTCATGATATAGAGGATAATTGTTGGTTTCTGTGTAAGATCACGTTATAATTTCACTGAGTGGGCACCAAAAGTGATATTTCACGAGTGGCGCAGTCACGAGTGAAAATAACAAATTTTGGTATTCACGAGTGAAATTAACGTGATATTACACCGATACCAACATTTTTTCTGTTTATTCTAAGGTTAAAACTCTACTTTTATTAAGTTTATTTCTATAGAATATCGAAAGTCGCGGGAAACGTCATCAGAAAATATAGCGCAAATGACGTCATTTTAACGACGTTATTGTTGCATGGTTTCCAGCATTAATTACGCTCGGTATACTTTTTGACGTTAACCTGGGTTCTAACACAAGCGGCTGCTTTTCCTATATAAACATATAGGGAAAAGCCTGTATTTTATTAAACGATAAAATACAGCACGTTTTTCCAAGGACGACGTGCCGTAAATGACGTAACGACGTGACGTATGTAAACAAGCGCGTCCAATCGTATCTCGCGTTTTAAGGTTACTGTGATGAACTACTACGCGTTAAATAAAGTTCGGGATTGTTTTCAAAGAAAATTACGTGTTAGAATCGAAATAATAAATTGTTCCCTATATTTTATCGTTGAATAAAATACAGTCAGTCATTTGGATGCGAAAAATTAAATCACTCGTGCTACGCACTCGTGATTTAATTACTACGCATCCAAATTCCTGACTATATTTTATTCAACGATAAAATACAGGGAGGCATTTATTATTTCTTAATTAAAGACTGCAGAAACAGTGAAAATAAATATGTCATATTTCATATGTCTGGGACTGCAGGTGAAAAACATTTTGTATTTTAACTAAGTGAAGCACGATTTTTTAAATCGTAAAACTGCGCCAGTACTCGCACCAAAATAAGAGATTTGAACCCGCGACCTCCGGGTTAGGTGTACGACACTCTACCTCTACAAATGTACACCACGGTTCTTCACTGAATATGGCAGTTTAAAGGGTATAGTTAATAAATTATAGCTGACAGCAACTCAATAACTGGCTGTTTTCTACATTAATATAAAAAAGGCTTGAGAGTCATTTTTATAGATAAATAACAATGATATTTAAACTCTCAACTGCTGTTTCTTCGCTACTTTGAGATTTTTGAATGGAAAAAAATCGCAACCCCGTAATTATCGAGAACGACCTTCCGTCTGTTATCACTACCTACGATTTCATAAAATAATGTTTATTTGAATTACGTACTATTAGTTTCTTCCACCAGCACGCAGTTCAGATCGAAATATCCATCACTGACGGCAACTGTTTTGCAGAGTTCCCGTGAAACAGTACCCGAAGTGGCGGGATATTTCCATCTCACGGTATAATTTTTTTTTTTGAATACCGTCTTGCACTTTAAATTGGACACCTAATTGCAAACTTATCAAAATGATGCATTTCAATATAAAAATAAGCGTTATTTAAATATTGTGTTTCGGAAAGTTACGCCACCATGTTTGCAGCGTTACGCCACAAGTAATTCACGAGAGTCATCTTACATAAGATGAGATTTTCTTGCAGAGATAGGTGTATCTGCAGTTTTTAGCAGTGCTAGACATTTCATCTTACACCCCGATGTAATATTATTCTCGTGAATTACTTGTGACGAACTGTTATAAACATTTTGACGTCAATTCCCAAAGCAAAGCATCTGAATATCGTTTGTTTTCTTATATCATGACGCATTATTTCGATAAGTTTGCATTTAGAAATTTATTCTTAAGTGCAAGACGGTATATTAGTTTTGATGGGCTACTTATAAAAGTAGTGGATGTGTAAAATGCGTAGTATTTAGTGCCATAATGCTGTTTACGACGCACAGAAGCCCCTACATGTATACACCAGTATTTCTATTTCCTTATTGAATGCGTTAGCATGATAATTATCACTCTATAGTTTTGTATAATACAAAATATTAGTGAAACCAAAATATTAACCGTGCAAGTAAGAAGAATAAAGAGACTGTAATAAGAATATGACCGCCTTCGCAGAATAATGAAATAAAGGGATCAGTACCCAATATTGATATTGTATCATATTTTTCAAGTATCAGTCGTATGTCGTTAGCAATTTAAATATATTATGATATAACCTCAACAATAATACGCTTAGTATCATTTCTTTCTCATTATTTGCGGCTATAGTTCTGGAATGGTTGACATTTTGGGTGATAAAACTCATTATGGCTGAAAGTCAGAACGGCATCGGATAACATTTTCGTTTTAGATGGGTAAATACAAATTTCTCAAAATGAAGAAAACAGTCTATATGGATAGTTAACGGGCTGTAAGCGTAGTTTTACCGTTGGTGCAATTTTGATACAAAATAGAACTATATTTGAAAGCCCACTAAACGCCGCACTGACGTATGTAATATTTATATATTCATAGCTGAGTGATAAAGCAACATTCTTGATAGTTTTGGTGATAAAGAGTGCACAAGATTTTAGTATTTCAAACCCTTTTAACCTTGACCTAGTGACCCAAAACATGGACCATGCACAACTAGGCATGGTACTTATCACTTCAATGAAATATCATTAAATTCTGACCAGAGGTTTCGGAGATTAAGAGCGCCCAAAATTTCATTATTTCGAGCCCCTGTGACCTTGACCTGGTGACCCGAAACGTGGATCATGCACAATAATTATGCATGGGACTTCACACTTCATTGAAATATCATTAAATTCTAACCAGGGGTTTCGGAGATTAAGAGGGCACAAGATTTTACTATCTCGGGCCTCTGTGACATTGACCTTTGACCTAGTGACCCGAAACATGGACCATGTACAACTAGGTATACGGTACTTATCATTTCTTCGAAGTATCATTAAATCCTGACCAGGGGTTACGGAGATTAAGAGCGTACACTAGTTTACTTTCTCGAGCCCTGTGGTCTTGACCTTTTTTTCTGCTGATAGCAATTGCCAAAAAATCAAGGGAGATACATTATAATGATTACAATGTAGGAAAACTAAGTTCCCTCCTTATTTTCTCCTGACGGCGCTTGCTAAGAAACGAAAGGAAACAAGTAGTACTGACTTGAACTTAGGGGAACATTTCTTTAATATTATCCTTAAGTCATTTGAAAGGTTTTCAAAATAGACAAATCTAACTGAATAAAATAGGAAAAATGAGTTACCTTTCCCTTTAGCTCAACTGGCAAGGGTGAGCTAGTAGGACCACTCGCCGTTTGGCATTCGTCGTCCGTTCACCATTTCCCTCTGAAATCACTCAAGGCAAATGTTGGCAGGAAACTCTATCAAAGTTGTTCAAAGAATTCAATCACACCCAGAACTCTGGTTGCCATTGCAAAGGAAATGATTTTTTAAGCATCAACCGAAAGGTCAAGAGCTTAGGTATTTAGCGTGTAGCTTTGACTAGCAGACCTCTACAAAAATTGTTCAAAATATCAGCCGGGTCAAAATTGACGCCGCCCGGGGGTCACTTGATTTTACCAAGGCTTATAAGCCTATAGGAAAAACTTTTAAAGTCTTCTCTGAAACCACTAGGCATAGAGCTTAAATAATTAGCACGTAGCATTGCCTGGTCGAGATCTACCAAGGTTGTTCAAGATTTGTTTCAAATCAGAACCTTCAGGTTAAATTAACCCTTTCTGCTATTGACGACCCTGTATTATAGCAAATGGTAGCCAGGTTGGCAATATAGGGCCATTTTGGCCCTCTTTTTATCTTACGGACTTAGATTTAGGACCTCCTTTTTTTGCAAAATATCAACGGAGACAAGTCGTACTGATTTCAATTTAGGAAGATCAGCGTAGTTACCTCCTTTATTTTCCTATAATAATGCCATTTGCAGAAAATTCTAGAATTTTGGTATTGTAAATATTTATGTATGTGGTGTAATTTTCAGAATAGGTATCAATTTTAATTTTTTATCTAATGTAGTATGTCATACGTTAGGATGAAAAATTAGAGATACATGTAGCGGTATTTTTATAATCATCTGAATAAATATTACACTCCTTATTATTTGCCCACCCACTTTCACTAAAATTCATGTTTTAAATTTTTGATAAATGCATATTTTTATGATAAAGGAATAACAAGGTTTTTCAGATATTTTGCCTACAGTTTGATTAAAACCTGTGTTTTAGAATGCAAAAATAAAAAATGGGGATCAATGTGCATGTAAGTAAGAAATTAAATAAAAACTGACAAACATGTGTTTTTTAGATTTCGACGAGCTTTGAGATATTAAAGCATAATTCTGTAAAAAAGAACTGTTATACTGTTAGTTGCTAATGTATTATTATATCCTACCAATTATGCTTGTAATAAAGTTTGAATTAAGTAAATATCTTTGCTTTGAAGATTTTGAGAAATGACTAGTTTTGTACCCCTGCCCCGATTTTGGCATATGGCAAAACTTGTCAATATAGTCACAAAATTTGAGGTCAAAATATTTTTCTCAAAAAAGTTCAATTATTTGGCACTAAAATATTTCTATTGTGCCTAAGTTTACTACTGCATAATTGTTTTTTTTTCCAGTTAAATCATCATTTTTAAAATATAACAAATGAACATTTCCGGAAGTGAAAAAATCCAAAACCTCACCAGTGACCCCCTTTTGATTAATGTGAAAAGGTACCGATTATTGGTAAAAATGAACGTTTCAGTATAAGACGGAATGTTAAAGTAAAGGTCACATTTTGCCCCAAGCCCGGGGCAAATTGTGATGTTGTTTGATCGATTTCAAGTACTTGAAAAAAAATATGAATGAGTATTTTTCAGTTAAAAAGATAAACAAGACTTGAAACTTTATTGTGAATTAAAATCAATTAGAAATCATATTGTCATAAACGAGATAAAGTAATTTCGAAAATTTGTGACGTCTTACATCGGTCTCCCCTTTGTCTTAAATATGTACTTCCAAGTTAATGCATGTGTAAAAAATTGTAATATATATTCTGAATATTGGTTTGAAACAAGCGGAGGTAATCTCCGCCACTACTATTGTCATTGTTCCTCGATGATCTTCAACTGTCCTCTGCAAGATAGTAATGCCAGTGGTCTTTGCTTACACGATCTATCTTTTATTAGACGATATGGTTATATAGTTGCTGTTACTGTCAGCAAATTACAGAACAGTCTCGATTTATTATAAAATGTACTGTACCAAATGGGGCTTAGAGGTAAATACAGAAAAGACAAAGATTCTTGTTTCTCGCAACCGTGGTCCAGTAAAACGTAGTGAAAAAAAGGTATCATAGTTATAATTACCAAGAGTTAGAAATCGTAGACAACTTTAACTATCTATAGGCAGTGTTTAACTATACAGGTACTTAGCTGGCGAAGGTTTAAAGTAATTAAATGTTTTAATACAAAATGTAAAAGAGCTTGATTTAAAGCCTAGTGTAATTTGTCGGTTGTTTGACTCTTTTGTTGGTGCTACTTTAAACTATGGGTGAGAAATATGGGGGTTTTGCTAAAATCTAAGCAAATTGAAAGCATGCATCTTAAGTTCTGTAAACAGTTGCTTAAGGTCAAAGGTTCAAGAAATAACATGGGTGTACATGGTGAGTTCGCTCGTTACCCATTATATATAAACAGATATATATCCGTATTATAAAATATTGGTGCAAAGTAGTATCGTCGTCAAAAGTATTATTTATAAGTTGTACAAGTAATAGTCGATGCAACAACTGGGCTTTTAGTGTTAAGTCTTTGCTAGATAACTATGGCTTTTAATATGTATGGAACATACTGCTATAGTAGATTCCAGCTGTTAACAGGTTAAAGTTGGTCACCATACTAATCAAAGCACAGAAAGTACTGGTGGGAAATAAAGTTTAGTCAAACAATACTGAAATGCTAAACTCCAAGTGAAATACTGAAAAGTTCAACTCCAAGTGTTCACTTCAAGACGTGAAATTGTTCACACATTTATCTTGTGAAATTCTGTTTAAGGTAGTGCACATTTTTTTAGTTGGCGGGGTTCTTCTTTTTACATCAAACTTTTTTATACTAGTTGGGATGCCGTAATAGTGTAGTATACTTACACTTAAGAAATAATAAATGTGTCCCTGTATTTTGTCGTTGAATAAAATACAGTCAGGAGTTAGAATGCGTAGTAATTAAATCACGAGTGTGTAGCACGAGTGATTTAATTTTTCGCATTCGAACGACTGGCTGTATTTTATCTAACGATAAAATATTGGCACATATGTAATATTTCGATTCTAACACGTCATTTTCTTTGAAAACTATCTGGAACTATTTTCAACTCGTAGTAATACATCATTGTTACTTCAAAACGCAAAATGATTGGACGCGCTTGTTTACATACGTCATGTCATTACGTCACTTCGCGGCACGTCGTCCTTGGATACACGTGCTATATTTTAGCGTTAATTCTAACATGACTCACGATTTTGTCTCTATATACAAAGAGTAGAAAAATTATGTTATATTTAAGAAATAATCTATGGCTTGGAGTGCTTTATCGAAATTGAAGCATTCCCCGGGGGTGATGTGCCTGGCGGAATAATTCACGAGGGCGAAGCCCGAGTGAATTATTACGCAGGTACATTACCGACGGGAAGTCCTTCAGTTTCGATAAAGCACTCCAAGACATAGATTATTTCGATTCTTAGAAGCCGATTTTTTGAAAACTATCGTAACTACTACGGACCTTTTTTCAGTTCGGCGGTAATGTGTAAAACAGCATAAATAGTAGCTGTTGGAATTCACTCCCCTATTCGGGCAACCATTCAATATATCAAACATAACTAAATTATACAAACTTATTTTAGTTTAATCATCTAATAAATAAAATATAAAAAGAAATACCTGACTGACATTATGCAGAAGACGTCAGATTCAGAACCTAACAAAGCAGCCAATCGATTTAAATGCGTACCGTTAATTTGAACTGTACAACGTTTTAACGTGGAGTAATGACGTCAGTGTGATGACGTAAACGTTTTCATTCATAATAATAATAATCTCTTTATTTAAAGAAGCTAGATCATTAAGCATGTGTGCATAAAGCAACATATTTCTTATCTACCATGAGGCCTTCTATTAACAATAATAATACACAATTGAGAAAAACTAACACAACACATGCACGCACGCACGCACACACACACACACACGCACACGCACACGCGCACACACACGTACACTCACATACACACTAAAAAATTGCAAAATGTTTATCAAACAGTCTCAAACCTATACTTCCGGACATTATTCACTCTGACCAAAAAGGGTATGTCATGGGCCGCAATACTAACGAAGCAAATCGTTTTCTTCAGGGCATAATTAATTATGCGGACGTTGAACATAAAAAAGGTCTTATAATCTTTCTTGGCCAAACAAAGGCTTTTGACCGATGCGAATGGAAATGGATAACTTTATGCTTGCAAAACTTCGGTTTCGGGGGAAAATTTATAGGATGGATAGAAATGCTTTTAAACTACTCAAAAGTATCTATATCAACGGACGGTTTCTTCTCCGAATTCTTCGCAGTGTCAAGATCTATAAAACAATGGTGTCCGATATCTCCGTTGCTATATATCATTCAAGCAGAACCAATGGCTTAACATAAACATAATAGGTATAAGTCTACCCTCAGTAAATGGCAGAACTATTCAGGCAAAAATTAATCAGTACGTAGATGACACACAATTATTTGCTAAAGATGAAAATTCGCTTCCTCATATATTTCAAGATCTTAACATATATGAAAAAGCTTCAGGTGCAAAAATGAACAAAAAGAAAACCAAGGGGTTATTTATAGGAGAAAGTAAATCTACAAATTCAACTTTTAATGAAATAAGCTGGACCAAATATTATGTAAAAACACTCGGTATATGTCCTGGCTATAACATAGACATGGGTGACTTGTGGAGGAATAAAATTAACAAACCTAAATCATGCCTTCAAATTTGGAAATCAAGAAATCTCTCTATTAGCGGAAAAGTTCTTATTGTCAAACGGCAATTAATTTTGAAGCAGAAACTAGACCGATCCCAGATAGGCTTTGTAGTGAAATTGACAAACTAGTTATAGATTTCATTTGGAATGGTAAACCGCTTGTCTCTTTTAATACAATGAATAAAGACAAGGAACATGGAGGTTTTAATTTATATAGTGTTAAAGACATTGTTACTGCTCATAGAGTTAAAATGATATATAAAATTATTCATAGCGAATGCAAAGAATGGAACGCTATTGGTAAAAACATCCTTAAAACTATAGACACACTTTTTAATTGCAATTACCTTTTATGCACTTTTTCGAGTTTAGAAACAGTTCGTTTGACAAGGACTGTTTCAGCATTTTATATGGAAGCACTTAACTGTTGGAATTAATTTATGAAAGCATTTAGTCCACGTACAAAAAATGAAATACTATGCCACAGTACTTTTGGAAATCATCGCATAATTCATCGGAAAAAAGCGTTATTTTTTAAATTCTTTCTCACAAGCGGCATAACGCAAATAAAAAATATATGGGATATTCAGTCGAAAACTTTTATAAGCGATGAATGTCTTATAACGAAACTTCATTTCAGAACAAACTGGGCCGCAAACTGGTCGACTTTAAAACAAAGCATACCAATTGATTTTATAAATGTTTTGAAGGAGGATCGAATTGGAAACAAAAGCTCTAAAATATATATTTCGCTGTATACTCTGTTAGATTCAAGCGGGAAAAAAATTCCCCCGAACGACCTTCGAATACAAGCAATAAATACACATTTTATGTCACATAAGTATATTACACAATCTTCAACAGAACAAAAATGGCAGGATAAACTGTTTTTAAATAATTTGATTGGCAAAGAAGCATAGTGCGTACGCAACAATGAAAGCCAAAGAATTTCAATGGAAATTAATGCACAATGCAATATTCACTGAACACAAATTGTTTTTAATGAATGTATCAAATGGAATTTGTAATTTGTTTAAAAATGAACAAGAAACGCCACTTCATCTGTTTATTTCATGTCATAATGTTAAAAGCCTTTGGAAAGAAACAAACACTCCACTTAAAAACATTGCTTTTGCTCAAAAACAAACGATGACCAGGTTGTCTTCTTATGAAATGATCACAAATTGTCAAATTTTTTCAACACTAATTTTTGAAACAAAATGGCTTATCTGGAAATTTAGAAATGATACAGAATTCTCAACTCATAGTGTCTCAGACCTTAAATATATTAGACTTTTAAAACAGAGAGTAAAAGAAATTACAAACTGTAATAGAAACTGTGGAACTTTTAAAAAAGTGGTAAATGTTTGGTAATTTCAGTCTTCCTTATCATTTTGTCGTTTCGTTTCGGGCAAGCTTAAACGAAGAAGACAGTTATGCTTTTACCATAAATATATGCAGTCGCAGTACCTGTAACTCAACCTTTTTTATTTTCGTGATGTTATTGTTACACAGATGCGATATACAAGAAATTTGTACAAAACAAAAAAACAAAAGACAAAACAACCCAGTATATACAATATTATATGTTTGTGTACGTGTATTTGTCTTATATTATGTTTCTGTTATTGTAAGGATGGTAGGGGGTGTTCCCCGATCCCTATCACGCCTATGACGGGGATTATAAACGGGGTTACTCATATGGGGGGCCTAAAAAAACAACAACAAAAAACAACAACATTTATATCGAAGTCAGTCCATATATAAGTAAGACCTAATGAATCTAATAACGATTTTACATGGAATGCCCAGCACTTATTACTATTACTGTTACACTGATCAATGAAAGCTCTTTGAATCGGTGAATCAGTGTTTTTCATTATCTTTAACCAGTATTTTAAAGCTCTTTCTTTACAAATTGCAGATAAAGGGTATCTACCTACTGCGAAAGTTGATGTCTGTTGGCGCACACCTAGTATATTTTTACAAAACTTTATATGTAAATTATCTATTTCTCTAAAATCATATATTCCCCAGACTTCTGCTCCATATAATATAATGGGAGCTACCATAGAATCAAATAATAGCAGCTTCGTTTTAACATCTAAAGGCACTCTGGTAAATATTGCAAGTAAACAGTTGAAAGCTTTTTAAAAGTGCCTACTCTGATAGAGTTTTTACAATATTTTTCATATTTCCTGTATACTCATAAAATTTGCCCCTAGATAACAGAACTGGTCCACTACATCTAGTTTCTGACCATTAATAAACCAATCGAAGTCATGATTTCGTTTTCCCTTTTCAAAAATACATATTTTGGTCTTCTTAACATTGATTTTTAAGCTCCATTTCACGGAGTATGTATGTATCATATCAAGCTGCGCTTGTAAACTTACAGGATTAGTCGTGAACAACACTATGTCATCCGCAAACAGTAACATATACATATTTAACTGATCAACGTCTCGTTCGCTTAGGTTGTCAAAATCAGAACGTAGTAATTCCAAAATGTTGGGGTGTGAAAATGGTCTTTCTTTGGACAACCGTCACCGAAAAACAGAATTGCTCATGAACAACGCTATTGTGCCAAGGTAGAGACATTGAAGATGAGTTGCACTTTGTAATTATTTACCTAGCCTTTTGTAATATTCGCAAAAAACATGAATTCTCATTTTATGAAAGGCCTATATATAGCTAATATGTATACATTTCTTAATCTCCTTCGAAGTTCTAATAAAGATGATTTATTAGCTGTAGCAACATACACGCATTTTGCATTTATCCGCAAGAAAACGTTGATATAATTATAATTATGTGACAACCATAATTTTAAGTACATGTATATGACATATATGTGGATATTAGTTTCTTGCATATCGGATCGGCATTTCCGGTGATTTTGCCCATGCCGGAAAAACCGGTCTGGCACCCCTCCTATGCCAGACGACTCTCGTGAATCACTTATGACGTAACGTTATAAACATTGTGACGTCAATTTCCCAAACACAACGTCGGAAAATCGTTTGTTTTTCATGATAATTCATCATTTTGATAAGTTTGCATTAAGAAATCTACTTTAAAATGCAAGACGGTATGCAAGAAAAAGTTTCCATCATGAGACACTTGGCTCAGATGGAAATATCCGTCACCTCGGGTAACTGTTTTACGGGAACTCGGCAGAGCCTCGTTCCCGCCAAAACAGTTACCCTCGGTGACGGATATTTCGATCTGAACCTCGTGCTCATGACAGAAATTATTATTCTTCCATGAGCATGCGGTTCAGATCGAAATATCCGTCACCAAGGGTAACTGTTTTGGCGGGAACGAGGCTCTGTCGAGTTCCCGCGAAACAGTTTCCCGAGGTGACGGATATTCCCATCTGAACCAAATATCTCATGGTAGAAACTTTTTCTTGCATACCATCTTGCACTTAAAAATAGATTTTTAAATGCAAACTTATCGAAATGATGCATTTTAGTATAAAAACAAACGTTTTTCAGATGCTGTGTTCGGGAAAGTGACGTCAGATTGTTTATAACGTTACGTCATAAGTAAATCGCGAAAGTCATATTACATGGGGGATGTAATATGGGATTTTCCAGCACTGGTGAAAACTGCGGATACCCCGATCCGGTATGCAAGAATAAATAATATCATTAGAAAGTTGTTCTCACCATTATTGTTCACTATTGTTCATTCTCCATATGATTCCTAAATTTGTAATAAAATTATAATTTCTGTATTTGCTCGATCTTCCTGTGTACGATGTGTATACCTTTTTATTTTATGTTTTCCAGTGAATTATAGAGTTTTCTCAGTGAAATAAAAGTGATAATCCACAGTTTTGAAACAGTGGATTACCATTTTTATTTTTCACTGTTTTGCAAACTTTAACCCGGATTTACGTCAAAAAGTATACCGAGCGTAATTAATGCTGGAAACCATGCGACGATGACGTCGTTTAAATGACGTCATTTGCGCTATGTTTCTGATGACGTTTCCCGCGATTTTCGATATTTTGTAGAAATAAACTCAATAAAAGTAGAGTTTTAACCATAAAATAAACAGAAAAATTGTTGGTATCGGTGTCATATCACGATAATTTCACTCGTGAACACCAAAAGTTGTTATTTTCACTCGTGGCTGCGCCACTCGTGAAAATATCACTTTTGGTGCCCACTCGGTGAAATTATAACGTGATCTTACACCGAAACCAACAATTATCCTCTATATTATGATCGCATGATAAAATGATATTGCTATGTATTGATTTTGTATGACAAAAAAGCTGTACAGTTTACGTTAATAAAACTTCTGTCTGTCTGTCTGTAAAGAAGCAAAATATATCAATGCTTTAAGCGAACAAAGTTTTTTGGACGACACAGAGAGTGCACAAATGCCTGACGCAATGGAAAATGTTTGAAATTCGGCCATTATCGCAAAGACTTTGAGTCAATATCGCACAAACAAAGTGCATTTTAGATCAGTTTGATACTTTAAAATTCATTATATATTTAATAGAGTCTACTCATGAAATACCATGTGCAAGGCACACACTTTTTCTTGCCTTTTTTTTTTTGGATAGTGCCCAAAGTGAAAAAACCCTCCCATTTAGACGTTGTTGGCTTCATAATATATAGAGGATAATTGTTGGTTTCGATGTAAGATCACGATATAATTTCACCGAGTGGGCACCAAAAGTGATATTTTCACGAGTGGCGCAGCCACGAGTGAAAATAACTACTTTTGGTGTTCACGAGTGAAATTATCGTGATATGACATCGATAGCAACAATTTTTCTGTTTATTTTATGTTTTAAACTCTATTTTTGTTGAGTTTGTTTCAATAAAATGTTGAAAATCGTGGGAAACGTCATTAGAAAGCAAAACATTTATGACGTCATTTTAACGACGTCGTCGACGTATGGTTTCCAACATTCTTTACGCTGTGTTTACTTTTTGATGTTAATCCGGGTAGAAGATTTTAATAATTTCACTGAGTGAACAGTGAGTTTATCAGGATTTATTTTATGTTTTTCAGTGAATTATAGAGTTTTCTCAGTGAAATAAAAGTGATAATCCACAGTTTTGAAACAGTGGATTACCATTTTTATTTTTCACTGTTTTGCAATCTTTAACCCGGATTTACGTCAAAAAGTATTCCGAGCGTAATTAATGCTGGAAACCATGCGACGATGACGTCGTTTAAATGACGTCATTTGCGCTATGTTTCTGGTGACGTTTCCCGCGATTTTCGATATTTTGTAGAAACAAACTCAATAAAAGTAGAGTTTTAACCATAAAATAAACAGAAAAATTGTTGGTATCGGTGTAATATCACGTTAATTTCACTCGTGAACACCAAAAGTTGTTATTTTCACTCGTGGCTGAGCCACTCGTGAAAATATCACTTTTGGTGCTCACTCGGTGAAATTATAACATGATCTTACACCGAAACCAACAATTATCCTCTATATAATCCACCGTTATATTTCGATAAACCACCGAAAAACATGAAATAAACCACGATCTTAAATGAGCGATTTCAAAATTTCAGATTGAAAAAGAAGGATCATTTTATTTTTCTCTGTTTAGGTGGTTGCCAGTTGTTTTCAAAGATCGGTTACTGGTGCAGAATTCCAGCCGTCATAATATAGAACTATCATTGTGACCGACCCCCACATTATTTAGGTTCTGTCTGATGAGTCTTTATGGTAGCAAGCAGTACATGTTTGTGACTTGTTACTAGTAAACGCGGAAAAGCATAAAGAATAACGTATACTTTTAAAGACGTTTATTAACGACAGAAAGAATACAGGAAAGCAAGGTTAAAATGCACTATTGACAGTCTGTATTTTACAGGTATTCCATTACCAATATCCGGATGATGTCTTTGAAAGGAAGTATTCGCGGCGGTTCTCTCGCTTGAACAAATTCATCTCGTCGTTTGTCCATGAACTTCAAACTATCTACATGTAATTTCAGTGTTTTTATATAAAAAAATGTTCTCTTGTGTTATTCTGACTTAGGGCCTACAATAGTATAGAAACCATTCCGTAATCATTGCGGCTGTATAACAGTTACTTTCCATTATATATACATTTGTATAATGTTTAGATTTAAAAGGGACGATAAAGATAAAGAAAGAAGAACAGAAGAAGACATTTAACACTGCGTTGTTTGCCACACTGATCTCTCTTTTCTTCAAGGCTCGCAATTGCCGCCGTAGGCTACTTCATAGCCGCTGAAAATATAAAACATTAATTATAGAATATTGATGCGAACATCTAGCCTTGAAATTCGTGAAAAGCTACATAGTACCAAATTTACTTCTTGGAAAAAGAATGGTCAGTTTACTCAACATGTTCACTAACGCTGGCTTGGTCGTCACGTGACCTTTTCCGTAGAAAACGAGAACATTTTCTCATCATGTGACAAAAAAGCAGTTTAAAATGGTAACGTTTTTCGACCAAGCCCTAATGGAATAGACATCGGTGGTATTCCGAATGATATTAGTAATTTAGTAAACAGCGTTTTTCATCTTATTAAAATATACATCTATATAGCATTACATGTATCATTGTTTTTGGTAGTTCTCGTTATTGATCAGATATAGTTGCGATAAAGAATGACCGGGCACCAGTATGCCAGGATTCACAGTTCGATGTTTTCTTTGTGCTGTTTGTTGTAATTCAAATAAACCGCTGTCCAAGAAAGAGAGGAGACAGTGTCCAACTTGCTAAATCTGGACATTTTAATCCCTTATAATGTTTTGTTATTTAATTAAGCCAATATGTAAAACCCATCATAGAAAGATTCTTTATGATTGGATAGGAATAGCATGTACTGAATTTTGGTGTACGACGCCCGCAGCCCAATCACAGTTGATCCAGTGGACATATTACGCCCGTCAATTAAGGTTAGTGTCCGATATATAAGGCTCAACTCTGCACCTG
>JAFMSR010000008.1:48097242-48174502 GCA_022818135.1 Saxidomus purpurata | reverse complement strand
TTTTACAAACCTAAAGAAAGACTAATATTATGTGTTTGTGTTCTGTAGAGATAAGTGAGATCTGAATCTATACTCTGCCTGACCTGTGTATTTAAATGTGAGTTGAAATACTAATCATATTGATGGGAGATTACTGCAAACATCTGTACAGACAATTAATAATAGTCATAGTTGTCTTGCACAAACGATAAACAGTGCAAAGGTAATATATTAGAAAAACAATGTTTTATAGCTTACATACAAGGTACATATCTATTTCCTTTTTCAGTACCATCATAGAGATCCCCATCTGATAGGTGTATTAACGAGTACTCATATAAACGAGGGCCCTTCATTGTTTTACGGGCTTATAGCCGATGGTATACATACACATCCTTCGGCACTGAGGGTTGCACAGAGAGTACACTCCAAAGGTTTGTCATGTATCAGTTTGTAAAGCATTCTGGTCTATAACTATCATCTAAATCATTGGAATTTCTGATAAGATGCTCATAGGACAGCTCTGGTTACATACATTTACAGCTGTAATTTAAATAATTATATGAACGACACTTCTCCACAAAAATACTTTTGTATATATCATAAATTATGGCCTGATAAGCATTTGATTTTAGCCTGGTTTTTTTCTAGCAAACCTAAGAAATGTATATCTGTCAGATAATCATGTTACTCATGTATACATTTTCATATGTTGCATCAATAAGTGTAGTTTCGGTGATATTCATTTGCATTGATCTCTTTACATTTTTTAATGTGAAATATTCTGTCATACACGACTGCAAAAGCTTTTTATAATATAACAATATTGTATCCTAGTACATTGAACACATAGTGTTAGCATTTCACTTCAGCAGCTAAGCAGCGTAGGGCTGATTTATTTTGTAGGTTTGGTGCTTGTTACGGATGCAATATCAGCTATGGGGTTACCTACAGGTGAACATCATCTTGGGAATCAGAAGATTGAGATCAATGGCAAGAGAGCAACAATAGCAGGAACTGAAACACTCTGTGGAAGGTTAGCTCTTCTGTATCATTTCTTGGGTAAAATGTTTAAATATAAACTGTAAAATATATGTACATGTACCAGCAGCAATTATAAGTCTTTCTTCTTTAAAAAGAATAATGTGATATAGCTAGTTTCACCTACTGGTAGCCAGAAGGATGTGAGTTACTGCTGAGGGAAGGTAGAAACATGCAAGCCTTGCTTTTACATGTAAAATACTGAAATGATTTCAAATGGAAATGCGATTATCTGATTTGCATGTGGAAAAAAAGCTAAAAATCTATATTATTAGAAATCTGGATACCTGAACCATTATATTACGGTCATATCAAAATATATGTGGTTTATTTTGCAGTATTGCCAAGTTGGATTACTGCGTGAGAAATCTCCTGAAAAACACTGGTAGGTTATTTGCGTCAAAGTATTAGAGTTGAAAATCTGTAGAAAGTTATACAGCATCATGTCATAATTGCTGAAGTGGTACTGGTACTTCTGCAATTTGTTTTTCATCTTCCAAAAGAACTGAGAGAAATTGTGCTGCCCTAAACAGTTAATCACCAAGATGCAGTAAATAAATACTTTAAGCTTACACTTCTTCAAGCTTGTCTTAAAGCAGCCAGCAAAGGGGTCTAAAGGGTCCCAATAAGGTCAGGTATGAAAGCTGCTCAATACAAGTAAAACTGTAGGCAGATTGTAGAATTTGGACATGAAACTGGTAGCAGTCTAACACAGGTGATTGCAATGTGCAGGTGTCTGCAAACACAGGTTTGACTATAAACACAGTGCTTTAGAAGGTAGTACAGTGCAACCTCTCATGTCAGTGAACACCCATGGGAACACAGAAGTGTGTTCATTGTAGAGAGGTGTTGTTCTGGAGAGGTCGATTCCATATACAACTGATGCAATGGGAAAGACAATTTCTCACCTATGGGATACATATTTCCGCGCATTTACCCATGTGAGATAAACTTATCTCACATCGCTTATCTCACATCGCTGCCGGACTATTTTTACGTTAATTGTAAGCAGACATAAAAATCGAAAAATGGCTGTAAAATTGTTATTTTTGAAATAAACATAGGGTTGTTGGTATTCATTTTCTTAGTTAGATCATTTTCTATCCATCTATAGCAGTTTTGAAGTAAAATTCGAGAAAAAGTTGATTTTCATATTTTCATCCCCATCCCTGTATTTGCACTAATTTCTTCTTACTTGTGTGAAAATGCGATTTAAACGGTGAGAAAATAAATCTACCATGTCCATTGAGTTGTGGATAAGGAAATCCCACCCTCGGGTTGAGATACGTCTAAAAAACTCGGCACAGCCTCGTTTTTGGATGTATCTCAACCCTCGGGTGGGATTTCCTTATCCACAACTCATGAACATGTTAGATTCACTTTGTCTTTTTTGGGAAGTTGTTGCTCTATGGAAATGTCGTTCGTGAGAATTTATTTGCGTTTTACTACGTGAGAAAACCATTGAAGCATATATCCTTTTCAGACTGTGGAGATGTTCTTGCTCTGGAGTCTGCAAGTTTACACCCAGCCCAGATGCTTGGTATTACAGATAGAAAGGGAACTCTGGATTATGGTACTGATGCAGACTTTGTCATCCTTGATTCTGCATTGAATGTGATGGCAACATATATAGCTGGTGAACAAGTCTGGAACTCCGGGCTTATAAAATAACTGTGATATATTGGTGCTATATTTTTGTATTTCTTGCCCAACTGCAAGTTAAAGACACATGATCATATTTGATGTTACAATTACTACATACTTACAGTTTCCTCTATTAAATAAGATAAACTTTTTCCTGTTAATTTACCATTAGTATTCTTGGTAATTGCTGCAACTAAATGTAAAAAAGTTAAAGATAAAGGTTCAAGAACCTAGAACATTGTCCGAACTCTTTTTAAATTACTGGTCATGTACTTGTTTAATGCATACAGTACTGACACGCTAGAGTATTATCAGGTATTAAATAATAAGAAGTATTAACATTAAGTGTAGTTTAAAGCCAGTGACATGAACTGCCTCAATTTATCAGTTGTATAAAGACATTGGAGGTTATTTGGAATATTTACTTTGTAATTTTAAATTGTAAATTTTCTAGTTTTTACTACACTGAAATCCATCTTTCTTGGAAATAGAGCTAATACATAATGTTTATCAGCTTTATTATACAATCTCTTAGACAAAAAATAACTCTGTTTTATTCAATATGTGAGTAAATAATTTTGTTACTGAGAATAGTATGTATTTTGTCTGCTGTCTTTTCTCATAGTTGTGAGGATTCATTTTTGTGTGTGTTATAGTTTAGATGCAAGTAGGTGTTGTGCTTCATGGTGTAAAGGGATAACTTTTCTTTTTTATTTACCCAGAGTCATGTTATGTTGTGGCGCTGGTCGTCTGTCCATTAGCAATTTCAGCCGGGTGTCATATCTACCACATTGTTTATGAAATTTCAAACCTTTTGGAAATGTTTGTTACTATATGTATAAATTTTATAATCGATTCTGCTTGGGTTTCAGTTGAATTGCTTCAGAAACACAGGAGTTATGGCCCTTGAATGCAAAATTGCTCAACTTATGTCCAGAGCAATATCTACCACATTGGTAATGCAATTTCAATCAAACTTTGTGGAAATGTTTATTTCTGTATAGAGTTGATGCCCCATGAGTTTCAGTTGAATTACTTCTAAAGCACAGGAGTTATGACTCTTTGAAATTGTTATTGGCAATTTTTGCCAATAAGCCAGGTAGAGCCATACTGGCCTTGATTACTACCAGACTTAAGCTGTAAAATGCATGTTTTAAAAGTGTTGATAACACTTGAAGTTGTAATGAATCACAATATTTAGCACAAGGACTTAAACTGTCAAAAAACAAGCTTTTGATAATGTTTATCAGCTGGCAAGTTAGATTCTACTGCTATACAAGTTGTTAAGAATAACTGTACTCTGTTATGTTTTGTTGCCATTAGTGCTATAGCACACTACCATTTAAAATTACTACACATTTTTTTCGCAAGGTCATTTCTACATAGATATTTTTTTTAGCTCACCTGGCACAAAGTGCGAGAGTGAGCTATAAGGATCGCATTCCGTCCGGCGTCCGGCGTATGTCATACGTCCGTCCACCATTTCTTTCAGACGACATCTCCTCTGAAACCACTGGGCCAATGTTGATTAGACTTTGCAGGGATGTTCCTTGCATGAAGCTCTATCAAAGTTGTTCAAAGAATTCCATTCCATGCAGAACTCTGGTTGCTATGGCAACAAATAGGAAAAACTTAAAAAATCTTCTTCTTTGAAACCACAAGGCCTAGAGCTTAGATATTTGGCATGTAGCATTGTCTCGGGGACCTCTACCAAGACTGTTCAAATTATGACCCCTGGATCAAAATTGACCCCGGACGGGTGGTCACTTAGTTTTGCATAGGCTTTATATAGAAAAAACTTTAAAAATCTTCTTCTCTGAAACCACAAGGCCTAGAGCTTAGATATTTGGCATGTAGCATTGTCTAGTGGACCTCTACCAAGATTGTTCAAATTATGACCCTGGGGTCAATATTGACCCTGCGCGGGTGGTCACTTAGTTTTGCATAGGCTTTATATAGAAAAAACTTTAAAAATCTTCTCTGAAACCACAAGGCCTAGAGCTTAGATATTTGGTACCGGCATGTAGCATTGTCTAGTGGACCTCTACCAAGATTGTTCAAATTATGACCCCGGGGTCAACATTGACCCTGTAGGGGGAGTCACTTAGTTTTACATATATTAATATAGGAAAAACTTTAAAAATCTTCTCTGAAACCACAAGGCCTAGAGCTTAGATTTTTGGCATGTAGCATTGGCTAGTGGACCTCTAGCAAGATTGTTCAAATTATGACCCCTGGCCACAAGACCTAGAGATTAGATATTTGGCATGTAAAAATGCCTTTTGGACTTGCACCAAGATTGTTCAAATTTTGACCCCCAGGTCAAAATTAACCTTTCCCGGGAGGGGGGTGGATGGCAGGAAGTGACTTGATTTCACATAGGCTTACCGGTATATAGGGAAAACTTACAAAAACAAGAAGGCCGACAGGCAGAGAGTAGTTATTTGGAATGTTACTTAGCATTGTGTAGTGGACCTCTACGAATTATGTTAGAATCTTGACCCCTTATTAGTATTATAGTCAATGGTAGTCAGGTGAGCGATATAGGGCCATCATGGCCCTCTTGTTTAATTTTAGTATCTATGATTGACAAATCATTTTCCTGAAATAAGTTTATTAGAAGATTTGTAATAGTTTTATGTAAAAGTCAAACTTTGCTTATGAAAAATAGTAGTCAAAGAAGACTTGATGTATCATAATTTGTCAGGATGTTGCCCACATACGTGATTTTACATAATGTTTACATGTAGCCAGACTTGCATTTATCACCACAATATATCTACCTCTCAAAGATTTTATGTCTCATTTGGAAAGACTGGTAAAATATTGTGGCAGGAATAGCAATACTAGATATCTAAACAGATTCTGTTGATGATCCTGTCGTTCGTCCGTAAACTTTTCCTTGATAACACTCTACAGATCACAATTTCATTCAACTTTCATCAAACTTGCTCAGAAGATTCCCTGCAACCTGTAAATGTCAAGATCACAATGACCCAAACTTTGAAAAGTCTTTAGATCTACATCACCCACAGTGTTCAAACTTCATATGATGATTGGTCTTACTGAGTAGCAAGCCCTACTGTTTTTGGAGTTAGTGAGTCAAAGGTTAAGGTCACAGTGACCTCCTTCAACTTTTACTTGATAACACAACAAGTCACAATTTTCATTTGACTTTCATGAAACTTGCTCAGAAGGTTGCATGCAACCTGTAGATGATCGCTGTTGTTTTTGGGGTCAATGGTCAAGGCCACGGTGATCCGAACTTTGAAAATCATTTCTGCTCAACATTTTGAGGTCTAATTATCAACAACAGTCTTCAAACTTCATAGGAGTATTGGTCTTACTGAGTAGATGATCCCTACTGTTTTTGGGGTCAGTGGGTCATGGTCACAGTCACCTCTGTTAGCTTTTCCTTGATACCAGTCCAAACGCTTTTCCTTGGTACCATTCCAAAAGATGTTCACAAAACTTGTTCAGAACAGTCTAGTCGGTCCAGTAGAGCCATACTAGCCCTTTTGGGCATCTTGTTTTCAAAATTGACAGGTATACAAGAGACTGGTTGCCTAAACAAGTAGCTGATTAATGAAGGTGACCAAACATGTTCAGCTATATACATGTAGCAGAGAACCTTGCACAGAATAGTTATTCAATACCCCCAATCAAAACTACAGGACAGCGATTCCTTACTCTAATGGACATTATTGGCAGACATTTATTATTTGGATTAGTGGCTAGTAGTAAGCAATAAATTGTCTTTATTGCCCCAGTATTGTATACAGTCATGTAGTTGCTTGGCTCCAGACATATTAATCAGTGCTTAGTATAATTGATGGTGCCAGTTACTTTCTGTTTCAAGTATATTTTGTGACAAGTTTATGAATGTTTAGTCAAATGAATATATGAGAGGCTTTTTAGTGTATGTGACTGATTCATAAAATATATTGATAAAGTGGTAATTCTAGTTAACAGGTAAAGATGCTGTTCACATCTCTCCGGTCATAAATCAGAACATTACAACAGTATGATACAAATGAAGTAGCATGTATACGTTTCATTACTGCAGTAGAATGAACATGTTTAAAAATATATAATAAATTTCTATATATACCTTGTTCAGCCATGTTCGACCAGTTTAATCTTGATTTCAAACAAGGTATTTAAAGTCATGCACAAGCTGGTTTTGGCTCAATGATTTTGTCTTTGTGATACTAGTAATATACTATTTTTATTTGGCAATAACTGAACATGAACTGTTAAGCAAAGTGTACCAGTGCTTTTTCTCTGTGGCTTCCAAACACTGATGTGTAATACAATGTATATGTAACAGAAATATATTTTAAGGTCCATTACTAAGACCAAATCGAATTTTCTTTTAAATCTGGAATTGTAACGGGCGTCTTCTCAGAAGGAAAAATAAGACATACTGCATCGAATGTGACCATATTGTATTGAAAATTAGAGTTTAACAAAAGAATTAATGAATTATATTTTGTCTTTTTAAAAACGAAAGTAGGTTTTCCAGTTATCAAATATCTTTGTAATATTCCAGAAGTCTCCCAGAAAGAGGCTGTAAATAGGTTGTACATGAATAAGCATGCCTATTTTGAATTATAGTTGAAAGAACTTCCAATGATGTGCAACGTATATCTCTGTTTGCAACATGCAAAACAAGAGAAAGTAGGACAAAAAGACCACCCAGGTCAATCAAAGGAAATACAAAAACATTCACTTGTTTTTCTGCAGCAGTATTTCAAACAGGGAAATACTCCACAGCTTTTGTAAAATTTTAGAAGCCAGTTTCAAACTGTATTTCCCCGTTACAATTCCAGATTTAAAAGAAAATTCGATTTGGTCTTGGTAATGGACCTTTAAAAATAGGCTTGAAAAATTTAAGTCTTCAGATATTTGTTAATGTCAGAATGTATATTGTTATTGTTTTACATATTTAACTGTAATCTTTGTATGTTTAGTCTGTTATCTGCTACTTGAAAATGGTTAAAGGGAGCTGTTGAAGTATTGGTTTCTATGAGTATGATGCTAAATTTGGCAAAGATGCACATTTGAACCATGAAAATTATGAACCAGAAAACAAACAAAAAAGTCTTACATTGGATTTTAGGGCTTGACATATAAAATTGTTTAATCTTAGAGCCACAAACTATCAGAAATATTTCCGTTTAAGCATGATTGTGCTTTTTGGGGCGTTTTGACATGGTGCAAATGAATATGTGGAATATTACCTGAGCCACCAATTAGATAATCAAATACATATGTCAATAAAATTTTATTTTTTATATTTACAGAATCATTAAATAACAAGTGACAGGAAATTGCAACAAAACCAGGTTTTCATTTTCCAGTCTGCTGGCCGAGCGCAAATGTTTAAATATCTTGAGAAATGTAGGAGGAAGTTGGCACATGACAGTATTCTTCTATATATAACATATGTGGAAAAAAAGCAAAGGGCCATAATTCAGGCAAAAATTATAAAAAAAAGAACTTGCTCTGTGTGGGGTTTGAACCGCTGGTCTCATGAGAAATTTTGTCATCTTACTGTAACAGAATACTCCAAGTATACAGGACTGGTAATCTATTCTAAAAATGGACAGTAATAACAGAGTATTCTCCCTTTTATAATAACAGAGTATTCTCCCTTTTATATATACTTAAATAAGGAGACACAAAATTGCTAACGGACGGACGGACGACCAGGGGCAGAACATTATATATTCAAAATTCTTTAGTTCACAATTATAGTTCTGTGAAAGTTTGGTTGAAATCCCTTGAGAAATGTAGGAGTTGCACACAGAAGAGTATTTCTCTATATATATTACATTATGTGGAAAAAAACAAAGGCCCATAATTCTGTCAAAAATCCTCAAATCACAAAACCCCGACAATATGCGCCAGGGCACTTGGTGACAATAATTCTGTGAAAGTTTGGTTGAAATCCCTTGAGAAGTGTAGAAGGAGTTGCGCACAGAAGAATTACATGTGAAAAAAACAAAGGCCCATAATTCTGTCAAAAATGACCAAATCACAAAACCCCGACAATATGCGCCAGGGCACTTCATGACAATACTTCTGTGAAAGTTTGGTTGAAATCCGTTGAGAAATGTAGGAGGAGTTGCGCACAGAAGAAATTGTTTACGCCCGCCAGCTGCCCGCCCGCCGACATACCTCAATCTAATAACCAGGATTTTTCCTTCGGAAAACCTGGTTAAAAATGTACACTAAACAACCATGAAATTGTGTTATTCTTGCGTACTGACTTACATTTATACCAACAAATGTGTACATACATCACATCATGTAAGTGCCCACTAATTCAGAAATTTCAAAGTAGTTGTTAACATGCCAATATAAACATTTGGCTTATACACAAACTTGGGCAAAATCCATTACCTTAGACTTAACAGAAAAAAAACGATGCAAATTTCTCATTTGGATAACTATGTTTAGATCTGTTATCACTACATGTACCTTACTCACTGATAACTGATCTGTAAGGATAATGGGAATGCATAATTGCGATTCTCCTGCTCTTCCGAGTGCATTCCTTAACATAAAGAACTTGGTGATTTGTCTTAATAAAGTAATAAGTCAAATGTCCCTGCTTCAAAGGCCTTGGCCTGCACACAGTGAAACCTGTCTTTATATTGCACTCTTAAGGCCCACTCGGTTACCAGAACCAAAGGAATGAGCCAGACAAGGCAGTTTTCCCTTTAAACAAGGTGCTGGATAGATAGACCAGTTTCATTATAATTTTGACAATTTTGTTTTAAACTTCTGACTAGATTTTATTAAGTATTGAAAACTAATCTAATCTAATGAATACACATTATTTTTTACTGTTTCATGATTAGCCGTAACTCTGACACAACTTAATCTGGCTTATTCAAGAAGACAAGAACAGAAAGTGAACTCCGAACTTTCAAATAGTGTATCTTGTAGGCAACTATGCTTTATCAGTATTTCTTCTTCAGCTGGTACTCAAAACTTAACACTGATTTTGCCATTGCTGATGCAGAAACATGATTGACAAAACCTGCAGGGTGTGTAGCAAGATTTCAGTAAACGAAGTTTAATGAAAAGAAAAAATATGTTTGTATTTTAGACTGTAACAAAGGTTAGGAGTCAATGGACAAAAGACAGATCCTATGATCGTTATATATACAACCTGTTCACAGTATCAGAGATAAGAAAACATGTATATTCTAAACAATACTTGTGCTTTCCAGCAGCCATTTTAAAGATAATTCAGTAGCAAAATGTCATGCAGTTTAACCAACATCTTTCAGGCTAGTGCTAGTGGGTAGCTAAATCAACATATTACTCAAATATCAACTATCAAATATCTGCCAACTAAAAATATATAGAATCTAGTCTGAAAACAAATGATCTAACAACACCATAACCACTAGACTATGGTAACCAATAAGCCTGTATATGATTTTTACTCATAATTTTAGGAATTAAAAAATCTCAACAATCCGTAATTGTTTCTCAATAACAAAGTTCAAAATGGTGGCACATTGTGTAATACTGCGAGGACTACTTTACTGAGATTTTAGTGTTGTGTTACATATCACATGTACTAACTTCTTCCACATGATGTTTTGACTATATAACCACTTTAACTACTTGCCCATTCTCCTAGCATCAACTCAAGTTGAATTAAAAATTTACCCTACCTGATACTATTAGAACACTGTCAATTTCTACATGCATCAAATATTAAAATGTCATACAATAAATACATTAACATATCTATGATAAAGACTACTGACTAACCGTAAATTAGTGGCAACTGGCAAGACATCCTTTTTAAGAGTTCAAAGTTGTTCTTTAAAATAAGATTTAACAAAATTACTAAGAGTAATATACAAGATGTTTTACAATATATATATATTGTATTTACAAAGAGGTTTCAGTCCAATTAGTTTCAATGTTTTGAAAACAAACATGTAATGATGCTGTACAACATGGCAAAATGCAATGATTGCACTATCACAGGAATGAACATGAATCCAGGATTTTTGCCTACAATGAAATAATGTGTTAGTCCACTTTTGGTGTTGATCTAGTCTCTTCAGTAAATGCCTTGTAAACAAAAAGTCCAAGGATAATATGTACTGTTGCTATGGCTACAAACGCTGCATAGAAGTAACTGTCCTGA
This sequence comes from Saxidomus purpurata, assembly GCA_022818135.1. Classification (NCBI taxonomy): domain Eukaryota; kingdom Metazoa; phylum Mollusca; class Bivalvia; order Venerida; family Veneridae; genus Saxidomus; species Saxidomus purpurata. Next base: position 48,163,656 of record JAFMSR010000008.1, on the reverse strand, counting down.
CTGCTCATACCAAAGCAAACTGAAAAACAAAAATGCTTTTTTAGAGCGCCTTTCTTGGTTCCATGTTCAACTGTGAAAAATCCTTCGCCCCAAGCAGGATTCAATCTCGGGACCTTCAGTTCATTAGGTGGACACTCTTAATACATTACCATTTATAAAAGCTACCTGTAGCTCAAAGGCAAGGAAGTGCAAGTGCCGTATTAAACCTCTCTGTATGACATTGTAAAAGTGCTATCACATCTTCACACATGGGTTATTTATGTTAGGTGCCAAATGTAACTGCGAAAAATCCTTGACCCCATTGAAGCAGGATTCAAACTAAAGATCTCAGATTGTTAAACAGACACTATTACGTAACCAAAAAAGCTAGCTCAATGGCAAGGATGTACAAGTGCCATATTAAACATCTACTACATATGAACAACTTCAACAAGACTTAATTTTTATTTTCAAGTAGACTTTTGCGGTAAGTACAATTACAAAGTATACAAAACTTAATTGTGCAACACAAATGGTCATCAGCATTAGAAACTTCATATTCATGTTTCATATTATACAATTTGTTATCTGTGTTAAACTGTTTGACAAGAAACTGGTACACTCTTAGTCAAATTACAAACACTTGTAAAAACACTATGACGAAAAATGAAACACAGTGCAACAATATTTTTCCTTGTACTTCTCGACCTGGCAGAGTAAGTGGACACCTATCTACAGTCTTGCAGCTGTATAGTATAATCAAACAGTTACCTTCAAAAAACATTCTTTTACTGAAGAAGTATAGAAACACAGGAAGAAACAACATTGCGAAGCTGAACAGTATCATAGTTTTCATGACCCCGTCTTCTCTTTCTCGGCCGCCCATCATCCTGTAAAATAACAGTTATGTCTGTAAAACATGCACTTGTATGGCTTCACTGAAAACAAACATTCAGAGCAATTTTTTCCATGTTCAGGAAAATCACCCAGGCCCCTGAATTTGGGGAAAAACTAGACATTGTTTTTCATGAAAAAATGTGTGTCTCCCACCCCTATGACCTTGACCTTTGTGACCTATAGTGACTGCAAATTATAATACGCACATCTAGACTTCATATTGATGCTTCCTGTAAAGTTTTATGAAAATCCAACAAGGGATTTTGGAGAAGCGCAGACAAGATTTTCTGTTTTCAGGTCCCTGTACCTTGAACTTTGAGCTAGTGACATAAAATTATAATATGCACAACTAGACTTCATACTGACGCTTCCTGCAAAGTTTAATGAAAATTCAGCAAGGGTATTGGAGAAGAAGCACTGAAAAGATTTTACTGAATGTTATAAATAGATATATACAACAAAGTCCCATAACTCGTCTAAAAATCAAAGAGGCGGAAAATCCTTAAGATATACTTGCACATTTCAACCAAGTTTCAGTAAAATCCATCCAAGCATGTAGGAGAAGTTGCGCGGACAAACTATTATGACATACAGACAAGACGGACGGACAGCTCCAAATCAATTTGTCTACACATGTATTTCAGATTGCAGTGAGAGGTAGAACCCGGCTGTACAATTTCCGGGTTTTACATGAAACAATCCCCCGAAAATCATGGGAACCACGGAAAACACTAGAAAATTATTGTTTTCCCTGGAAATCCCCGGAAAACATGGAAATTGCAAAATCCTCATACTCCAACTTTCCGTGGTTTTCCGGGTTATGTAACAAGAGGGCCATGATGGCCCTGTATCGCTCACCTGTCTACCATTGGCAAAAATAAAAGGTTATTAATAGCAGAAAGGATCAATTTTTACCTTTGGCTCATGATATCCTCTTAATAAGCTTATGTAAAATCAAAAGATCCCCCCCTCTGCCCCTGGTCATGATTTGAACAATCTTGGTAGAGAGTCAATTATTGCCACATGCTGAATATCTAAGCTCTAGGCCTCATTATTTTGCTGTCTGATCATGATCTGCACTGTTGGCTATTCATTGTTTTGCTGTCTGATCATAATCTGCACTGTAAGCTATTCATTGGATGTTGGCTGGTCATGATCTGCACTGTCAGCTATTTATTTTTTGCTGTCTGATCATGATCTGCACTGTTTGCTATGCATTATTTAGCTGTCTGATCATGATCTGCACTTTCATTATTTAGCTGTCTGATCATGGTCTGCACTGTTTGCTATGCCTTATTTTGCTGTCTGATCATGATCTGCACTGTCAGCTATTCATTATTTTGCTGTCTGATCATGATCTGCACTGTAAGCTATTCATTATTTTGCTGTCTGATCATGATCTGCACTGTGAGCTATTCAATTTTTTCCTGTCTGATCATGATCTGCACTTTCATTATTTTGCTGTCTGATCATGATCTGCATTGTAAGCTATTCATTATTTTGCTGTCTGATCATGATCTGCACTGTAAGCTATTCATTATTTTGCTGTCTGATCATGATCTACACTGTAAGCTATTCATTATTTTGCTGTCTGATCATGATCTGCACTGTAAGCTATTCATTATTTTGCTGTCTGATCATGATCTGCACTGTAAGCTATTCATTATTTTGCTGTCTGATCATGATCTGCACTGTGAGCTATTCATTTTTTTCCTGTCTGATCATGATCTGCACTGTGAGCTGTTCATTTTTTTAACAATTTATGGTACTTTCCAAAGTGATAGATGGAAGAGTAAGAGCTTATTCTTTTATGAAAGAAAAACATGCATAGGCATATTAATTTTGTCATTGATAAATCTGTAATTTTCTTATATGTTTTGTATATATCAAATATTGATTTAATTTCATATATGAATTTTCTTGTGATGTGAATGTAAAAATTACAACTACATTCTTTAACATGGAAGTTCAACTAGGGGTCAAGAACATGTATTGCATCATCGCTATTTAAAACTTTATAAGTGCCAATTTTAGGCCAGAGTTTTTATATTGCTTGGTTTATGGGAAGTTTTCTAAAATGTTGAGTATGAAGGACTTTTCCTACTGTATTGAACAGAGCACATATTGAACATCAGTCTACTGCACCTGTCAATAATCGTCATTTTGGAACAAAATAAACACTTTAAAATAATTACTTTCAATTATATATCCCTACTATTCTGACACTTCATTAACTAGTCTGTGAAGTCGGAACAGCGGAAATAATACAAATAAAATGTCAGTTCATAATGTCATTGTTATTCTACCTTTTCAAAAAATAGGACAGGCAGTCGCATAAACCAAGAGATATAAAAACTCTGGCCTTACCATAGAGAGATCCAAGATGTGTTCTGATTACAAGACAAATGTCATTTATCAATCTTATGGTGTTAAAATACTGCAATAAAATAAAATTAGCAAATGAGGTGTTCAATAAACAACACACTATTAAAACTAGAAATCATCAAAACAACCTTTCTGACAAATTTCAAGGATATCTGGGCTGAAAATGTAATATCTAGAGTGTTAACAGGTTTTTCCATATTTGGGCTGTGACCTAGTTTTTGACCCCAGATGACCCATATTCAAACTTGAGCTAGAAATCATCTTAACAACCTTTCTGACAAATTTCCAGAATATTTGGGCTGAAAATGTTACCTCTAGAGTGTTAACAAGGGTTTTCCATATTTGGGCTGCGTGACCTAGTTTTTGACCCCAGGTGACCCATATTCGAACTTGAGCTAGAAATCATCTTAACAACCTTTCTGACAAATTTCCAGAATATTTGGGCTGAAAATGTTACCTCTAGAGTGTTAACAAGGGTTTTCCATATTTGGGCTGCGTGACCTAGTTTTTGACCCCAGGTGATCCATATTAAAACTTGAGCTAGAAATCAACCAAACAACCTTTCTGACAAATTGCCAGGATATTTGGACTGAAACAGTAGCCTCTAGAGCCTTAACAAGATTTTTCTATTTTTGGGTCATGTGACCTAGTTTTTCATCCGAGATGACCCATATTCGAACTCGTCCGAGTAATTACTGGGACAAACATCCTGACCAAGTTTCGTGACAATTGAGGAAAAAATGTGACCACCAGAGCGTTAACGAACTAAATGTGGACGGACAACGGACGATAGACGACGGACGACAGACGACGGACAACGGACATTCATCGATCCTAATAGCTCACCCTGAGCCAGCTCAGGTGAGCTAAAAAAAACAGACCCGGCAAAATATGGAATGTCCGTGGAAAATCATGGAAACGCCGGCATTGTTTGGACTTAGAAAATTTTCATGCGTTTTTTAAACTGGCAAACCCCGGAAAATAAACTCTGTCATTTTCATAACTGTTTTCAGTTACGTAGAAAATTTTCAAACATTTTCAGATTAAAAACAAATTAAATGATATATAATAAATTCAAGAGGAAAATAGAAAAAAAAACATGAAGCCGTTGCAACTATAAATAAATGTTGAAGATATTGGTCTTGCATTGTATGTACCAAAACAAGTAGTCCAAGCAGGACCGAGTCCAAAGTAGAACAAAGAGAGAATTTATGAACCAATCATACAAAACCCGTATGTATTTAAACTTTAAAGACTGTAGCAGCAGAAAAAGAAAATAAATGTCCGTGTAACGACTCTGAAAACGAAACTGAAAGTACATGCAATTTATTTCATCCTAATTTTATGACATGAATGATTGAATCTTGTACATAAAACGACCGAATATCCGGGCTTTTCCAGGCTTTTCCGTGGACAAATGTCCAGGGATGTCCGGAGACAAATGTCCGGGGATTTCTGGGGACAAATGTTTCAAATATTCCGTGATTTTCCAGGGTTTTCTGGGGACAAATGTCCAGGATTTTCCGGGGAAAATGTTTCAAATATTCCGTGAATTTTCATGAAAATTTTAAATCCCGGAAAAGTTTGAGACAAACATTGATATAGTTCAAACTAATCGATTTCTACCAGACTAACTTCTGCAGTGTGTTGCCATTGCACAGTTCGAGTAATTTTAAAGGCATATACATTTTTGTACTCACTTTTGAATATAGATTCGCAGACAAATTAAGAAACTCACTGCTTTTCCTCAAAATAAAATAAATTTTGTGAGTACGCTTTTTTTGCATTTAAAACTGAGCAATTTTTTGCACTACAATCTGTTGTCTAAATTTTATTCTGCATGGATATGGAATTTTTGGATTAAAGACTTTAAAATTTCAGAACTTTTTATGCAAATGAACCATGGATTAATCTAAAAAACTAGTTTAAAATTTCATGGTCTACCTGTTGGGCTTGAAATTTGACTTCCATATTTCCAATAAACTGGCTGTTTGGACAGTCTTAAAAAAGGCATTTTATAATGGTTAAGACATCAAAGGCGAAAATTATGCTAAATTGTGACTATTTTTAACTGTTTACATTGTTATTTAAAAATCAAATACACCCACTTTGTGTCTCTTTGTAGTCTCACTTTTTATTTCCATTTCAAAGGGAAACAGATTGTACAGACTGACATTTTAGAGTTGTTTGCCTTTGTCTCACTGTGACATGCATAATACATGTGATGATGTGTTGACTTCCACGCAAAAGATCAGTTTTATTAACTGGGTACCTGCCAATAATGGTGTACATGTAAAATTGCATGTTTCAGTTTAGATTTTCAATTAGTGACGAGATTTATGAGACAGGTGACCGTCACACTGCAATGCCAAGTTAGGCAGGTCTTTATGTATCAATGACAAAACTGCAGTGGCATTTACGGATGGTTCATGTAAAGGAAACTCAGGCACCTGTGGTGCATGGGGCGTGTGTCCTACCCAATCATGATCTTCTGGAGCTGGAACGACCAGTCTCTACATAAGGGTCAATTCTGGTTGGCGAAATGGTTGCCATTAAATTAACTCTTGAAGCTATCTTGGATGAGAGGAAAAGGCATGACATACACAGTCTTGTCATTCTTAGTGACAGCCAATCTGCAGTTGGAATCATTAAACTGGGCTGGGGTAACAACGCTTACAAACATCTGTACATGGAAATTAAACAATAAATGCAAAGAACTAAACAATTCAGATATAGATATCGACATCAATTGGACACCAAGGCCTGCATGCATTACAGGAAACGAAATAGCAGATCGTCTTGCGAAGGAAGCTGCAGTAGAAGCAGAGGCTATGAGTGATGAGGGGATAATTACAAGCCAAAGAGATATCAGGATGTCAGCCTGAGAATCAACAAACATTAAGTGGCAAAGGAGATGGGAAATCAGTAACAATGGTCGACACCTCTACCAATTCAGGCAAAAAGTAAAGCCCAAGCGTATCAGCTTTAGTGGATTCAGCAGCCAAAAGCCAATGCTTCATTTACATAGTGGTTACTGTCTGAAATACTACCTCCATAAAGTTGGCATAGAAAATTCAGCAAACTGTAGCTGTGGAAAACCAGAGACTGTTGCTCACTATATTTCAGAATGCCCAATATAGGAGTCTCCGGGAGAAATTCAAACAAGAAATTATCCTTTACACTGGAGTGAATGACTTTTGTAAATACCTGTTGCTGACCAAACAAGAAGACGACCCACACAAAGAGTACCGCTGAGTCATACTTGAAATTCTGAATGACTTTGTAAAGTCATCTAAAAGATTTAACTATTAAATTACACCAACACAACCAATTTCGGTTAGATTATATATTATACCTGAGAAGAAGTTTTAAAGAGTGTTAAAACGGCCATGAGGAGGCAGTATACGGTTTCAGGCTGTTAGTGACGAATTGGCCAGGGTTAAATTTACAAATTAGAGGTAAAATGCAGATCCAAGTGCATGGTCTTGGTTGATAATATTAATACATGCTATATATGCATTTTCATTGTCAAGTATTGAGAGTTAGACTAAGTGATTTGATGAAAGTGAAACCAGTGACATTGACCTTGCAGTAGTGACGTAATGGCTGCCAAGTACGAAAGCATGTCTGTCTAGAATTAGCCGGGAATGCAAGTTTCATTTTGACAGGGACCCTTGGAGATTTGAAATTTTGAAAAAACGGTATGGAATCCTTGTAGCATGGAGCTTGTTTTCTTGATTTACAGTGTTTCAAGAGTCGGAAACAGTGTAGCAGTTGGTTCCATCAGTGTAGAAGAATTTTCAGTGGTAGTGTAAACATTAGCAAAATGTGTTATTTTGTCGTCAGATTTCGCGATATTTGAAAACACAGAATGCTGAGCTGGTGGATGACGGTTTTGGTTTCGGACTGAAATTACTGGCATTTTTTATTGAGTCACACATGATCATGCTAAAAATGTACTACATTTGTTTCAGGTATGTGATTACAGTGTTTGGGTTGTGGTTTTGAAAGTTGCGGAGTCGAGTGTTGTGTGAAAAGCCAAGAAAACTGTAGTCTGCCTCCTGAGAAGGCCCAGATGAAACCAAACCAAACCATGTGTCTAACATGTGTTTAAAAGACTAAAACACAATTAAAATACACTGCAGTATAATACATAAGTAAAATTAAATTCCTCAATTGGTTTGGTACTCTTAAGCTTTGATGGTAAGATTGCTGTCACAAATAATTAACAAAATGAACGACAGATTGTTTTCCGGACAGTAACGTGTCCGAATATGATTCAAAATAGCTGATAAAGAGTACATACAAGCACTTCCAGAAACCAATCAACAATACATTCATTAAAAAATTTACACAGACTCGTCATTGAAAACGATATACACTTACAGTTAGTGCAATTAAATTAAACTTAAATATACCTTGATCTTAAATCGGTTTGGTCTGCCATTTCGTTGTTGTTGTTGTTATTATATACCAATAACTCTACCATACGGTTGGTTAATTAGGAACGGTGTAATACATCTTTAATAAGAAGTTTGTGACATTAATGCCATAATTTTGTTAAAAGGTTTATTACTATCATAGAGTTGATATGGCCCTTTGACAATTGAATGTAAAATTGTCATGGCAGTTTTTACCAAGGCAAATTTGCCCAATTTATGTCCGGAGCCATATCTACCACATTCGTAATGCAATTTCAATCAAACTTTGTTGAAATGTTTACCATATATATAGTTGATGTCCCTTGAGTTTCATTTGAAGATTAAATGCAAAATTGCCTTGGCAAATTGTGCCTAGGCAATGGCAACGTAGAGCCAAATTGGCCCTGTGCGTCAGGAAGGGAGAAGCCCCCCCCCCCACCCCCCGAGTCCACCCCTAGTATTTTCTTTAACCGGTATGTGCCTTGGGCAGCAAGTGACCACACTACTTAATAGCATATCTTTCGGGCGTATATGGCTACTGTCATGTTTGGAAATGCTTCACATATTTAAGAGGATTATCTCCAATCAGATTTTCAAATTACCTCATTGTCGACTATTGTTATGCTCCCCATCGAAAATGGAGGGGTGTAAACTAAATCTTGTCCGATCATAAACTAGAGAATGATTGGGCCCAAGTTCCTTAAACTTGGTATGTTGGTTGGTCATGACAAATATACGACCCCTGTTGATTTTGAATCACTAGGTCAAAGGCCAATGTCACAGTGAATATTCTCATATATTCAAGACCCTGAAGGGATTGTATATATAAGTAAGACACAAGACGGAATTGTTTCTATCTGTATTTACTTACATGCATTATACAAACGTCTACACTGGTCATGAACTGAGTTTAAACTATTAGAATATCAGAGAGGCAAACGACACTAACGCAGTTCTGCGATTCCGAGGACACCAAAATCTACAAAATCTTGGGAGGGACTCCTTAACTTCCAAGTCAGTTGTTCCGTCGGGACTCCTAAGTTTTCGGGGGAAAAGTCAATACTTCTGTTAATAATTTCGGGGACTTCATTCCGCGTATTTGTACGCATGCTTTTCACAAAAGGACGCTTAAAAATCCGACGACGAATCGACGGGACGCATGAAATTTTCGGGAAACGCGTGTCAAAAATAATCGCAATTTACAATACACATCTTGACAGCTGATGACATGTGAAGGCGTCATCTGTTTTGTGCTCTCAACCAATTAGAACGCGAGGTTTTCCAATACTTAATTATGGGGTAACACCCGATAATCAATTTAACGGGATTAAATGATGCTTTAATTTGCGGTGTGACATTAAATTAAGCGTGTTTGCCGATTAATTATCGGCTTATTAGTTGTTTTTCGGAACTGTCTACAAACTTAATGCCTAATTTATTTTTAGCTCACCTTGCCCAAAGTGCCAGAGTGGTATGGTATATTAGGGTTTTATCGTTGGTACCGGTTTCCCATATGACCAACGCCCCCAGAAGAGTTTAGTTATTTTAGGTTTCGGGGGATAGTGCAAGATACAGAAAGCGTCCCATTTCCAGAGACACCCTGGTTCTTTATCATGCCAGGTTTTCACCCATACATGGGACCTCTGTTTTAAGTCTCATCCGAAAGACTGTTAGTAATTTTAGTTGGTCAGCCCTGGGAATCGAACCCACAACCCCGAGATTACAAGTCTCGTGCTCTACCTATTGAGCTAACCGGGCTGATGTGCCAGAGTGAGCTATAAGGATGAGCTATAAGGATCGCATTCCGTCCGGCGTCCGTCGTCCGTACGTCCGTCCGTCCGTCTGTCTGTCTGTCCGTCCACCATTTCCTTCAAACGACATCTCCTCTGAAACCACTGGGCCAATGTTGATGAAACTTTGCAGGGGTGATCCTTGCATGAACCTTTATCAAAGTTGTTCAAAGAATTCCATTCCATGCAGAACTCTGGTTGCTATGGCAACAAATAGGAAAAATCTTCTTCTCTGAAACCACAAGGCCTAAAGCTTTGATATTTGGCATGTAGCATTGTCTAATAGACCTTTACCAAGATTGTTCAAATTATGACCCCTGGGTCACAATTGATCCCGCGCGGGTGGTCACTTAGGTTTGCATAGGCTTATATAGGAAAAACTTTAAAAATCTTCTCCTCTGAAACCAAAAGACCTAGAGCTTAGATATTTGGCATGTAGCATTTGCTAGTGGACCTCTACCAAGATTGTTCAAATTATGCCCCTTGGATCAAAATTGACCCCCGCACGGGGGTCACTTAGCTCTACATAGGCTTATATAGGAAAAACTTTAAAAATCTTTTTCTCTGAAACCAAAAGGGCCTAGAGCTTAGATATTTGGCATGTAGCATTGTCTAGTAGACCTCTACTTAGATTGTTCAAATTATGACCCCCTGGTCAAAATTGACCCAGCCCGGGGGTCACTTGGTTTTACATAGGCTTATATAGGAAACACTTTAAAAATCTTCTTCTCTAAAACCACAAGACCTAGAGCTTAGATATTTGGCATGTAGAAATGCCTAGCGGACCTCTACTAAGATTGTTCAAATTATGACCCCGAGGTCAAAATTGACCCCTCCAGGGGGTCACTTGATTTTACATAAGCTTATATAGGAAAAACTTTTTAAAAATATTTCTCTGAAACCACAGGGCCTAGAGCTTAGATATTTAGGATGTAGCATTACCTGGTAGACGTCTTTAAAGTTTGTGCAAATCATACCCCTGGGGTCAATATTGGCCCCGCCAAGGAGGTCACTTGTTTTATAAAGATGTATATGTATATAGGAAAACCTATTTGCTATGTAACATTGTCTTGTGGTCTTCCACCTACATTGTTCAAATCATGCCTCTTATGCAAGTGGACTGGTATTCAGGTGAGCGATATAGGGCCATCATGGCCCTCTTGTTTAAATGTGTAACAATAAGATCAATTAGCAGCGTCTATGCAGAGAAGAAACTGTTTTTTTCGGGACCGTTTACGAATTAGAAGTGACATAGAAAGAGCTCATGTGTAAATTTTTTAATATACATATCAAAATACCGGTGTGTTTGCATTGAAGTGACTCGAAACTTATTGTGTGTGCAGACTAATGACCGCTAATTACTGCCACCGTTTTTCGAGTTAATGAGAAATAATCACTATTCAACTTAATATAGTTTGAACTTTTGTTTGGCCGCGTACTTGTAGCGAAATGACTTGTTTGCAATGAAAATTATTTCCATTTGTTCGGCCCGGTCACGATTCACATGCGTATTTTTTTTTTAAATAAAAATCATGTGATTATAATGCTTATAGGGAAGGAATTTAACACTCTAAATATTTTGAATTTCTTTGTATTTTGTATAAACATCAAATATATTCTATGCAATCCACATTGTAGTGCCTGCTTGAATAAAATAGTTTAAACAACCCTTTTGTTGATTTTTTAACATACTATTTCAGGTTAAACTTGCATGGTATGAGTGAAATAATAAGTTTTTAACTTGACTTGAGTAAAAGTAAGAGGGATTTCTGATTTTTTGGGAGGGACTTCTGATTTCAAGAGTAGATGTCTGGTTTAAAAGTTAGTGTCGAACCCTGCAAACATGCATACGTTAATTACAGTTCGGAGTGTGGAGTCTTACTGAGGTTAGTGGCTGGCATAAGCCAAACTGATACATGTACAAACTACAACCCATGTGCAATGTAGTTTATAAAACCATATTATACAGTATAAAGAAATATATTTTCAAATGTAATTTGTTACATGTATCATAAAACTTATATAGTAAACACATGATACTTGGCTGCCTGCAAAAATCATAATAAAACGATTTAATTTTCTAGGACGAAAGCTTTTTAATTTAATTGTCCATTTCTCTGGCCACAGAAAACGATTCTCTTCCCAGGCGATCTCAAATTAATATTTTCTTCCACCGTCTCAAATGTCATATAATTAGCAATATACATAAAAACAATTGAAATTCACCCGTCCTAGAGCAACATCAATGAACTATTGAGATGTCAGTAATGTTATAATTTCACCACGAATACCACGGCTAATGATAGTTATGAGAAAATAAAATTCCACATGTACGTTTTGTTACGAAATTTGGTCGATTTGGTGCCACTTCGTATGTACTTGTCTTTTAATTTTGCATTAAATCTTGGTAGTTTAGTTTTGAGTTTTCTTCCAAACATGATTTCTGCTGTCGAAACTTCTGCTGTGGTATGCGATGTAATTCTATAATTTAGCAGGAATTGTGTGATTTCGTCTTTTGCACTTTTCCCTGAATGTAATTGCTTTTGATTGCTTTTTGCAAAGGTTGAATAAATCTATCAACAATTCCGTTTCTCATTGGGTGGAGTGGTGCCCGCATGTTCTGCATATTCGGCGAATTCGTGACTAAACCATTAGGGTCTATTGTCCGTCCGTATGACTTATGGTATTCAATCAATTGCAAAGACTTGCATACGCAATAATTAGCCAAAAAGGCCGGAATCGAAATAGCTTTTGTTTGTAATTGTGCTTATTAGGTCCACCATCCTCGTTCGAGGTATAGTCGGTACGACCCGACCCATGAATCGAAATAGCATCCTTTTCAGAGTTGTTATCGTTTAATAAACAATGATTTGGAGTACTGATACGCAGTAATTAGCCACGAAGGCCGAAGGCCTGAGTGGTTTATTACTGCGCATCAGTACGACAAATTTTTGAAATTTCAAAAAATGATTTGTGTATTTCATCTACTGAAGAAGGCCAGAAGGCCGAAATATTTAGTATAGAGTGAACTTTTGAATTGTAATGAAACGATCTGGTTTATGTCAATAATTCCCAACGCAATTTTGATATTTCTTTTTAGGGTTTAGGTTTAGGTCATAGTGTTTGACTTCTGTCAATGAAGCGTTTTTGTTTTATTTTGTTTACCGGATTGTTATTATGTATCACCCCATAGCCATTGCTTATTTTCCGTCAGTTTCCATGCTGTGTGCCATTTTATTTCTGATAGTAATTTATCCTCTCCAAGACATTTAGTTCTCAACTTCTTTGATGCACATCCCTGAATAATTGGCTCTTTATTTTTTCATCTTTGTTTAGTTTTGCTTTTTATCTCAAACGTGTTGCGAACTGGTCTATGTTTTCACTTTTTACATCATCATTATCCTAGTAGGATCGTTCACTGTCTGGCGCCCGTCTGTTCACAACTTCCTTCTAACTGCATCTTTTCTGAAATCACTAGGCCAATGTTGATGAAACTTCGTAGGGATATTCCTTGCATGGAGCTCTATCAAATCTGTTCAAATAATTCCATTTCTAGCAGAACTCTGGTTGCCATGGCAACGGAAAGGGAAAAGGCATAGAGATTAGGTATTAGAAGTATTGTCTTAGAAACGTTTTTTTATTCTTGATCATTCTGAATGATGTACATGTTTTTCTCAAGAAAAATCTAAACACTGTAATGACTTTCTATAACCCTGAGTAAGAACCCCTGTGACTATATGGTCTTTTCCAAACAAAAGATATGATCAACTCACACCCCATTTAACATTAGTTTGATAAATTACACACAACCCCCAACAAACAAAAGCAAAATACCTACATCTATATAAATTGGAAAACTCATGAAAAAGTGTATATAAAATGCATTCTTGCATACCGGATCGGGGTATCCGCAGTTTTCACCAGTGCTGGAAAATCTTATATTACATAACCCCATGTAATATGACTCGCGTTAGTTACTTGTGACGTAACGTTATAAACATTTTGACGTCACTTCCCCAAACAAAGCTTCTAAATATCGCTTGTTTTATACCATAATGGATTATTTCAATAAGTTTGCATTTAGAAATCTGTTTTAAGTGCAAGACGGTATGCAAGAAAAAGTTTTTATCATGAGACACTTGGTTTAGATTGAAATATCCGTCACCTCGGGTAACTGTTTCGCGGGAACTCGGCAGAGCCTCGTTCCCGCCAAAACAGTTACCCTCGGTGACGGATATTTCGATCTGAACCGCGTGCTCATGAAGGAAACTATTAGTACGTGTACTTCAAAAATAAAAAAGGCATGCAAGGCAAGCCAAGTAATCAGTAGTTATGAATTCGGATGCATAAACACTGGCACATTGTACTATTTCAACAGTATCAAAACATAATATTTACAACCATTATGACATATCAAGAAATATTTACCCCATTATAGGCGTGGTTCTTCGGTATTAAAGCCCGTTAGGCTCATGCAGAGACACACTTGTTCAATGGCATAAGTTTAGTATTTATGCAAAAACAGAAGGGCTTTATTTAAAGCCTACAGTACTGTAATTTGTCACTTGTTTGACTCTTTAAATTTGTAGATGCTATGCTAAATTATGCTAAATTATGGGTGTGAAATATGGGGCTGTGGAAAATCTAAGGACATTGAACACACTCATCTTTACTTCTGTTTATCACAGTTGCTCAACGTCAAAAGAGCCACTAGAAACATAGGTGTATAGGGTGATCTAGTCGATACACATTATATATCAACAGATAAGACCGTACTTTCGACATTTTGGTTTAATATGACTAGTGAAATAGCTTGGGGTTAAAAGCCTGATCAGACGATCGAAGTACCGGAACGGCCGACCCTTTCCGTGGTCTTGTATGGTCTAGTCAGGCTTTTACCATTAACCGTGAAATAGCTTAACCGTATGGTAGAGGTTTTTACTTATCACAAGACTAAATTCCGCTTCCGGTTGTGGGCGGTGCGAAAAATGAAAATAAACACAATTATTTCTTTTTCTGCACAATACCTAAGCACAAGGAAAAAAGACTAAATATACATGTATATGTATGTTAATTCAATTTTAAAAATATGTCGATAATTCAAGTGACAGGCAGCGGCAAATCTGCTGTAAGTGACAGAACACCATTTTATGGTGTCAGAATTCCAACTGAAGTGAAATCCCTAGTAAAACCTTTGTCAAAGTTGGACAAGAGTGTATTTCGGAAGATACTCTTATGTAAGTACTTAAAATTGTGGCAGCAAAGGCGAAAGCTAAAGGAATTATTAAGATATATACTGACTTTGAAAGGGTTTCATTTCTGGTTGATAATAAATTGATCAAATTTGGCTTTGTGCTTAACTTTATTTCCATGATAGCAGCGGCAATGTAAACTCAACAAATGTAGCTAGTGGTAAAACAGCGTTCCAACCACATGTTTAAAGTATAAGGGTTATTTTATCTTTCACTGGTACAAGTATTAAGCTGCTGCTGATAATGTTATGATTGTGTAACAGGCCTCTAACCCACCCTGTGTATTTATAAGTTGTCCGTACACGTTACGAGCATTTCATGCATTCCATGTATTTGTAAATTTGTCCACGTACTTATTATTTCACTTTTGTGATTTGCGTGGTCGTATTTGATTGGTTTGCGCACCAGCCGACTTCAGCGTTACGTCTTTCTGATTGGTCTTTAAGTTCCGTGGCGGGAATATGTTCCTATATATCTGACCATTCCGCCTTGGAGCGGGGGAGTCAAACTGTTGTCAAAGACAGTGCTACTTCCATTTTCTTTACCTTTTTTATGTAGGGTTATAAGTACAGTTTGTACTTTGTAGCCGCTGGGGATTTCTGGTGTGTTTATGACTTATGTATGTAGAGTTCATTAAATAAAGGATGTAAAAAGTATTTGCTCTTCATTTATGTAGAGATTTCCATTCTCTGTGGAATTAGTATTCCCATATTCACAAGAGACTTTTATAAAAAAAACCTTCACGGCCGTTACAATTGTGTTACTGAATTTTTCAATGCACATGATGCTATGTTTGCAAATTTTATGGGCGCTGGTTAGTAATATTTTCAAGAGTTTTGATGAAAAATATACTAACAGTATATTATTATAAGACTCAGAACTGAAGCAGTGCCTAAGCTGGGTAGTAGGTCAAGACAAAGCAACCAGTATACAAGAATTCAAGGATTTTGCATAGCTTCAAATGCAAGTAGATGTAACAGTATGTCATAATCAATAATTATATGGAAGTGGCTAGGTGGCTGGGTAGATTTTTGGTACAAGAAACTTCCTTTATAGTCAGGTGTTAAAGAACATTTAATTATGTAGAAACATTAGCTAAAAGCTATTGATCGATATAGATAGTGGAGGTCTAGGTAGCCCGCTCGTTTTGGTCTAAAGATTAAAAGAACAACCTAGTCAATATTAGTAACTCTAATTATTTACAGTATGGTGCTAATTAACATCAGTATCTTTACATAAGCATTTCAGTAAATCTAAGAATCATTAAGATTGGCATGTTTATCTGTATGAGTGTGTGATATGATTGGTTGAAAGTATGAAGAAGGCGTGAATGAATGTGAGAAAGTTTTGGCGGGAAAAAGTGGAAGAAAAGAGAGGGAGAGGGGGAGTCAGGTCAGTCAAGGAGTAAGAGTTAAAGAGTTAAGGAGTGAGAGTTAAGTTACAGTTCAATAAAGTTCAGTTAAGATAAGTTGAGGTTTAGGTTATAGACAGGAAGGTTCTAGTGAAGTAAAAGGTTTAAGTTTAAAGTCAACATTTAGAAGAAAGAAATATCAAGAACTTTTGTTAAGAAAATATATATTTAGGTGGGCATAGAAATTGTGTAAAGAAAATAGATTATCTAAAACAGAACTTGGACTTGAGTTATATATATAATATGTGAGCTAATTCCCATGTAGAAAATCACCCCGGTCATATAATTATCATTATGTTCTCTTGCTTTTTTCAACTTCATTGTCATACAATATTTATGTCATTCAAAATTAGAAGTGGAGAAATCCTGGAGAAAATGGTTTCTGTCTAACAAACTCGTAATAAACTGGAAATTAACTGAGAGATGCAATGAGCGCATGAAACTGTATGACGTTGCAAACTGGGATGTCACAACGTGGTTCAAACAGTCAAAGCGACATTTTAAGAAAGCTCAACAATGTATTTATTTGATAGATTTATACTTTTTTCCGCACAAACTGCCAAGCACATACCCAGAAATTAATCTGGTATATCATTGAAACTCGTGTATTCAAGAATGAGCCCGCGTATTCTGTATAAAATATAGTGCTGGCTAACTTAAGCCACTGCTATTCAACACAAGTAAACATAAGCTATGTATAGCTTTTGACTGACCTCCGCTTTTATGAGTACCTGAGCATTGCAAGATGAGGTTCATAGGGGTTTTGTGCTTTGTAGAGGGTATGAGGTAGGAATTATGTCTGTTATCATCCATGATTAAACATTGAACGTGCTTGATTATGAGATCATGAATGAGACATATTTTGACATTCTAGCAAAAGCACCAGTCAAGTTGTCAATAAGGCTCAAATAATGATTTATCATTTCAATTTATTTCTTGTTTCAGTAATTGTAACATCTATAGAGGGAAAGGAAGTGGATTATAAACAGATAAAAGAGTTAGAATCTAAAGACTTTCAAGAAGAAACATTATGTGTTATATACTCAGGACTTTTAAAATTGTTACAATGTGCTTTAAGACTTCCACTGGAATCATTAAAGCAAGAGGTAAGTGAACATTATGGTGCTTTGTGTAATGAAACATTAAGATAAAGCCCACATATTCTCCTGATTTAGACATTTATTTTGTGCTTTGTACATGTACATTTGTAGATAATTTATTGGAATACTTATGAGATAAAATTTCTAGAAATGTGTGGAAAAGTAAAGAGTAAATGGAGTTGTATGTAAACATTTAAAGACAACAAGTTTCAGTGGTATAAATATATTAGAGTCACATTGAACTGTAAGTCTGTTAGTAACTATTTAATCTGAAGCAAAGATTTATAGTTTTTAAAGTTATGCAAACCAAGGTATTTCGAGGCACAATTTTAGTTGAAGAACTAAACTTGTTACAAGGCCTTCCAGAATAAAAAAGGAAATTCCATTTGTCCTTTTTCCGGGGGTACATTGAAAACCAAAGGCAACAGTACTTGGTCTTAACAGAGAAAGAGGAACATTCCTCTATTTTTCACACATAGAGTAACATTCCTCTATCTTTCTTGTCTGATACAGTTTTCTAACATAGAGTAACATTCCTCTATCTTTCTCATTTTATGTATTTTTTTCTAACATAGAGGAACATTCCTCTATCTTTCTTGTCTGATACATTTGTCTGACATAGAGTAACATTCCTCTATCTTTCTCATCTGATACATTTTTCTAACATAGAGTAACATTCCTCTATCTTTCTTGTTCGATATATTTTTCTAACATAGAGGAACATTCCTCTATCTCGTCACCTTACATGTTTTTTATTTCTCAGACCAAGAAATCTCAAGAAAGCAACAGTAAAATAATAAAAAAGTATAAGATATTTATTTTCAAAGGTAACACATATTTTCATTTGCTAAGTCTTATGTGCTCAATGGAGCTTAAACTGAAAAAGTGATATATGTGTGTACATTTTTATATATGTTAATTAATAAAATGGCTAGATCTATCGAAAGTGTGCGTATATAAAGTCCGATTTCAAGCACTGAGCCGTGAATGTACTATTAGCTAATTGTAAAACAACAGAACAAATCGAGGAACACGAAAAGGTCGTAGCTCAAGGCCGAAATTTAGACTTTACTGGAATTACAATTCAATCGGTTTTGTGTAAATGTTCATGTAATATTTAATCACAGACAATTGGTCAGGCATACCCATGGATGTCTTGTCTACAACTATTTGTATACCATTACAAATCCCCATCATATAGCAAATGATGAATTTTTCATCAAATTCCTGAATGTCTTTCATATTTGGTATGAATGACTGTTGTATTTGCTGATGTAGGAAGGTATTCTCTCTTATCTGCCCTATTGGTTTGAAGCAGTAAATCACTGTTTTTGCTATTATCTGGACGTAATACACTTTCCCCCATGTTGTATTCAACAAGAGCCGGATCAACTTTTTCCTGCAAAATGTGTAAACTCTTATGTTGTAATATCACCTATATATGCATTACAGAATATCAATTATTCCATCAATTACATACACATGTACTAAACAAAATAAGAAACTTCTGCTAAGTTTGCTTGAACACAGCTTAGCTGGATGAAAATAAATCAGGGAATCATTGTTACTTATGCGTTTAAGAGTGTTCCATGATGCATCATGTAGTGCAAAAATTATGGCTAAAGGTTAACAGAAAATGGCGGCGCATATAATTGACTAAAGTGTTGGTTTCTGTCGGTGGAATATTGTTCTGTTGGAGATCAGCTAAAGACACTGCAATTTTTCTTACAACAAATAAGATTAATTTCATCGATGACTGATCTGAACCCAATCAAGCAGGTCTGGAACATTCTTGACAGACAAGTGAGGCGTTGTCCCAACCAACCTGCTAACGTCAATAAACTTCGTCAAGAGTAAGCAGTCTTTAGCATTGTGCATCACATTTTAGTTCTTATAATTTTAAGGCACATATTATTTTAGTTCTGTATGTATACATATACTGTAAAAGATTATAATTTAATAAATATACAGGTTAACATTTTACTGGTTTTCCATATTTATTTTATGAGCATTTAGAAAATAGACGACCTCTTTAAATAGCATAATCCTTTCCGCTGATGATTTCTCTTTTCCTTTTTAGGCCCAAAGTTGATCATGGGAACCCTGGAAAAATTATCGTAGTATTAATAACCTTCTGGACAATGTTACACATGTATTAAACAAAGAAAACATTTTATTCCTACATGTAGTTGTATTATATGTTATTGTAACATGACTCCCGATTTTGTCTCTATATACAAAGAGTAGAAAAATTATGTTATATTAAACCATAAACAACGCGGGAACCGCATGACGTTAATGAGCGTTCGCATAGAAAATAACGCTTTGCATTTATTCACCTTTTGTAATATATGGTCATGTTAGAATCGAAATAACATCCTTTTCAGCGTTTTTATCGTTTAATAAACAATAATTTATTGTACTGATGGGCAGTTATTAACCAATGCGTATCAGTACACCAAATCATTGTTTATTAAACGATGAACACCGCTGGAACGGCTTTTATTTCATAAATGAATTATTAATATATAAATGACGAAACTTCCACATTTACATCAAATTGAGGTACCTCAAACTAGAGCTATCACTAAATGTGATTAATACCCCCCAAAAGGATTGCTTTATAAACTGAAGAAGTTCGTAGTAACATAATACCTTGCAAACAAACTAAAAAGAGATATTGTTCTTAGCAGTTCCTCTCATTGTGCTTGACCATTGTATGAAGTTGTATTGAATTCCAACTTGTAGTTTTCGAAAAATGCTCCAGACAGGGAAAAGTAAGAAAGGGCAATAACACTGTAATTAGTCAAGATGGAGTTATGGTTCCTGTGCACTGCACTCCCTCTCACTGTGCTTGACCATTGTATGAAGTTGTATTGAATTCCAACCAGAAGTTTTCAAGTTATGCTCCGGACAAGGAAAAGTAACAAAGGGTAATAACTCTGTAATGAGTCAAGATGGAGTTATAGTTCCTGTGCACTGCACTTCCCCTAAATGCACTTGACCATTATATGAGGCTGTACTGAATTCCAACTAGTAGTTTTCAAGTTATGCTTCGGACAAGGAAAAGTAACAAAGGGCAATAACTCAGTAAATACTCAAGATAGAGTTATAGTTATTATACACTGCACTTCCTCTGAGTGTGCTTGATCATTGTATGAAGTTGTATTGAATTCCAACTTGTAGTTTTCAAGTTATGCTCCGGACAAGGAAAAGTAACAAAGGGCAATAACTCTGTAATTAGTCAAGATGGAGTTATAGTTCTTGTGCACTGCACTTCCTCTCAATGTGCTTGACCATTGTATGAAGTTGTATTGAATTCCAACTAGTAGTTTTCAAGTTATGCTCCGGACAAGTAAAAGTAACAAAGGGCAATAACTCAGTAAATACTCAAGATAGAGTTATAGTTCTTGTACACTGCACTTCCTCTCAATGTGCTTGATCATTGTATGAAGTTGTATTGAATTCCAACCAGTAGTTTTCAAGTTATGCTCCGGACAAGGAAAAGTAACAAAGGGCAATAACTCTGTAATTAGTCAAGATGGAGTTATGGTTCTTGTGCACTGCACTTTCTCTCAATGTGCTTGACCATTGTATGAAGTTGTATTGAATTCCAACTGGTAGTTTTCAAGTTATGCTCCGGACAAGGAAAAGTAACAAAGGGCAATAACTCTGTAATTAGTGAAGATGGAGTTATAGTTCTTGTGCACTGCACTTCCTCTCAATGTGCTTGACCATTGTATGAAGTTGTATTGAATTCCAACTAGTAGTTTTCAAGTTATGCTCCGGACAAGGAAAATGCAACAGACCGCCCGCCCGACCGACCGACCGACCGACCGACCAACCGACCGACCGACCAACCACCGGGTGACTCCTATATACCCCCCTAAACTTCGTTTTGGGGGTATAATGACCAAATATTAAAAAGAATGCTCAGTCACACTGTACAAAACTGCACCCAAGAGATATAATGCAGACATAGCTTTAAAAAGGAAAATGCCTGTCCTTTATTATTGTGCAAACAATTACTTATAGATTTTCCTGTACTCCCACACAGACATGACAGATCTGATCTCCACATTTAAGTTTTTTCAGTTGCTTTCGCTCTGTAACTGCATGATTAGGGTCAGTCTCCAAGCCCAGCTGAACATATGTTCTGAAAAAACAATTAAAAACTTGTTTCTACAAAGAAAATGCATAATGCAAACAAACATTGCCTTTAATATGTTGAAACACTTTTTTCTACTTAGTCTTATTATGGTTATTCTAGTCGAAGAATCCAGTAAACACTGTTGATACCTGTATTAGCCACTATTTTGTAACTTATGAATGAATAATTGTAGTCATCAATGTTTATACTCAAAGTAAGGTGAAGACTATATACCTCTTATTATAATACTACAAGCCTGTCCTGGTCCAAGACTGGTTTGCTTTCATCTCCAGGTTTTGGTCTACCTTTTCCAGTCCCCCTCAGGAATATAGGCTCCTGCTTGGTGAAACCTGGTCTGAAGAAGACCATGTGGTTACAACATTAGGTCAAAAGTATCCCCACTGGGAGTGAAAATGTCATCAAGTTTACTGGCAAAAGTTTCATATTATTTCAAAGATTCTGAGTTTTGTTTAGTATCTAAGTCATCAAAAAATGTATTTAAACTGCAATATTACAATGTATTATATTATATCTCTAGTATAATAATTATGGTTTTATTTAATGAAAACATATTACTTAAAAGCTACAATAATTGCTAATCTAGAAAATATACATAGAGTACATGAATAAAATATTATACCTTTGCCGCACAGCATAAGCTGATTTATCAAATCCTAAGTTCGCACCATCATTTTATATTTAGATTAATAATCATTTTTATGCAAATGATACTGTCCTGCTCAGCACAAAGTTCACAAAACTGAAAGTATTCCTTTCACATGTAAACATTTCTTACAAACACATACTCTCTTACATTCGAATCAACAAATCAAAATGACCCCTTGCTTATAAATCCTGCTTCATTGAGATTCCAGGTGGTGATTGTACAGAGAAGGATGTTGAGTGTTATCTTTGCATGCTATTTTTTTTATGATCAAGTTCGCTGAATGACCCCGCCTCCTGATTATCTGTCTGTGAAATGTATACACTATGTTATACAAGGGTACTTTCTGCTGAAAATCACTCTCTGGTAAGCCTCTGAGCTTCACAACGTTGGGACTAATTAATTAATGACCCTGTGAAATTGATAGCAATAAATTATGCTTATACTAATGATGTGGTTCCCCAATCTCATGTCCTGATTATACTGAATTATCAATTGTAAAAGGAACAAAGAAAATTGTAATAGTTTAGAAGTACATGACTTGTATTTAATTTTGTATTTTCAAATGCATGATTATATCACAACTTTTGTTACCTGTTACTGTTTTTCAAAGTTTTTTTTTCAAGTTGGCAGTACACAATTTTCCAAATATTATTCGGAAGCATTGTCAAATTATATTATAGCATTTTAAGATTTCACTCTGATTTATATAAGTTTTGAAACTGTTAACAGTCAAACCTTTTATTGGTCTTTATTCACAGGTGTCTACATAACATTGAATAATGCATGGTTCCCCCCAAACTGGTCGTTATTCGAAGGGTGGTCTTTGTTTGGAGGTGGTCTTTGACACAGGTTTGAATGTACAACTAAGTCAACAACAAAGTTAATTTTTTCTAAGTCCCAAATTATGATTAAAACAGAACAGGAAAATTTCTAAGTTTAATAACAGTCTTATATCTAAAATTCAACGATGAAAAAATCAAATTGAATAGTTTTGTACCATCTTATTCGGACATGTAATATTCTTAGTTGCATTGAATATACACCTGTTATTTCTGATTTTTATGAAATACTTGGAAACTCATCAAAACTGCTTTGTGTCTAAGTTCCATTTTCCACCTCACACTGCATTCCACCCACTTCCAGAATCTAAGACAATAATTACGCCTCACAAAAATTTCTAAGTGCCAGATTCCGTCCATAAGCTTCTGTAACGCCCATAACTTGTTGCTAGAGTCCACCCAGAAAAGAAAATACATTTTTTGGGACTTACTTTTGAATTCCGTCTGGTTTCAGTGCTATCATGGCATCACCTAGTGTAACTATTATTGGTGACAGTTGCAGTTTAAATTAGTGCATTGCTAATTTTCTAAAATAAACTTGCCTATCTTTTAATTTGAACAGTACCATTAATTGTTCAAAGCTAGATGTCCTAAGTAAAAGTCTATTGACCGACTAAGAACAGTGCAGATCATGATCAGACTACATGGATCATTTGCCATCAATAGGGTAAGGGGTAATATTTTCCCTATACATTTACGCAAATTAAACTTCCATTCACATTATAAAAGGGAGAGTTCATATTGAAAGCAGGATGTCTTGATAAAAGAGAAATGGAACAGGGTATTTAATAAGAACAAGTGCATGTAAAACAAGTCTGGCAATGTAAAACACCAATCCATCATGTGACTGCCGTGTGTAGTCCGTTTGTTAGTGTTGTATTTGATTTGGATTTTAAATCAGTTTCATACAATCATAGTCCAAAACTGATGCTACCAGGAAAGAACTAAAATGAAACTTATAAACAAACATGCTACTAGGGTTGCGTAATAAAACCGGTATACTCAGCCTGTATATCGCATTTCACGTTATGATGTCACCCGTGCCGCGTTATTTCTAATGAATGATTGTCCGTCGTCCGTCAACTTTTTTATTCAAATAACATCTCCTCTGAAACCACTGGGCCTATGTTGATGAAACTTTGCAGGGATGTTCCTTGCATGAAGCTACCAAATTGTTCAAAACATTCCATTCCATGCAGAACTTTGGTTGCTATTGCAAAAAATAGGAAAAACTTTAAAAATTTATTTCTCTGAAACCACATTGCCTATAGCTTAGATAGTTGGCATGTAGCATTGCCTAGTAGACCTCTACCAAGATTGATCAAATTATGACCCACAGATTAAAATTGACCCCATTCGGGGTCACTTAGTTTTACATAGGCGTATATAGGGAAAACTTTAAAAATCTTCTTCTCTGAAACCACAAGGCCTACGTAGAGCTTAGATATTTGGCATGTAGCATTGTCTAGTAAACCTCTATCAAGATTGTTCAAATTATGACCCCGGATCAAAATTGACCCCGCCCGGGGTCGCTTAGTCTTACATAAACTTAATTATATAGAAAAAAATTAAAACATTTTCTTCTCTGAAACCACAAGGCCTACAGCTTAGAAATTTTGCATGTAGCATTGTCTAGTGGATTTCTACCAAGATTGTTCAAATTATGACCTCAGGTCAAAATTGACCCCGCTCAGGGGGTCACTTTGTTTTACATAGGCTTATATAGGAAAACCTAATTGGTATATAACATTGTCTAGTGGTCTTCATCCTACTTTGTTCAAATTATGCCTCTTGGGTCAATATTGACCACACACACCAGGCAAGTGGACTTGTACTAAGGTGAGCGATACAGAGTCATCTTGGCCCTCTTGTTGTGTAAATAAAAACTGCAATTTCGCCTTCATTCATTAGCTGAAACTTGAATTTGAATAAGTTGAGTGCTTTTTCCGTGACGACAATGACGGACACTAGACATCGTAATAACGGGCGGCATATTATTCAATCTCAAAACTAAAGAAGTAAACAAATAAACATTAGTGACTTTTCTGTCACAGGAATGTTTCAATTACTTTATAACCATATTATTACCAAGTATGAAAACTTAAAAATATATTTTTGTAAGAGTTACTCACTCTCAATATATTGCAAAACATATCGCAATACAGTTTTGCGTTGTATTGTAATTTATCGCGATTCAAATTTCTGACAATACCTATCCCAGCATGCTACACAATGTTAAACTGTGCCTAATTCACACATAAACTATGCCTAATTCGACAAAACACTAACGAACCCATGACATGTTCTTACATGCTAAAACCAGTGAAAACACGACAAGAAGCAAGAAAATAGTAGATTGCTTTGAACGAAATGGCTATGGCTCATAATGTATTTGCACTGAATATAGCAAATTATTGTAATAGTATAGACCATTAGCGGCAATATTGTTTCAGAACTATGCAGCAGCATTAAGTATATCACTTTCTAGAGCTTAAAAAAATGTGCTGCAATTTGATGAAAAACTAAAAACTTGAGGAAGGCAGTACATTGTGTAAAAATGGCAGTTGACATTCCTGAGATTTCCTAATTAATCTATGCAAACAACTAAGTGAATTGTATAATTAAATAGATGCAGTAAAATTAATATGATATAAAGATGTATGTTGTATATTATTTGAGCCTTTAATTTCTTTTGGGCAAAGTATCTGTGCACTTGTTCCAATTCTAGTTACATCTGACAAAATTAATTTGGTAATGATGTGCCCAATCCAATCTAAAGATGACCTGTAAAAGAGTGATAAAAGAATTTCAAGGAGGGAAAGCAGTTCATAGACATATAATTACAAAATGTACCACCATGCAGAACATTTAGAATACCACATGCCAGGCAAATTAGAGATAATAACCCAAGTGTCAGGTGTTTAGTGATATTATCTTGTAACAAATTACTCAGTGACAGCTATAATCTTGTATTACTCATAAATTGGTGAAGGGATGTGAGAATGATCAAATCAGCTCATTATTTCCTTAGAAAAATGTTCTATGGTATTTTACCTCTTACACATGCATTTATCAAAAAGTTTACAAGAACAGGAAAACGTCTTCATTTTTTAAAAGGAAAAATTAGTGGTTTTAGTAATATCAAAACTCATCACATATTAACATTATATTATCTCATTCAAATCATGACCTCACAGTATAATAATAATGATGATGATGGTGATGATGATGACAATGACAACAACAAGAGTTGTAATAGTAATAATGATAATAATAAAAGTGATAATAATAATAATAATAATAATAACAATAACAATACTAATAACAATAATAATGAATAAAAAATAAGTATCAAATTATTGTGAAACTTTTTTTAACACTACAGGTCAATTTTTTCACAAAACTCGTTTGAACTAGTTTTGCAATGCTTCTTGGGCCTCTTGTTTAATAAATGACATTATTTGTTTGTTTTTATCAACAGTTTATAAAACTAGGACTACATGAAAACACAGATGCATAATATTGCATTGTTTCTTGGCTTATCAGATATTATTCACTTGCCATGACTTTTAATGGGACATCATGCTGGTAAGATAACAATCCTGAAAGTGTGATATATACATGTATAGTTAAAGATGACTCTTCACCTGACTTTTCATATGTTTGCATACACAAATCAGTCTGCCAAACCCAGTATCATGTGTGAATAATCAAATATTGTCTGAAAGTGTTTTTATACTTTAGTAAATATTCAATCATAATAAGTAACAAATACGAACAGCAATATATAGCTCCTAATAGCTGACTCTTGTACCTTGTGCCAGGTAAACTATACAAAAGCTGTCCATAAGACAGCAAGTTCGACTATTGTGGGTGCTTGCTAATAAAACAAAACTTTAACAGTATAATAGCAAAACAAAATTCTGCTGACTCTTAAGTATAAACTAGGAAAGTTGAATTATAAAAAAGTCAACATCTATCACTATATATTTAATTTTTGGTAAATTAATTGTTTGATACAAAATGTACCCCTAAACACTATTGCTAAGTTTGATATAACTACCATAAGTGGTTACTGAGATATGTGCATGATAGTAACTTGCATGCAAAACTTTAACCAAATTTTCAAAGTCAAACAAGGGCCATAATTTGCACTAAATTTTAACATGAGTTATCCATCTTGACTGTGTGACACCCCTAAAGACATTAACGAAGTTTCAAGTCAATATCATAAGTGGTTAGTGAGATATGTGCATAATAGTACCTAGCATGCAAAACTTTAACCAAATTTTCAAAGTCAAACAAGGGCCATAATTTATACTTCATTTATACAAGAGTTATCTGACTTGACTGTGTGATACCCCTAAAGACATTTACAAAGTTTCAAGTCAATATCATAAGTGGTTACTGAGATATGTGCATGATAGTACCTAGCATGCAAAACTTTAAGCAAAGATGCAACGCCGACGCCGACGCACAAGTGACTGTAATAGCTCTCCATATTCTCCGAATAGTCGAGATATTGTGTATCATTCTGAATCGCTTATTGTGTATTTAACTGTTACGTTTCGTCTACTGTAAATCGTTTGTTTTGATATCCTTATGTAGATATATAGTGTAGCGGTTCTGTCAAACTACTTTTACTCGCCAACATTTTTTGCAGATTTTCTCAAATTGCTATACTGATTTTCAATTATGTTGTTGATTCTAGCATTTAGTTTTACACTTTATTTTTTAAACATGTTCATATACATGTATATAGTTTTGATGATTTACAATGGCACCAGAAACTGTGAACAAGAGCATGCAGCTTTAAGTTACATTTTAAAATATCAATTCAATTTTCAGAGGATTAATAGTTTATGTCATGAGCAGGAGGTTCAAATCCAAATATCCGTCACCGAAGGTAACTGTTTTGGTGGGAACGAGGCTCTGCCGACTTCCCGCAAAACAGTTACCCGTGGTGACCGATATTTCCATCTGAGCCAAGTTTCTTGCATGCCTTTTTGAAATTTAAAGTAGATTTCTAACAGCAAACTTATCAAAATGATGAATTATCATGAAAAACAAACGATTTTCCGACGTTTAGTTTAAGAAAGTGATGTCACAATGTTTATAACATTACGAGAGTCGTCTGCGTAGGATCGAGGGGTGCTAGACCAGTTTTTCCGGCATGGGCAAAATCACCGGAAATGCCGATCAGATATGCAAGAATGTTTCTCTCTGGCATATTACTTGTAAATGATATCCTTACAGAAGACTATGATTTGAGGAAATACTGTATTATATTTTCTTTTTCGCGTACATTCAAATTTCAAGATTTTGGTCCTGATTTTATTTTAGCGATTCTAATATTCTTGATTTTGAATAAGTGGATTTCTATTAAAACGTTTTTAACTAAAGCGAAATTTACCTCGACACAGCTTTATAAACAAAGAAAGAGCACTGTGTGACAGTGTTATTTACCGGCATATCGATATCACGAACTTTTCAAGTTTTTTTTTAATTAGCTAAAATGAACAATGAATAGTGAAACATCATGTAAGTGTATGCATTTATTAACACATGTACATAAAAGAATGAAAAAATGGGTTACATTGTATCAATAAATGAATGAATTGTGTTTTATGGCACATTTATAATGGTAAGTATTAACCTGATATTGATTTCTGGTGAACACAAGATACCTTATTTAATATGATAATTATATAGCTTGTGTTAGATAATGTGCTAATTGTGTTATAATTGAGTTTCACTCACGTATAATGTAGAATATTGTAATTTATAAAATGTTTAAGAATTCAGGATAACGTCATGTTTGTACCCGCATAATACAGATACATGTAATTATCTCCACATTAGATATTGATTTTTAAATCAAACAGTACAGTGTTTTACTTTTACATGGGTGGTTAACTCTCCCCATCACCACAAAATGAGGTGAAAAGAATTGTGGGGAGCACACGTCCGAGGTGATGGGGTTCTACCAAATAAACAAAAAAATGTGAGTATGATTTTTGTAAATTATGTTTTAAATTATTTTGTTGAAGAACTTTCAAAAAATCGGGCAATGTAGTTACATGTACCAGTAGATTATTGGGTTTCTTAATTTTTAAAATATGACTTAATACTAACTTATACATAGTGTTACACCATGAAAAACGTTGTTTGACTATCTTCAAAAAATTGAGAATTCACTCAATGTGTGTGTATATTTTCATTTCGAAGTAGCTCGATATAATTTGCATGTACAAATAAAAGGTTTAGTACTGATATTCAGGATTGCATAGTAAGCTTGACATTTGATATTTTCATAACCTACTGTGATAACTGTTTGTGAATTCTCTCTGGTTTGTTTAATTATTCTTCACCTGAATTCTTTATATTCTTTTTTAAGACTTGCAAACAGAAACATGAAGTATATTTTTCATACATATATTTTAACAGTCACTTGTATATAGTGTGATCTGTCTAATGCGGCTAGCAGACAGAGTCACCTTTACTTGGCAGTTACCAAACAGTATGAATGACGTATTAGTATCACCTTAAAAAAATATACTTTTATTAAATGTGTCTTATATGTGATATAGTATTATTAGAGTTATTTTAATAAGTTATTATAAATTCGGTTGGGATTTCTGAATGCTTTATGTCTGAATTTGAAAACCTGCATAACGGTCACCTGTTTATTTTGGTCATTTTGATTTAGTTGCTTGGATCATGCACTGCTTTACAGACACGGGTTAGACTGAATAAATCACTGAACAAAATGTTGCAAGATATTCCTGTATACTTATTCTGTAATGTGATAGATTTGCGAGTTTCAACAATAATTAAACTACATTTTATTAAGTATTGTGCAAAAAAACTTTGTTCTCACAAGAAAACCAATTCATGAAATAGAACTTTTTTTATTTCATTTTACAACCATCAAGAAATACATCTGTAAGTGATGATAGAAAACTGATGAGCAGTATAACACATTAAAAAAAGAAGTCACAATAAATAAATATTTTAAACACCGTTTATTACATTATGCATGTACCAGTAATAATAGACACATTAAATGCTTAACTGACTCAACTTTTCTTGCTTTCTTTCTAATTTTATTCTCACAGAGCACATAACATTTTATATTACAATCTAATTAGCCCCCATGATGTGAGGCTGACCACTATTTATTTTTATGGCCAATTAATTTGATAAGCTGGGATAGGATACATGCAGAGTTGATCACTATACTGGCCACTACATGATTACTGATCATTGAAGATTTCTATTTTCCCCAGAATTTATCAGTAGGTTAATGCAAGGCATGAAATTACAATAGCATGCTTTAAATCTCTTTTGTATATGTAGCATTCTGTCAAACAGATGGAAGCTCATATGCATAGAAGTGTACACTACTTTTCTATACAAAATGTACTTCCATAACAGTTACAGAAAATCCCCTGAAAACCAAGGATACAGCCGATTTTTATCAGCTATAATCACTGCAGGTGATGAACTCTCGTTGCATGTTTGATTAACTGCAGTAATTACATGCGAGTTCCCTTTTCCTCAAAACACGTGTGACTTTATTGTTGATAAGCCCTGGTCTGACCTAACAGGAATGTGGTTTATATTTGAATCATTTTACTCTTTTACAAATGTAATGAAAGTTATAAGAATTGTTTTTGTAATGTTTACTGGTTAATTCATATTTGAAAGTTGGAATAAAAACCAAAGACTGATTTGGTAAGTAAACAATTTATTTAACATTTTTTGTGTAATTAAATTTTGTATCCTCTTTTGCAGAGAATGCATAACCTGCGTATCATTTATCTATCTGGGACTACATGTATATCTAAATTCTAAAGTAATAAGCTTAGAACATAAATTACTGTGTATCACTGATGTTTGATGTTTCTATATAAATCTGCTCCTACTCAGTCACTTCATAGCAATAATGATAGTGAATAAATAAAAAAGGAAGATTAAAGGTGGATGAAATTCAAGAAACCCCAGGGAAAGTATGACAGCTACAATATCACATCAATCCTTGAATTACATTATAATACTTTATAATTTATATTGAAGAACAGAATTCAGTAATTTTTAAATAATATCTTGTTACATTAAGCACAAGTGAAAGTGGGTACAGAGTAAGAAATGTGTTGTTGAATTGGTGACAAATGCCGTTTTGGGTTTTTGTAAAAAAAAGTGCTTATCTGGCACTTTGAAAATGCGTTTAGTTACCATGGTATTTATTCAAAAAAAAAAGAAAAAAAAAAAAAAATGATGAGAAATGCGAAAAGGGTAAGGTAAAATGTAGTGCGCACATCTGCATATCTCGTCTCCTAACCTTTCTTTTTCCTCTACCTCCATGGAAAATATGTACTTATTGTGATAACTACAATTTTCATATTGTTCAATATCGATTTGATATCAGTCTGTCTGCCTAGAGGACACATACAATTTGAACCATATTTTCCATACTAAACACAGTCCTCCCTCAATCGATTACTTTTGATATATTCTTCTAGCAAACAGTGCAAATTATTATTAGACTGCTCGGATGTGCCATTCTTGTCATCCAGAGCATTCATTACATAATTTCATGTTTGTCTGAAAGGTTGGCAAACCACTGATGCATGAGGATGGGATGTGCGGGGTGATCATGATCTGCAATAGTCACACAGGCAGAGTCACTTGCTGCCAGGTCCTAGCTTCTGGTACTTTTAACAATATGACCTCCTTTGGGCATCAAAGTATTTCTATTCAATAATGATGATTATTTGTCTTTTAAACGATCTTTGATTTATCAGAAACACATTGCAAGTTTTAGTTATACAGTCTTTACAGTATTGCAAAAACATTGTTTAGTTTTATAGTATTATTATTGGCTAATTAATTTACTAGATATTCTATTACTAAATAATATACAATGTACCATATTTTGCGAGGAAAATACAAGTATGATGATTACCTATACCTATTGAAAATTTACATTTTTTGAAACAATTCTTTAGAAACATTCAAAAAACTATTTCAACAAAAACTACAAAATTATTTATATTTCAAAGTAACAAGAAGTGAAACTCTACTTTGTGCAACAAAATATGTGGTCAGTGCCCAGTGCAAGATAAGGTCAATTGGCAGACAATTATTGTGAGACAGCAGGTTTTCAGGTTTTATGAGACATGCACATTAATTATCCATGATAGCATTACTGATAAGCCGTAGCTAGTGATAACTGATAAGTCATACTAAGCTGTCCAAACATTTTGCATGAGGTACAGGAAGCATAAGTCTCTGCTTGTTACAAAACAGTATGTTTTGTAAGTATTTAAAAATTTACTCATGTTTTAATACAAAATTTATTACAAATCTAAGCTTTTTATCCTGCAAATAGCAAGCAAGTTTGCATGTATGACTAGTTCATATCATGATTAGACTGTAGTCTGATCTACACTGTTATTCAGTAAGCAATATTTTACTTAACATCTATTTATACACTTCAAGCGGAACTGCCAAAATTGGTACTCAACTCTACTTTACATACATGTATTAATAAGTCATGTATGGGTTAATCAAATACACCAGACAGTAAATGTTTATAAAACAGTAGAGCACCCGAACTTGCCAGCTTCGTTTGTCACAAAACTCAATAGCTTTGTCACAAAAATTAATGTGAACTTACTGTATAATGTTTTTCCAAAATACATATATCCTACCGTGGACAAAGCATTACAATGTCAAATTAATGACCAGAATGCTCTTCATGCATGAAAAATATTTTCTTCATCATATCCTGGAGTTTCGTGTTTTATGTTTCAGCTTGCAGCTTTACCAGTAGTAATGTTGAGACTATCATTTGCACGAATTTTGGTGGTGGCAGCATTTCATTGATGGAAAACACAACATTCAAACTAACAAAACAAACGTTTAAGACTATGCAGCAAAAATAATGAAGCAGTGTGGATCTTGCCCAAATTGAAAGCTTATATAAAATTGGAAAGCAGTCCTGTTCAGGATAAAGTAAAACCATATCTGACAGAAATGCTACATAAAGAGCTAGATCATCATCAGGTAATGTTTATAATAGATCATTTACATGACATTGTCTTCTATGTCAGTCCTCATTCAAATATTCATGTCTTCCACCATGAAGTGGTGTGGGAATATATTGACTTATTTGTCAGTCTATCTGTTCAAGTACAAAGTTTATCTTGACAACTTCTTTTATACCCCTTGCTTGATATGATTATGAGATCATGAATGAGACATATTTTGACATTCTAGCAAAAGCACCAGTCAAGTTGTCAATAAGGCTCAAATAATGATTTATCATTTCAATTTATTTCTTGTTTCAGTAATTGTAACATCTATAGAGGGAAAGGAAGTGGATTATAAACAGATAAAAGAGTTAGAATCTAAAGACTTTCAAGAAGAAACATTATGTGTTATATACTCAGGACTTTTAAAATTGTTACAATGTGCTTTAAGACTTCCACTGGAATCATTAAAGCAAGAGGTAAGTGAACATTATGGTGCTTTGTGTAATGAAACATTAAGATAAAGCCCACATATTCTCCTGATTTAGACATTTATTTTGTGCTTTGTACATGTACATTTGTAGATAATTTATTGGAATACTTATGAGATAAAATTTCTAGAAATGTGTGGAAAAGTAAAGAGTAAATGGAGTTGTATGTAAACATTTAAAGACAACAAGTTTCAGTGGTATAAATATATTAGAGTCACATTGAACTGTAAGTCTGTTAGTAACTATTTAATCTGAAGCAAAGATTTATAGTTTTTAAAGTTATGCAAACCAAGGTATTTCGAGGCACAATTTTAGTTGAAGAACTAAACTTGTTACAAGTATAGATTTCCAGTCAGGAACTTCAGCTTATATTCAGATTTGTGTAAATTATTTGGCATTGTGTATTCAGCTTTACACTTTTTGGTTTCAATTTGAACTGATGATCTCGCCATAAAGCAGGCCTAATGAAGATAAATAGCATGCTTCCGTACCAGGGTTGTATGAGATGCAATTAGTTCCGATTGGATGTTGTAACAGCTGCAATATGACCAGCATTTAGTTCTACATGTTATTGGTGTGTCTGTTGCTGAACAAATAATGGCACTGTTACAGTGTTACATATACATGTACTAAGAACTGGCTTTTAAGACATATCATTTACTTTATGTAATACAGTAAATAAATGCCTTTTACATAAGTTTTGACTACTGTATGTGTTTGAATTAAGTGTCAGATGCTCAGATTTCCCAGTAATAAAAAATGAAATTTTGTTATTTTCAGTTATTTAAAGAAGATTTAAAGGAACTACAGTAAGTGTGATAATTGTTCACTTAAAGTTGCTGGAGCTTATGATGATCCAGAACATGTCATTGTCATGCAGCTAATCTATTGTATATTGTTGAAATTATAATGGACAAGGCTTTCTTCAATATTTATTAATAGAATTTCCTGCTTTTGAATATATACATGTATTCAGTCATTGAAGAACTAGTTGTAATCTTTTTCCCATGGTTTCTGATACTTGTGAAATAGACCTATTTAGGCAAAGGAAATTCATGGCTTAAAACTTCTAAATGGAACCAAGCCAAAACCTTCAGTACCGTATACCAGAACAAGATTGCCTTGATCCCTTCCTTTGCTGTTACTGAAGTCATTCAAGTACAGTTCCATTTGTTGTCTGTAGAATCATAGGGATTCTCAGTGCATAGTAAATACATAATGATTATTTTGATCAGACTGCATGAATGTGCAATTTTTACCTAATGATTGTCTGTTAGGTTATCAAGATAGAAATGTTTGATTATTTCCATAAGAAATGCTTAACCTTAGCTCAGATTGAACTTGGTTACTAACACATTGCTTTATCTCCAATTTCAGGATACCAGAAGAACTTCATACAGATATAGCAAGTGTTATATTTGGTAACAGGTAGACATCTTTGTTTCAAATCATTTTTATTGTTTAAGTTTTATACATGTATTTCAATGTATTTCACCTGCCAAAATGCACATAAAACCAGAAAGAAATGAGAATTTCAAGTTCATCATAATGGGCTGGTCTCACTATAGACTACAGGTCAACTACATTGCACTTTTACTGCAAATAGGTCGAGAGAGAAATTCTCAAAAACAGTAATTGCTTCCTATATACATTTAAAAGGTCTAGTCAATAACTTTTGCTAATTTTTCTCAAAATGCTGGCCCCATAAAGGTCTACAACATCCTAGTTAAAGCTTTTCTTACAACTTCCAATGTCCCACACCTCAACAGATACTGGGTTGAAACTTCACACTGTTTGTGATTTAGATTGTTTATAGTCCCGGCTGATCCTAGGATTTGTCCACGGGTGAAACTGCCAAGACTAGTTGAAGACAGATACAGATACAAGGGAATCCGTGTACTAGACCCTAGCTCTTTACAAATAGACCCCTTGGTTCTTTAACATGCCCAGTGTATAGCACCGATACACATGAGACTACCTCTGGGTTTCTAACCAGTTCATCTCTAGATGGGTTGGAAACACTGAAAAGTGTTTCTGAAATTTCCAGTGCCCAAGCCTGTTTTCAAACCAGGAACCTGCGGATTGGTAGTCCAGAGCGTTAGCCACATGAGCATCACGCAACCCATACACAGTTTGGTTGTTAACATGATTAAACATTCTCTACAAATACCAGTAAGTCAAATAACTAGGATCTGTATTTTACAATTATTAACTTTTTTCCACTAAATGAGTTCACCTATAAAGCACTTCAAATAGTAGAGCAATCTGTCTTAGACAGTTCTTGTTTAAATAATGTGGTTGAATATGTATTCGATTCTGTTTCTGATTCACTTTTCTGCTATTTCCATATTTTGTCTTTTGCTTTATTCAGGAGAGTGCAGATAGATTCAGTAAGTCTGAACTCAAGACCCAGGTTGCCACAGGTAGACAGCTTCAAGTGGAGAGTAGATGTTGGAATATCTACAAGGTAAGTCACCTACAGTTACAAAGCTTCCCATAAAGAGTTGTTGTATTCCTGTCTGTGGTACCAGTCACTACCTGAAAAAATAATACAGACATGAAGGTCTGTGAAAAATAAAATCGAAGGGCTATAACTCAATGAAGATTCAATGAACTGAAAAATGTTGATAGTATGAGCATCTCCTCTTGATGGTGAAGCAGTCTATGGAGATACAAAGTGTGAAGATACCATTGAACCGAAACATGCTTGCAATATGCACTTCTTCTCTTGGTAATAAAGCTTCCGATGAAGATTTGTTGAATTCTAGCCTGTGATTGCTGAAGAATAGCTCAGACACCAACATATATGTATATACTATAAGAAAAAGTAACCGAAGGGTTATTACTCTGTGAAAAATCATTGAACTGGATTATGCTGATTATTATGTGCATCTCTTCTCGATAGTGAAACAGTCTACGGAGGTTCATTGAACTAGTCAGTAGTTCCTGAGAAATTGCACAAAAATGCTATACATTATTATATACAATATGTACATACAATAAAAGGGTCATAATTAAGTGTGAAAAAATCATTGAACTGAAACATGCTTGCACATTGGTAAGAACACTTTCCATAAAGATTTGTTGAATTCCAGCCTGCAGTTGATGAGAAGTAGCTCAGACACGAACGTACATGTATATAAAAAAGTAATCAAAAGGCAGTAACTATGTGAAAAATCAATGAACAGGAACATACTGATATGTGCATCTTCTCTTGATAGTCCTCTTAACAGTCTATGAAGGTTCATTGAATTTAAGTCAGTAGTTCCTGAGAAATAGCCTGGATAAGAGTATGTTATAGATGCACAGACATATAGACATCTCCCTTACCATATCTCCCCAACTGGGGGATAGAAATGCAAGTGGTTTTTATCCTGGCAATTTAGCCACTTTAAGTTTTGAAATGATATTTTGCAAAAATAAAATTAATGTGGTATCAATGTTGCTAAACTTGGTTATTTCCTCTGTTTGCAACATTGGTAAGCTGTTTTTATAAGCTTTTAATTTTAACATTTCAGTGTATTAAACAGAGTTTTAGAGCCTACTGTATTAATGGAAATGACACTCACAGATGGTAATATACATTCATTTGAGGTTAGTAGAACAAGTTACGCTTGTTTAAGTACACAATTGGTAACATGCATAATACATCAAGACTAAAGTGCTTAATGATAAGGGTTTGGAAACACAGCTAGACTAGCCTTTCCATTGCCATCAGTAGTGTTCTTAAAGCAGTTTAAGGGCAAAGTTACATAATGAAGTGACAAAGGCATCCGTGAAATACAGATTCTATGAAAAATCTTATTGGTTACTGAGCGTACACATGTATATACTAAAGGTGAGCCGCTGTGGTCAGTCATCATTTGTAGTCCATGCATCCACCATGACATCTCTAAACCTGTTTGATGGAAGCTGATGAAGTTGGCACAGATGTTCCTTGGCTGGTCCTGTAAGAGGACCAGTTGTTCAAAGGATTCCATTCCATATTGCCATGGCAACCAAAGCAAACTTTGAAAATTTTTATACCCAAAAGTCCAAGGCCAAGAGCTTAGATATTTGGTGTGTAGAATTTGTCAAGTGAAATATGGACAAATTCATATGATCAATCCTTCAATGCAGCTGGGTTAAATGAAGAAAAAAAAAACACAATTTCTCTTATAATTTCAGGTGCCAGTTTCAAAATTCCACGAACTCAGATACAATGTTGCATATGTCCTGAAAGAGATGGAAGACTTAGAGAAAAGAAACATTTTAAAAATCAAAGATTGACATACATCAGTTATAGAAATGTTACAGATGCTGACTTGCCTAGTGTTATATACATCTGTATGCCATTTTCACCGCTTTGTTACACCAGCAATCCATTGTCTTCCCATTATTTTACATTCCAGTTTGTGATATATGTTTACAAGATATAAGTCTTGTTACACTTGAAAATGGGTGTCGACATAATGAAATATACTTAATATCCATTGATAGTGTGTTTTCTCTGTATTGTTTTGAGGTTTGACAGCAAAACTGTTCTAAACATACATATTACCTTATAAGTGTTTTGTCTGTGGTGACAATATTTCTGTGCCGCAGAATTTAAATAAGCTAATACCCAAAGTTAATGCTGTAGAAATAAAGTCAGCAGAAATAAAACATGCCTCATTTTAACAAAGACAGCAGAGTTTGGAGTCTGCAGAAATAACCACTTATACAGTATGTTTGAAGTTCAATGTATATACAAATGTACATACATGTACTATGTTAGTTTGTATACTTGGAAAATTTTCGTTGTGTAAATTAGAAGCAGATGAGACATTTTTGTGGTCAGTGAATAATTGTAAGTTACGTTTTATTTAACACCGAAAACATAATAACACATTTTAAGCTAGACAGTTTGGAAAGTGCATGGCGTTTTAAGATTTGTATGTTACAATTCAGAGAAGCAGGGACACATGAGTGTGCTTCCGTGGGTTGCAGTATAATTTTACTGCTGACATACCAGTATGTTATGAGGGCTATACTACGTACTCCCTGGCTTAACTCTGTTAGTAAATAATATAAACAAAACATAAATAATATATCTGGCATTTTTTGTTGAACAATAGTTTGGAGTGAAGTGAGCTCCGTGCTACCATTTACAAAGTGTTTATGTGGCAAAAAGCCATGGCAAATTTGCAATTTTTACATTTTCCTCATAATTATGTGCTATTATGTTGCTATAGTTTGTTGCAAAGTGGCAGGTGAAGCAAAATAATGTTGTGAACAACAGGACTTAAAACATGACTGTACAAAATGGTCAAATTTTAGACTTCTTTTAAATGCAGTTTACATATGAAGGTATAAGAAGTCTAAAATTTGCTGCTTTATTTTAATACATGCTATTCCAGCATGTATGCAAACCTCTTGCAGGTTATATATGCAATCTTTACATATGTACTAAACTGTCTGAATGAAGTTGATCAAATGTTTATATAATATAAACGATTTGTGCATTGTAAATGACCAGTGTACAATATTAATTATGATCGAAGGAACATTTAATAAAATTCATTTTTGTAGTAATGTTGTTTGTTTTAAGCTCACCTGAGCACTAAGTGCTCAAGGTGAGCTATTGTGATCGCCTGTCGTCTGTCAACTTACCGTTATGTATGCTTACCCTTATGTATGCAATAGAGGCTGCATTTTTCACTGGATCTTCATGAAACTTGGCAAGAATGACTGCCTTGATAAAATCTAAGTATATAGTTTCTATAGATTTGTATTTTGTAGCTTAAAATACAATTTTTCTAACACTAAACAGCGTAAGTCAAATTATGATGGTCAGTTTAAAAGGTAAATCACTTTGATATAATTATACCTCAGTAAACAGCAGCATCCGACAGTAGTACTTGAAGCCTGATGCCATAAGATTTTATTTGTTATTGAAAATCAGACAACAGGTTTTAAAGGTGAATGTTCTGTATATTCTACATGAATTTTAGAGAAAACAACCAAACCCCATCAGGCCCTTTTTTTTAACGAATAATGTTAATTTCACAAAGTTTGGAAGAGAATCATAAGGTGATTGCTTCTTCCTGGTTATAGGAGTCACCCAATGGTTGGTCGGGCAAGCGGTTGGTCGGTCAGGTGGTTTGTTGCATTTTCCTTGTCTGGAGCATAACTTGAAAACTACTAGTTGGAATTCAATACAACTTCATACAATGGTCAAGCACATTGAGAGGATGTGCAGTGCACAAGAACCATAACTCCATCTTTACTCATTACAGAGTTATTGCCCTTTGTTACTTTTCCTTGTCCGGAGCATAACTTGAAAACTACTTGTTGGAATTCAATACAACTTCATACAATGGTCTAGCACAATGAGAGGAAGTGCAGTGTACAAGAACCATAACTCTATCTTGAGTAATTACAGAGTTGTTACACTTTGTTACTTTTCCTTGTCCGGAGCATAACTTGAAAACTGCTGGTTTGAATTCAATACAACTTCATACAATGGTCAAGTACATTGAGAGGAAGTGCAGTGCACAGGAACCATAACTCTATCTTGACTCATTTCAGAGTTATTGCCCTTTGTTACTTTTCCTTGTCCGGAGCATTACTTGAAAACTACTGTTTGGAATTCAATACAACTTCATACAATGGTCTAGCACAATGAGAGGAAGTGCAGTGTACAAGAACCATAACTCTATCTTGAGTAATTACAGAGTTATTGCCCTTTGTTACTTTTCCTTGTCCGGAGCATAACTTGAAAACTGCTGGTTGGAATACAATACAACTTCATACAATGGTCAAGTACATAGAGAGGAAGTGCATTGCACAGGAACCATAACTCTTTCTTGACTCATTTTAGAGTTATTGCCCTTTGTTACTTTTCCTTGTCCGGAGCATTACTTGAAAACTACTAGTTGGCATTACTTGAAAACTACTAGTTGGAAAACTACTAGAGACAAATTTCAGAGCAAGAACAATATCTCTTTTTTAGTTTTTTTTACAAGGTATTTTGTCACCACGAACTTCCTCAGTTTATAAAGCAGTCTTTCGGGGGTATTAATCACATTTAGTGATAAGTCTAGTTTTACTTTAATTCTTCAAATCGTGTGTTAGATCTGGCATGTATTAGTATTTGTATAGATTACATAGAAAAATCAGCTGAACTTCACTGGGGCCTCTATTTTAAAGAAATCATTTTCATTTTAGGAAATTTTTCTTCAAACTGAAAGGTCTAGATTATATATATGTTATGTGTGGCATTGTCTAGTGGTCCTCTACCATGTTTGTTCAAATATTTTCCCTTAGAGCCAACATTGACCACGCCCTTGTGGTCGGTACTTCTTTTATATACACATAATCAGACTGATTTATTGAGTTTAGAATGAAATATTTCGATCTTTGGTGCACAGCAGGTTTATATGGAGACAAAAGACTCCTGAGTGAAGATTAATGTCATTGATTTTTTTAAAGAAAACATGTTTTTAACCCCCAAATCACACACACAAGATTGCAATAAGAGACATAAATCAATATTTTCTATAAACAGACACTGTGACCTTGACCTTTTACATAGTGACCTCAAATAATGAATGTCGGCAACCACTAAATTAATTTTGTAAACTCAATGTCATTGCGACCTACAGACCTTCGAACTACTGACCTCAATAGCAGCGATATGTGTCATCTGCCGGTAATGCAAACAAGCCCCAAAAAGTATGAGGATCCAAAGACCAACCGTTCTTCAATTATTGATCAGAAATCCTTTTGAACTCGTTGACCTACTAACCTTAGTTTTCATCTTCTGGTCATAGTCGAAGAGCCTAAAACATGAAAATCCTAGTACATTGTACTAATTGTTCTTCAATCTGTCTTGATATTTAACAAAAAGAGAGCAGTGTATCGTGGAAAAGCACCCCCACTATATAAAGCAAGTACCTTTTTCTTTTAAAGATGGTTGGTACGATTTTGAGTTTATGAAAGAGACGGGTAGCTAGATTCAATAGTAAAACTTCCTTTCAAATTATATCTTTATTCAGTAAGAAGGCGCCAAATGTCGCAGTGTGAAAAAAGTGCAAATGGTCACTCCCGACTGAGCTAACTGGCCGCTTGCGTACTTGCTCCCCAATTGTGATAAGGGCCATACCGTGACATGCGTATCTGGAAAACAAACTTAATAGGTTATAATCCTTGTTTTTCTTATCGAATATGCCACTCGAGATAGTGATCGTTATTCACTGGTTACTCTACTCTCATAATTAACATTAGTTTGGAGGTAACAACATCATTATTATGTTGATAGTTATGAACTTCATGTATTTACGTACAAAAATTATAAAACCATTCACGAAAGACTGAAAACCCAAGAATATTTTATTGACCTTTTCCATGCTATATTATCCAATTAAAAGGAACTTTACATAGAAAAAACACGGCAGACTGACATCCGTGGCAAAAACAATATGCTGGGGCAGTTCACCGTAATCACTGATACCTAAAAGGAGAAACAAGTCATGGTCGGTAACGTTAATTATGAATGGCATATACTGATCAAATAAGGTTAAAAGTTAGCTGAAGATGGAAGCATTTCCTCTAAGGTCAAGGTCAATGTCACCACAATAATAAAATAGTAAAAACCCATACCCATTCCGTAACTCAGTTCAGGAGTTGAATTTGTATGTTGAATCTTACGAAGTAAGTTACAAATAGAATAACTGGTAAAGCAGAATAACACGTCTGGAATGTTGATTGACATATCCTTATCAAACTTAAGGTATTTAACAACTAATGAGCTCTTATCTGGATGTTTTAGTGAGCCTCTGTGTAAATAGAGATATACTTCTGTAATTTGCTCGTTGCTTCTTCAAGTTACATTCCTTTTATTTAACTCTTATACTGCTGACGGTCAGTTGTTTCCATTTTGCGACCAGTGAAGATCACTATCAGCATGCACATCCGTGTCGTCTGGTCATGATCTGCACTACTTGCTATTTACTTGTAAGTTTTCATGGAACACGCCTGCATGTGTGTTACAAAATAGAATCGACCAGATCGTTTTAAACTTTGCAGTGATCAGATATTAGTACATGTACGTACATTTATATAGAAGATGTACGAACAGAATATCCCTATTTTTGTAAGGCTACTGGACATTTAGGAAAATGTGACAGCCACATAACAGATATGCGTAAGCGAAAAATGACAAAGCATAAACAGGCAAAGCAGGTTTAATCCTTTTTAATAGCTCAGATAGTCACACGTTAATTGTGAGCTATGCAATATGTTGTGTCAATGTATAAGATTACCCTAAACGAACTCTATAGCATTATGTACAACGTTGACCGTCGATCATTTGAGTTTTAATAATTAATATCCAAGTTTTATATGTTCCCAAATGATGATATATAAAATATATATAAATAATATTAAAACAAGTCTTTGAAGCAAGCTATTTGTCTTGTCAGTAAACTTAATTAAATAAGAATTCAAAACACGTACAGTCAGTTCAATAAAAACCTACTTTAGGAACATTTTTATTATCTTTAGCTACAATGATCCTTATAATATTCTTGGGCCCAAATCTAGAGATAGCTGTGTGTGGTACATGTGGTACATTTATGGAAACTTCTGATAAATCTCATCGCCGAAGTATTAGTCAATTTGACGTATTTACTTGATGCTTTTTTCAACATGACATGTTACATGCATGTGATGTTGACATCATACAATAAACAATGTAAAACAGCATGTAAAATTATAAGCAATAAGCTGACTACTCAAACAGAGTTACATAATGCTTTAATGCATGACATACATGTTTGATAAGTATCGTTAATACCAAAATAAACTGGTACGAAAAGATCAATAGTCATCCAGATAAGAGCTGTAGAGATGTCGATTTGTTGTCATTATCTCTTGAAACATGCATGCGGTTGGTACGAACTGTTTGTTCAGTTGAAGTCATGTAGTGTTCTCGAAACTAATAAAATAATGCACAAAAAGTATAAATACCCTACATACAGAAGAGCTAAATCATTCTCTGCTACTATAGCTTACATCGAGACTACCCAAAGTGAAGAATCGCTGAAAACTACATTGAAGATGAATACCAAGTGTTTCCTTCTCGCTCTTGCCGTGGTCTGTGTTTTGTTCATAGCAGGTAAGCTGTTAATTTCATGATTTTTATACGACTGTTTTTTTTTTCTATTTCTATGACAATTGTAATTAAACAGAAATTCAGAGGGCAAGGATTACGAGAAATCTATGATTTATTTATGAAAGGAATTTACTTAAATCTATTAGACGTTGAAATATATTTTTAGAAGTAACAGGGACGATATTTATTTCCTCTTGCAGAAAGAATTTCGTAAATGCCTATTGGGAGAAACATGACTCACGATTTTGTCTCTTCATACAAAGAGAAGAAAAAATAAGTTTTATTAGGCTATGCCATAAACAACGCGCGGGCCGATGTTGTCGTTAAGATGCTTCGTAGTTAATCACTCGGGCCTTTGGCCTTCGTGATTTGATTTCTACGCATCACTCATAAATAAAATCTATTTTCTAATTCTAACATGACTCACGATTTTGTCTCTGCATTCAAACAGTAGAAAAAATAGGTTTTATAATGCCATAAACAACGCGCGGGTCGATATGTCGTTAGAAGTGACGTCCACGTGACGTTAAATAAATATCCCCGTAGAAAATAACGCGTCTCATTAATATTCACCGTCAATTAATAGTCGAAATAACATCCCTTTACAGCGTTGTTATCGTGTAGTAAACAACTCTTTGTCTGCCCGAATCATTGTTTATTAGACGATGAACACCGCTGGAACATATATTACTTCATAAATAATGCGCTGATTATGATACATGG
The DNA here is from genome assembly GCA_022818135.1 of Saxidomus purpurata. Taxonomy (NCBI): domain Eukaryota; kingdom Metazoa; phylum Mollusca; class Bivalvia; order Venerida; family Veneridae; genus Saxidomus; species Saxidomus purpurata. The sequence continues at coordinate 48,119,379 of JAFMSR010000008.1, read as the reverse complement.
TACATAAAACAGTGGGGGGAAATTAAGCGTTCAGTGTAAACAATTCATGCAGTGTGGTTAGCAAATGTAAAATGAATTTTATTGTTATTTCTGAATTTGTTGCAAAAACATATAAAGACTACATAAAAGTGATAATTATTTCGCAAAATGGAAAGCTTCCCCATTTTCACTAAGGGACAGTAATGTGCGCAAAAATTAAAATGAATGTCGAAGTACAGTGCATAGAAATTCTTGCGCATTCAGCTTACTATAAATGATGAAATTGCAATTTAAAGACATTAGTTTAAATTACTATCTCATTGATGTACACGAATGTTTCATAAAGACAGCTTCACAAAAAAGAAAAACAATGCTAATTCACTTTTTTGAAGAAAATAAAATACCCACACTATATGATTCTAATAACATTTTCGTACACTTTTATGAACATATATTTCGAATATGTTCACTTATCCAGTACAGGTTATTCCTACTAGTCTATAGACGAGTGTAATCATCGCTGCTATTTAAGAGATTCGACGGTTGCGGTAATAACGTGTTAAATTGGGTTTTTCTCTTCATTCACAGTCCAATCAGAGATGGCAACGTGTGCTTGCAACCGTATATTATTACCAGTGTGTGGTACAGACGGAAATACGTACCCCAACGAATGTGAAGCGGGTTGTGCGTAAGTAAATATATTCACGTTTATGTATAGGAACAATTAATGGCACGTTTTCCCTTTCAAATATGCTAGAGACTGATCTATACTATTATAAACTGTAACTGAAAAATGTTCAGGATATACTAGTATATGGCTGTTGTGATCACAGGGGCACACATAATGAAAAAGAACTATCTTTAAAAAATTAGTCGGCGCGATTTTGAGTATATGAAAGCGATTCCTGTTAAGTTTTATCTTTATACAGTAAGAACGCGCCAAATGTCACATAGAAAACAAACTTAATCTTTGCTTTTCTTACCAAATATGTTACTATAAAACTGTTATTCACTGGTCGAGAAAGTGTAATTACTCTACACTCAAAATTAACAGTAGTTCTGAGGTTACAACATATTATTTCGACTTAATGATATGAACTATTTACGTACTAAAATTATAAAACTATTCTCGAAAGAGTACATGTATTTTATTTACCCTTTTCATGCTGTATTATCCAATTAAAAAGTGCCTTACAGAGTAATTTTTTCAATCCGAAAATTTTTATACATTATACTTGTCATTTCACTGGCGGTTGAAAGGTTACCGACTTCCGGTTGGACACAGGTGTAGAGTTGAGCCTTATATATCGGACACTAACCTTAATTGACGGGCGTAATATGTCCACTGGATCAACTGTGATTGGGCTGCGGGCGTCGTACACCAAAATTCAGTACATGTTATCCTATCCAATCATAAAGAATCTTTCTATGATGGGTTTTATATATTGGCTTAATTAAATAACAAAACATAATAAGGAATTAAAATGTCCAGATTTAGCAAGTTGGACACTGTCTCCTCTCTTTCTTGGACAGCGGTTTATTTGAAGTTTTCAACAAACAGCACAAAGAAAACATCGAACTGTGAATCCTGGCATACTGGTGCCCGGTCATTCTTTATCGCAACTATATTTTCACTCTGTATTAATGACCTTGAAGATATTTACATTCATAGTGGGGCACAGGGTATAGATGTTTACATGTTCAAAGTATATTTATTATTGTATGCAGATGATATTATAATTTTTGCAAACTCATCCGAAGAATTGCAGCAGAATATACATTTGTTAGCAGATTATTGTAAAACTTGGAGGATAAAAGTAAATACTACAAAAACAAAAGTAATGATATTTCGAAAAGGTGGCACAGTTTCCAGAAATCTTAAATTTTATTATGAAGATCAGGAAATTGAAATTGTTAATAAGTTTACATATTTGGGCATTGTTTTTACCAGTGGTGGTTCTTTAACTACAGCACAGGGTACACTTTCTGGTCAAGCACAGAAGGCTATATTTAGGTTAAACAAGTATTTGTATAAATTCACGTATATATCTCCAAAGCATAAGTTAGATCTTTTTGATAAGTTAGTCGCTCCGATATTGAACTATGGAAGTGAAGTCTGCGGATTCTCAAAAAAATTGTCTATTGAAAGAGTTCATTTACAGTTTTGCAAGAACATACTTGGAGTTAAAAAGACCACACATAATGGTTTTATTTATGGTGAATTAGGTAGGGTAAATTTTAAGACTTTACACTATTACAATATCATAAAATACTGGATTAAAATATTGCAAACATGTGAAAATAAATATGTGTCATTAGTGTATAAAATGCTCAAAAATGATTTAGACATTGCACCAAATAAATCAAACTGGTGTTATTTTGTGAAAAATCTGTTAAGTACACTTGATTTTTATGATGTGTGGTTGCAACAAAATGTCGGTGATACAAATATGTTCTTATCTATAGTTAAACAAAGGTTAAATGATTAATTTAGACAGAATTGGCACGATAGACTAGAAAATTCAAGCAGAGCATTATTTTATAGAAATATTTCGAATTTTAGATTTCAGCCTTATTTAGAATATTTTACAAATAAAAAAATTTGTCAATCATTAGTTAGGTTAAGAGTTTCCTCTCACAGGTTGCATTTTAAAGCAGGTCGTTGGTCTAGACCTGTAGCTACACCAATAAATGAAAGAATATGTCAATTTTGTAATGTCCTAGAAGATGAATATCACTTCGTTATAGAATGCAACTTGTTCAGTGAATTAAGGCAAACATATATACCATCAAAATATTGGCGAAGACCTAATATGTATAAGTTTGTCAATTTATTGAATAATGATAACCAAATAATTGTGAGAAACCTCGGAATTTTTATATACAATGCTTTCAAAAAACGTACTGAACTTGTGTACGGAAATAATAATTAATTCATAATTGTAAAATCCAGTGCTATTATAATATTCCGGTATCTAAACATTTAACATCTGAATTATCAAAATCAGTTGATGTTGTTGTTTTGTTTTTGTTTTTTTTTTAACTTTTCTGGCATAAACGTATAGATTTAGAATAGATTTATAATCGCCGGTTGGTTAACCTTTCTGTTTCGTTTCGTGAAAGGTTGACGTCAAAACTGGGCTGGAGTGAATATGAAATAACTGCTTGTATGTGAAATGTTCAAAATATTGTAAAACCTTCTCCACTTTGGTTAAATAACATTAAGTATCATGTCATATGTATTTACATTATTATTATTTGCTGTTCGCCATAAAATTTTGTATATGTATGCCTCATGGGCTTTTTAGCCTAATGGATTTACATGAAATAAATATATCTGATCAATAACGAGAACTACCAAAAACAATGATACATGTAATGCTATATAGATGTATATTTTAATAAGATGAAAAACGCTGTTTACTAAATTACTAATATCATTCGGAATACCACCGATGTCTATTCCATTAGGGCTTGGTCGAAAAACGTTACCATTTTAAACTGCTTTTTTGTCACATGATGAGAAAATGTTCTCGTTTTCTACGGAAAAGGTCACGTGACGACCAAGCCAGCGTTAGTGAACATGTTGAGTAAACTGACCATTCTTTTTCCAAGAAGTAAATTTGGTACTATGTAGCTTTTCACGAATTTCAAGGCTAGATGTTCGCATCAATATTCTATAATTAATGTTTTATATTTTCAGCGGCTATGAAGTAGCCTACGTCGGCAATTGCGAGCCTTGAAGAAAAGAGAGATCAGTGTGGCAAACAACGCAGTGTTAAATGTCTTCTTCTGTTCTTCTTTCTTTATCTTTATCGTCCCTTTTAACTCTAATCATTATACAAATGTATATATAATGGAAAGTAACTGTTATACAGCCGCAATGATTACGGAATGGTTTCTATACTATTGTAGGCCCTAAGTCAGAATAACACAAGAGAACATTTTTTTTATATAAAAACACAGTGAAATTACATGTAGATAGTTTGAAGTTCATGGACAAACGACGAGATGGATTTGTTCAAGCGAGAGAACCGCCGCGAATACTTTCTTTCAAAGACATCATCCGGATATTGGTAATGGAATACCTGTAAAATACAGACTGTCAATAGTGCATTTTAGCCTTGCTTTCCTGTATTCTTTCTGTCGTTAATAAACGTCTTAAAAAGTATGCGTTATTCTTTATGCTTTTCCGCGTTTACTAGTAACAAGTCACAAACATGTACTGCTTGCTACCATAAAGAATCATCAGACAGAACCTAAATAATGTGGGGGTCGGTCACAATGATATGTTCTATATTATGACGGCTGGAATTCTGCACCAGTAACCGATCTTTGAAAACAACTGGCAACCACCTAAACAGAGAAAAATAAAATGATCCTTCTTTTTCAATCTGAAATTTTGAAATCGCTCATTTAAGATCGTGGTTTATTTCATGTTTTTCGGTGGTTTATCGAAATATAACGGTGGATTATATCCTGATAAACTCACTGTTCACTCAGTGAAATTATCAAAATCTTCTACCCGGATTAACATCAAAAAGTACACAAAGCGTAAAGAATGTTGGAAACCATACGTCGATGACGTCGTTAAAATGACGTCATAAATGTTTTGCTTTCTAATGACGTTTCCCACGATTTTCAACATTTTATTGAAACAAACTCAACAAAAATAGATTTAAAACATAAAATAAACAGAAAAACTGTTGCTATCGATGTCATATCACGATAATTTCACTCGTGAACACCAAAAGTAGTTATTTTCACTCGTGGCTGCGCCACTCGTGAAAATATCACTTTTGGTGCCCACTCGGTGAAATTATATCGTGATCTTACATCGAAACCAATAATTATCCTCTATATATTATGAAGCCAACAACGTCTAAATGGGAGGGTTTTTTCGCTTTGGGCACTATCCAAAAAAAAAAAGGCAAGAAAAAGTGTGTGCCTTGCACATGGTATCTCATGAGTAGACTCTATTAAATATATAATGAATTTTAAAGTATCAAACTGATCTAAAATGCACTTTGTTTGTGCGATATTGACTCAAAGTCTTTGCGATAATGGCCGAATTTCAAACATTTTCCATTGCGTCAGGCATTTGTGCACTCTCTGTGTCGTCCAAAAAACTTTGTTCGCTTAAAGCATTGATATATTTTGCTTCTTTACAGACAGACAGACAGAAGTTTTATTAACGTAAACTGTACAGCTTTTTTGTCATACAAAATCAATACATAGCAATATCATTTTATCATGCGATCATAATAAAGGTATACACATCGTACACAGGAAGATCGAGCAAATACAGAAATTATAATTTTATTACAAATTTAGGAATCATATGGAGAATGAACAATAGTGAACAATAATGGTGAGAACAACTTTCTAATGATATTATTTATTCTTGCATACCGGATCGGGGTATCCGCAGTTTTCACCAGTGCTGGAAAATCCCTTATTACATCCCCCATGTAATATGACTTTCGTGATTTACTTATGACGTAACGTTATAAACAATCTGACGTCACTTTCCCGAACACAGCATCTGAAAAACGTTTGTTTTTATACTAAAATGCATCATTTCGATAAGTTTGCATTTAAAAATCTATTTTTAAGTGCAAGACGGTATGCAAGAAAAAGTTTCTACCATGAGATATTTGGTTCAGATGGAAATATCCGTCACCTCGGGAAACTGTTTCGCGGGAACTCGGCAGAGCCTCGTTCCCGCCAAAACAGTTACCCTTGGTGACGGATATTTCGATCTGAACCGCATGCTCATGGAAGAAACTAATATCCACATATTATGCCATATACATGTACTTAAAATTATGGTTGTCAAATAATTATCATTATATCAACGTTTTCTTGCGGATAAATGCAAAATGCGTGTATGTTGCTACAGCTAATAAATCATCTTTATTAGAACTTTGAAGGAGATTAAGAAATGTATACATATTAGCTATATATAGGCCTTTCATAAAATGAGAATTCATGTTTTTTGCGAATATTACAAAAGGCTAGGTAAATAATTACAAAGTGCAACTCATCTTCAATGTCTCTACCTTGGCACAGTAGCGTTGTTCATGAGCAATTCTGTTTTTCGGTGACGGTTGTCCAAAGAAAGACCATTTTCACACCCCAACATTTTGGAATTACTACGTTCTGATTTTGACAACCTAAGCGAACGAGACGTTGATCAGTTAAATATGTACATGTTACTGTTTGCGGATGACATAGTGTTGTTCGCGACTAATCCTGTAAGTTTACAAGCGCAGCTTGATATGATACATACATACTCCGTGAAATGGGGCTTAAAAATCAATGTTAAGAAGACCAAAATATGTATTTTTGAAAAGAGAAAACAAAATCAGGACTTCGATTGGTTTATTAATGGTCAGAAACTAGATGTAGTGGACCAGTTCTGTTATCTAGGGGCAAATTTTATGAGTATACAGGAAATATGAAAAATATTGTAAAAACTCTATCAGAGTAGGCACTTAAAGCTTTCAACTGTTTACTTTCAATATTTACCAGAGTGCCTTTAGATGTTAAAACGAAGCTGCTATTATTTGATTCTATGGTAGCTCCCATTATATTATATGGAGCAGAAGTCTGGGCCGGGAATATATGATTTTAAAGAAATAGATAAATTACATATAAAGTTTTGTAAAAATATACTAGGTGTGCGCCAACAGACATCAACTTTCGCAGTAGGTAGATACCCTTTATCTGTAATTTGTAAAGAAAGAGCTTTAAAATACTGGTTAAAGATAATGAAAAACACTGATTCACCGATTCAAAGAGCTTTCATTGATCAGTGTAACAGTAATAGTAATAAGTGCTGGGCATTCCATGTAAAATCGTTATTAGATTCATTAGGTCTTACTTATATATGGACTGACTTCGATATAAATGTTGTTTTTTTTTTGTTTTTTTAGGCCCCCATATGAGTAGCCCCGTTTATAATCCCCGTCATAGGCGTGATAGGGATCGGGGAACACCCCCTACCATCCTTACAATAACAGAAACATAATACAAGACAAATACACGTACACAAACATATAATATTGTATATACTGGGTTGTTTTGTCTTTTGTTTTTTTGTTTTGTACAAATTTCTTGTATATCGCATCTGTGTATCAAAAACATCACGAAAATAAAAAAGGTTGAGTTACAGGTACTGCGACTGCATATATTTATGGTAAAAGCATAACTGTCTTCTTCGTTTAAGCTTGCCCGAAACGAAACGACAAAATGATAAGGAAGACTGAAATTACCACACATTTACCACTTTTTTAAAAGTTCCACAGTTTCTATTACAGTTTGTAATTTCTTTTACTCTCTGTTTTAAAAGTCTAATATATTTAAGGTCTGAGACACTATGAGTTGAAAATTCTGTATCATTTCTAAACTTCCAGATAAGCCATTTTGTTTCAAAAATTACAGTGTTGAAAAAATTTGACAATTTGTGATCATTTCATAAGAAGACAACCTGGTCATCGTTTGTTTTTGAACAAAAGCAATGTTTTTAAGTAGAGTGTTTGTTTCTTTCCAAGGGCTTTTAACATTATGACATGAAATAAACAGATGAAGTGGCGTTTCTTGTTCATTTTTAAATAAATTACAAATTCCATTTGATACATTCATTAAAAACAATTTGTGTTCAGTGAATATTGCATTGTGCATTAATTTCCATTGAAATTCTTTGGCTTTCATTGCTGCGTACGCACTGTGCTTCTTTGCCAATCAAATTATTTAAAAACAGTTTATCCTGCCATTTTTGTTCTGTTGAAGATTGTGTAATATACTTATGTGACATAAAATGTGTATTTATTGCTTGTATTCGAAGGTCGTTCGGGGGAATTTTTTTCCCGCTTGAATCTAACAGAGTATACAGCGAAATATATATTTTAGAGCTTTTGTTTCCAATTCGATCCTCCTTCAAAACATTTATAAAATCAATTGGTATGCTTTGTTTTAAAGTCGACCAGTTTGCGGCCCAGTTTGTTCTGAAATGAAGTTTCGTTATAAGACATTCATCGCTTATAAAAGTTTTCGACTGAATATCCCATATATCTTTTATTTGCGTTATGCCGCTTGTGAGAAAGAATTTAAAAAATAACGTTTTTTTCCGATGAATTATGCGATGATTTCCAAAAAGACTGTGGCATAGTATTTCATTTTCTGTACGTGGACTAAATGCTTTCATAAATTAATTCCAACAGTTAAGTGCTTCCATATAAAATGCTGAAACAGTCCTTGTCAAACGAACTGTTTCTAAACTCGAAAAAGTGCATAAAAGGTAATTGCAATTAAAAAGTGTGTCTATAGTTTTAAGGATGTTTTTACCAATAGCGTTCCATTCTTTGCATTCGCTATGAATAATTTTATATATCATTTTAACTCTATGAGCAGTAACAATGTCTTTAACACTATATAAATTAAAACCTCCATGTTCCTTGTCTTTATTCATTGTATTAAAAGAGACAAGCGGTTTACCATTCCAAATGAAATCTAGAACTAGTTTGTCAGTTTCACTACAAACCCTATCTGGGATCGGTCTAGTTTCTGCTTCAAAATTATTTGCCGTTTGACAATAAGAATTTTTCCGCTAATAGAGAGATTTCTTGATTTCCAAATTTGAAGGTTTGTTAATTTTATTCCTCCACAAGTCACCCATGTCTATGTTATAGCCATGACATATACCGAGTGTTTTTACATAATTTTTGGTCCAGCTTATTTCATTAAAAGTTGAATTTGTAGATTTACTTTCTCCTATAAATAACCCCTTGGTTTTCTTTTTGTTCATTTTTGCACCTGAAGCTTTTTCATATATGTTAAGATCTTGAAATATATGAGGAAGCGAATTTTCATCTTTAGCAAATAATTGTGTGTCATCTACGTACTGATTAATTTTTGCCTGAATAGTTCTGCCATTTACTGAGGGTAGACTTATACCTATTATGTTTATGTTAAGCCATTGGTTCTGCTTGAATGATATATAGCAACGGAAATATCGGACACCATTGTTTTATAGATCTTGACACTGCGAAGAATTCGGAGAAGAAACCGTCCGTTGATATAGATACTTTTGAGTAGTTTAAAAGCATTTCTATCCATCCTATAAATTTTCCCCCGAAACCGAAGTTTTGCAAGCATAAAGTTATCCATTTCCATTCGCATCGGTCAAAAGCCTTTGTTTGGCCAAGAAAGATTATAAGACCTTTTTTATGTTCAACGTCCGCATAATTAATTATGCCCTGAAGAAAACGATTTGCTTCGTTAGTATTGCGGCCCATGACATACCCTTTTTGGTCAGAGTGAATAATGTCCGGAAGTATAGGTTTGAGCCTGTTTGATAAACATTTTGCAATATTTTAGTGTGTATGTGAGTGTACGTGTGTGTGCGCGTGTGCGTGTGTGTGTGTGTGCGTGCGTGCGTGCATGTGTTGTGTTAGTTTTTCTCAATTGTGTATTATTATTGTTAATAGATGGCCTCATGGTAGATAAGAAATATGTTGCTTTATGCACACATGCTTAATGATCTAGCTTCTTTAAATAAAGAGATTATTATTATTATGAATGAAAACGTTTACGTCATCACACTGACGTCATTACTCCACGTTAAAACGTTGTACAGTTCAAATTAACGGTACGCATTTAAATCGATTGGCTGCTTTGTTAGGTTCTGAATCTGATGTCTTCTGCATAATGTCAGTCAGGTATTTCTTTTTATATTTTATTTATTAGATGATTAAACTAAAATAAGTTTGTATAATTTAGTTATGTTTGATATATTGAATGGTTGCCCGAATAGGGGAGTGAATTCCAACAGCTACTATTTATGCTGTTTTACACATTACCGCCGAACTGAAAAAAGGTCCGTAGTGGTTACGATAGTTTTCAAAAAAATCGGCTTCTAAGAATCGAAATAATCTATGTCTTGGAGTGCTTTATCGAAACTGAAGGACTTCCCGTCGGTAATGTGCCTGCGTAATAATTCACTCGGGCTTCGCCCTCGTGAATTATTCCGCCAGGCACATCACCCCCGGGGAATGCTTCAATTTCGATAAAGCACTCCAAGCCATAGATTATTTCTTAAATATAACATAATTTTTCTACTCTTTGTATATAGAGACAAAATCGTGAGTCATGTTAGAATTAACGCTAAAATATAGCACGTTTATCCAAGGACGACGTGCCGCGAAGTGACGTAACGACATGACGTATGTAAACAAGCGCGTCCAATCATTTTGCGTTTTGAAGTAACAATGATGTATTGCTACGAGTTGAAAATAGTTCCAGATAGTTTTCAAAGAAAATGACGTGTTAGAATCGAAATATTAAATATGTGCCAATATTTTATCGTTAGATAAAATACAGCCAGTCGTTCGAATGCGAAAAATTAAATCACTCGTGCTACACACTCGTGATTTAATTACTACGCATTCTAACTCCTGACTGTATTTTATTCAACGACAAAATACAGGGACACATTTATTATTTCTTAAGTGTAAGTATACTACACTATTACGGCATCCCAACTAGTATAAAAAAGTTTGATGTAAAAAGAAGAAATGATGAATAATAAAGCATGCACCCCGCCAACTAAAAAAATGTGCACTACCTTAAACAGAATTTCACAAGATAAATGTGTGAACAATTTCACGTCTTGAAGTAAACACTTGGAGTTGAACTTTTCAGTATTTCACTTGGAGTTTAGCATTTCAGTATTGTTTGACTAAACTTTATTTCCCACCAGTACTTTCTGTGCTTTGATTAGTATGGTGACCAACTTTAACCTGTTAACAGCTGGAATCTACTATAGCAGTATTGTTCCATACATATTAAAAGCCATAGTTATCTGGCAAAGACTTAACACTAAAAGCCCAGTTGTTGCATCTACTATTACTTGTACAACTTATAAATAATTACTTTTGACGACGATACTACTTTGCACCAATATTTTATAATACGGATATATATCTGTTTATATATAATGGGTAACGAGCGAACTCACCATGTACACCCATGTTATTTCTTGAACCTTTGACCTTAAGCAACTGTTTACAGAACTTAAGATGCATGCTTTCAATTTCCTTAGATTTTAGCAAAACCCCCATATTTCTCACCCATAGTTTAAAGTAGCACCAACAAAAGAGTCAAACAACGGACAAATTACACTAGGCTTTAAATCAAGCTCTTTTACATTTTGTATTAAAACATTTAATTACTTTAAACCTTCGCCAGCTAAGGTTTCTTGATTAAGTACCTGTATAGTTAAACACTGCCTATAGATAGTTAAAGTTGTCTACGATTTCTAACTCTTGGTAATTATAACTATGATACCTTTTTTCACTACGTTTTACTGGACCACGGTTGCGAGAAACAAGAATCTTTGTCTTTTCTGTATTTACCTCTAAGCCCCATTTGGTACAGTACATTTTATAATAAATCGAGACTGTTCTGTAATTTGCTGACAGTATCTGCAACTATAACCATATCTTCTAATAAAAGATAGATCGTGTAAGCAAAGACCACTGGCATTACTATCTTGCAGAGGACAGTTGAAGATCATCGATGAACAATGACAATAGTAGTGGCGGAGATTACCTCCGCTTGTTTCAAACCAATATTCAGAATATGTGTTACAATTTTTTACACATGCATTAACTTGGAAGTACATATTTAAGACAAAGGGGAGACCGATGTAAGACGTCACAAATTTTCGAAATTACTTTATCTCGTTTATGACAATATGATTTCTAATTGATTTTAAATCACAATAAAGTTTCAAGTCTTGTTTATCTTTTTAACTGAAAAATACTCATTCATATTTTTTTTCAAGTACTTGAAATCGATCAAACAACATCACAATTTGCCCCGGGCTTGGGGCAAAATGTGACCTTTACTTTAACATTCCGTCTTATACTGAAACGTTCATTTTTACCAATAATCGGTACCTTTTCACATTAATCAAAAGGGGGTCACTGGTGAGGTTTTGGATTTTTTCACTTCCGGAAATGTTCATTTGTTATATTTTAAAAATGATGATTTAACTGGAAAAAAACAATTATGCAGTAGTAAACTTAGGCACAATAGAAATATTTTAGTGCCAAATAATTGAACTTTTTTGAGAAAAATATTTTGACCTCAAATTTTGTGACTATATTGACAAGTTTTGCCATATGCCAAAATCGGGGTAGGGGTACAAAACTAGTCATTTCTCAAAATCTTCAAAGCAAAGATATTTACTTAATTCAAACTTTATTACAAGCATAATTGGTAGGATATAATAATACATTAGCAACTAACAGTATAACAGTTCTTTTTTACAGAATTATGCTTTAATATCTCAAAGCTCGTCGAAATCTAAAAAACACATGCTTGTCAGTTTTTATTTAATTTCTTACTTACATGCACATTGATCCCCATTTTTTATTTTTGCATTCTAAAACACAGGTTTTAATCAAACTGTAGGCAAAATATCTGAAAAACCTTGTTATTCCTTTATCATAAAAATATGCATTTATCAAAAATTTAAAACATGAATTTTAGTGAAAGTGGGTGGGCAAATAATAAGGAGTGTAATATTTATTCAGATGATTATAAAAATACCGCTACATGTATCTCTAATTTTTCATCCTAACGTATGACATACTACATTAGATAAAAAATTAAAATTGATACCTATTCTGAAAATTACACCACATACATAAACATTTACAATACCAAAATTCTAGAATTTTCTGCAAATGGCATTATTATAGGAAAATAAAGGAGGTAACTACGCTGATCTTCCTAAATTGAAATCAGTACGACTTGTCTCCGTTGATATTTTGCAAAAAAAGGAGGTCCTAAATCTAAGTCCGTAAGATAAAAAGAGGGCCAAAATGGTATATTGCCAACCTGGCTACCATTTGCTATAATACAGGGTCGTCAATAGCAGAAAGGGTTAATTTAACCTGAAGGTTCTGATTTGAAACAAATCTTGAACAACCTTGGTAGATCTCGACCAGGCAATGCTACGTGCTAATTATTTAAGCTCTATGCCTAGTGGTTTCAGAGAAGACTTTAAAAGTTTTTCCTATAGGCTTATAAGCCTTGGTAAAATCAAGTGACCCCCGGTCGGCGTCAATTTTGACCCGGCTGATATTTTGAACAATTTTTGTAGAGGTCTGCTAGTCAAAGCTACACGCTAAATATCTAAGCTCTTGACCTTTCGGTTGATGCTTAAAAAATCATTTCCTTTGCAATGGCAACCAGAGTTCTGGGTGTGATTGAATTCTTTGAACAACTTTGATAGAGTTGCCTTGAGTGATTTCAGAGGGAAATGGTGAACGGACGACGAATGCCAAACGGCGAGTGGTCCTAATAGCTCACCCTTGCCAGTTGAGCTAAAGGGAAAGGTAACTCATTTTTCCTATTTTATTCAGTTAGATTTGTCTATTTTGAAAACCTTTCAAATGACTTAAGGATAATATTAAAGAAATGTTCCCCTAAGTTCAAGTCAGTACTACTTGTTTCCTTTCGTTTCTTAGCAAGCGCCGTCAGGAGAAAATAAGGAGGGAACTTAGTTTTCCTACATTGTAATCATTATAATGTATCTCCCTTGATTTTTTGGCAATTGCTATCAGCAAAAAAAAAGGTCAAGACCACAGGGCTCGAGAAAGTAAACTAGTGTACGCTCTTAATCTCCGTAACCCCTGGTCAGGATTTAATGATACTTCGAAGAAATGATAAGTACCGTATACCTAGTTGTACATGGTCCATGTTTCGGGTCACTAGGTCAAAGGTCAATGTCACAGAGGCCCGAGATACTAAAATCTTGTGCCCTCTTAATCTCCGAAACCCCTGGTCAGAATTTAATGATATTTCAATGAAGTGTGAAGTCCCATGCATAATTATTGTGCATGATCCACGTTTCGGGTCACCAGGTCAAGGTCACAGGGGCTCGAAAAAATGAAATTTTGGGCGCTCTTAATCTCCGAAACCTCTGGTCAGAATTTAATGATATTTCATTGAAGTGATAAGTACCATGCCTAGTTGTGCATGGTCCATGTTTTGGGTAACTAGGTCAAGGTTAAAAGGGTTTGAAATACTAAAATCTTGTGCACTCTTTATCACCAAAACTATCAAGAATGTTGCTTTATCACCCAGCTATGAATATATAAATATTACATACGTCAGTGCGGCGTTTAGTGGGCTTTCAAAGATAGTTCTATTTTGTATCAAAATTGCACCAACGGTAAAACTACGCTTACAGTCCGTTAACTATCCATATAGACTGTTTTCTTCATTTTGAGAAATTTGTATTTACCCATCTAAAACGAAAATGTTATCCGATGCCGTTCTGACTTTCAGCCATAATGAGTTTTATCACCCAAAATGTCAACCATTCCAGAACTATAGCCGCAAATAATGAGAAAGAAATGATACTAAGCGTATTATTGTTGAGGTTATATCATAATATATTTAAATTGCTAACGACATACGACTGATACTTGAAAAATATGATACAATATCAATATTGGGTACTGATCCCTTTATTTCATTATTCTGCGAAGGCGGTCGTATTCTTATTACAGTCTCTTTATTCTTCTTACTTGCACGGTTAATATTTTGGTTTCACTAATATTTTGTATTATACAAAACTATAGAGTGATAATTATCATGCTAATGCATTCAATAAGGAAATAGAAATACTGGTGTATACATGTAGGGGCTTCTGTGCGTCGTAAACAGCATTATGGCACTAAATACTAGGCATTTTACACATCCACTTTTATTAGTGGCCCATCAAAACTAATATACCGTCTTGCACTTAAGAATAAATTTCTAAATGCAAACTTATCGAAATAATGCGTCATGATATAAAAAACAAACGATATTCAGATGCTTTGCTTTGGGAATTGACGTCAAAATGTTTATAACAGTTCGTCACAAGTAATTCACGAGAATAATATTACATCGGGGTGTAAGATGAAATGTTCGAGCACTGCTAAAAACTGCAGATACACCTATCTGGTATGCAAGAAAATCTCATCTTACTCCCCCATGTAAGATGACTCTCGTGAATTACTTGTGGCGTAACGCTGCAAACATGGTGGCGTCACTTTCCGAAACACAATATTTAAATAACACTTATTTTTATATTGAAATGCATCATTTTGATAAGTTTGCAATTAGGTGTCCAATTTAAAGTGCAAGACGGTATTCAAAATATGGAAATATCCCGCCACTTCGGGTACTGTTTCGCGGGAACTCTGCAAAACAGTTGCCGTCAGTGATGGATATTTCGATCTGAACTGCGTGCTGGTGGAAGAAACTAATAGTACGTAATTCAAATAAACATTATTTTATGAAATCGTAGGTAGTGATAACAGACGGAAGGTCGTTCTCGATAATTACGGGGTTGCGATTTTTTTCCATTCAAAAATCTCAAAGTAGCGAAGAAACAGCAGTTGAGAGTTTAAATATCATTGTTATTTATCTATAAAAATGACTCTCAAGCCTTTTTTATATTAATGTAGAAAACAGCCAGTTATTGAGTTGCTGTCAGCTATAATTTATTAACTATACCCATATTCAGTGAAGAACCGTGGTGTACATTTGTAGAGGTAGAGTGTCGTACACCTAACCCGGAGGTCGCGGGTTCAAATCTCTTATTTTGGTGCGAGTACTGGCGCAGTTTTACGATTTAAAAAATCGTGCTTCACTTAGTTAAAATACAAAATGTTTTTCACCTGCAGTCCCAGACATATGAAATATGACATATTTATTTTCACTGTTTCTGCAATCTTTAACCCAGGTTAACGTCAAAAAGTATACCGAGCGTAATTAATGCTGGAAACCATGCAACAATGACGTCGTTAAAATGACGTCATTTGCGCTATATTTTCTGATGACGTTTCCCGCGATTTTCGATATTCTATAGAAATAAACTTAATAAAAGTAGAGTTTTAACCTTAGAATAAACAGAAAAAATGTTGGTATCGGTGTAATATCACGTTAATTTCACTCGTGAATACCAAAATTTGTTATTTTCACTCGTGACTGCGCCACTCGTGAAAATATCACTTTTGGTGCCCACTCAGTGAAATTATAACGTGATCTTACACAGAAACCAACAATTATCCTCTATATCATGAATGTGTCAGGATAGAGTGATTTTACATGGTTCGGTGTAATAATATAATAAAAAGTGAGCCGCGTCATGGGGAAACTAATATAATGAACTTTGCGACCAAGCAAGCAGGCTGATCTGGATCCATACTGGTCGCCCATTAATTTGTAAACAGTTTTAGTTTAATGTTGTGTTTTATGAGATATGCTTCTTGTAGCATAGTGACTATCAGTAGCTTGATACGATTCACCAGGAACGGGCTAGTTAGGAATGATTGAGTATAGCACTCGTTTTCAAGAGTATATTTTTGTCCACTGGTTAAGCGAAGCGAATTAGGCGGGAAATGACTTCTTATGAATGGAACACCAATAAAAAGTTATTTTATTATTTCGCGTATATTAGCTCTATACATATATGGGCTTGTTAGGCATTGGATATATACGGAATATTATAACAGTCGGTTGATCTGCGGCGTCGTATCTTTTGAGGTTCCGGATCACACGAGAGGCGGAGCCTCGAGTGTGATCCTGATCTATGCAGCCAACGAGAAAGATACACACGCAGATCAACCGACTGTTATAATATACCTTTTATTATATACCTTTTACCGAATATCATATGTTAAATTTTATTTAAACGTTCATTTGTGTCATTAATGGCAAAAATCAACATAACGCGCTATTTCGTGTCACGTTTTATATGACGTCGATGACGTCACTTCCTTCTTCCGTGTATAAACAAACAACATTAATAAAAAGTATATAATAATAATAATTCTAGCATAAAATGTGCTGTTTTTGCCCACTTTGCCGGTGTTTTAACAGGAGAAAAAACGTGTGTTAACGGGGAGATTCACGCGCCGTTATAACCCGTTTTCATTTATGCGCAGAACAGGGCCATTGTAAACAATAGACCTGTCTCCCACGTGTTACATCATGTACGGCGTCAACACTGCCGGGCTTAAAATCCGCTGGTGACGTCATAAATATGACGTAAACAACACGGACGTTGTCCCGCGCATTATTGAACGTCGTACCAGTAAGAGCGTTTCATTTATTTTTATGATTTTTTATGTTATTTATGCTAGAAAAGAGCTAACGAACGTTTTTTCGTGTTACAACACCTGCAGAAACCCTCGGGATAAATTGGTGCCCTCGCCCTAACGGGATCGGGCACCAACCATCCCTCGGGATTCTGCAGATGTTATAACACGAAAAAACGTGCGTTAACCCTACATAATAATAAAATTCTTTATTTAAAGAAGGTAACTCAATAAGTCCGAGGACTTATCTTCCTCGAGGCCTTCATATAAACATTGCATTCATAATACAAAAACAGTTAAACATAAAGAATCATGAACACTAAAACACATACATGCAGTTATGAGCAATTACACCTGAGTTACATTAATGAGAAATAATACATGAATTACAGTAATGAGCAAAAGTATTGAAATAACAGAGATCAGTTACCGATTAAGAAGATACTGTCTGTACTTTCGTAGGAAGCAAGAGTAGATGCGTTTCTAATATCAGAAGGAATGTAATTCCATACTACCATACCAGCATGTTGAAAAGTTAGTTTAGTATATTTCGATTTGAATATTGGGTGCCGAATATCTTTTTTATTTCTAGACCTGAGGCTATAGTTAGTCTGTATGTTATCGTAAGATAATAAATTACGCATGTATTGCGGTGTAAAATTGTTAATCGTTTTGTATACTAAAATACCGGTGTGATATTTAATTCTTTCGGGAAAAGATAGCCAATTTAATTCTTTCAAAAGTGGGTAAGAAGAAGCATCAAATTTCTTATCAACAATCATTCTTGCAGCCCTCTTTTGTGTATTAATGATTTTGTGCAGTAATTTTTGACTAGCTGTACCCCATAATGTAGAACAATAATCAAATATTGGTAAAACGTATGCATTGTGAAATAATATTCTCATTTCTTTGTTTAAAAAGGGTTTTATTCTTCGTAAAAGTGAAAGTTTGGAATTAAGCTTATTGTATACTTTTGATATTTGTAACTCCCGTGTCAGTTTATTATCTATGAATATCCCAAGTAATTTTTGCTGAGATACACTTTCAATACGTTTCCCGTGTATTTCTAGCTTTATACTATCACAATTATTTCGCAATTTATTAGCATTTCCTGGAAGCATACTTGATGATTTCATGGGATTTAGTGCCATATTATTTAGATCACACCAGTCTGCAACATTTTTTAAATCAGACTGTAAATCTGCTTCAATATTTTTTACTGACAAGTCAAACGTGTATAATGAGGTATCGCCAGCATACATATCAACATAGGTGTGTTTCATTTGCAATGGCAAATCATTGATATAAATGAGAAAAAGTAGAGGACCTAATATGGACCCTTGAGGAACCCCTGTTACAATTGTCTCAAATCCTGAATTCAAGTTTTTCTACCTTTACCAGTTGCTTTCTATTCGTTAAATATGAGTTAAATAAATTAAGACAATTTTCCGAGAAATGGTACAACTTCAGCTTTTCCATTAAAATTGAATGGTCAACCAGGTCAAAAGCCTTACGTAGATCTAATAGCAAAGTGCCTACAAAATTTCCCTTTTCTATCTCCTTAGACCATTGATCGAGTGCAGTTTGACATGAATGCTGCTGTCGAAAACCAGACTGTGTTTCATGCAATAAACCAGTTTCCTTAAAGTACCGGTGTAGTTCATTTGACATATGCTTTTCAATTATTTTTGATATAGTTGGTAAGAAAATGCATTCTAGCATAAAATGTGCTGTTTTTGCCCATTTTGCCGGTGTTTTAACAGGAGAAAAAACGTGTGTTAGCGCTCACGTGCCGTTATAACCCGTTTTTAATTATGCGCGTTACAGGGCCAATGTAAATAATGGACGCCGTGTACATTCCTCTTTCAAGCAATTTCGCCGTCATATACATGTATCTGTAGAATCACCATACCACATAATTGTTTACCCTTTCAGTTATTTTATCCGGATATAATCGATTAAATATTTTAACCGCACAAGATTCAACATGGCGGATCAGGTCAAATATTGTAAGGCCCCGGACACGCATAATTAAAAACACGTATCCATAACGACACGAGAGTCGGCTTCGTTTGCTTCCACCTATGATACATTTAAAAAACAACTCTAGTGACTAGTCTATTTAAAAAGTTGATTTTTCTGGATTTTTTTATGCTAGAATAGCGTTTACGCACGTTTATTCGTGTTATAACATCTGCAGAATCCCTCGGGTTCTCCCGATTGGGGTATATACCCCGAATGAGCTAAAACAGCCCGATGGCACTAAAACGTAAACAATCGAAAAGTACAATTTTTTAAATAACGTTTTTTTTTCAAAGAAAAAGCGCAAGTTAAATTTTCACAGAATATTTATCTGATCTATACAGACCTGAAAAAAACATTACTTTCTGGTTTTCCAGCTGGTAAAAAAAATAAAATTTCACCAACAAGATATTGATATGAAATTTGCCTTACAATAATGTAAACATACTCAGTACACTGAAAAAAATAACATGCGCTTTTTCCTAACAAAAGATATTTAAAAAAATTGTATTTTCTATTGTTCTTTCCTGCATATTCATTATTTAAAAATGACGCCATCTTACGTATACCACCGCTCTCTCTCCCATAACTAACTCACTGTTACTGCATGGAAAAGACACTAAAATTTCCAGACTAAAAATTATTATGTAGTCTGACAGGGATTTAATTGGGTCGATTGTTAAAATCGACCTAAAGTTAACAGAGTATATCGCCCTTACGGCCGAACGCACAACATACAAACAAGTAGTTCCATATAAACAGTTGTTAGGCATTATAGCGATTTCTGTTTTCAAAATTATATAGTAATAAATCTAAATAATTTAAAAACATTTCAGAATAGAATAATATTATTTCGTTATTGTTCTTTAAATGTGTAATTAATCGTAAATACTATTAATGCGCGAACGAACGACTTGGACATACAAATTTATAACAACTCGTTTTTTACCATTAACTCTATATTCGACGGACATAGAGCAATTGGTAGAGATGCTGGAAATTGAATTTGCGCTGACTTACTGCCGCGGACGCGAGTTCGAAACCCATGTAATACAGTTTTTTTTTTACATTTTTCTTCTGTTTTACTTATAATTTTAAGACTTTAAACCATTTTAAATGTTTTACAGCAAATAATCATAGAAAACTTCATTCATGTCAAACTTATAAGGATAATGTTAATAAGACATACTGTATACATATTATTCGATAACAGTAAAGTTCAGTCAGTAGTCGTGTCAGGTTTTGCTTGTACAACCAGAATTGGTTTCCTTGGGTTCTTTTGGGGCCATGCCTCAACATCAATCATCACCAATTTCTAGATATTTACATGTCAGTTTTGTTTGCGGGCCCGCTGTGATACTTTGTATCACTGTTTTTCTTGTTCAGTTATTAATTTACTCTGTGTCTTCTTTGATCTTTCTCATTGTTCAGTTTTTGCCTACAATTTAGGATAGGAATTTATTTTGTATTATTGACACAATACACTCAACCCTATGGGCAAATCCCATAACTTTTGAATGACATTAAAAGTTGTGCAAACTTTGAATTTTCAGTTCAGGTTTGTAAAAATCCACTTCTCAGTTACCATTCACAGCTATGATACTTTATAGGGTAGTTGAACATACATGTTGTCACTGAATGCAAAAGGTAAGCACATGGGTTCCTATCAAAAGTAAAGTTTACACATATGGTTAAAGGTCAAACTCTGTGGACATTTGTGTCTCCAGTTTGTTGATAACTTTACTCATGCATGGGTTGCCCTGAACACATGTGTTCAGAGACAATCGACCCTCCAGCACTTTCAGTCCTTTGATTTTTCGTAACTACCACCATTTTGGCTTTTTTTGTACATGTCAACATGCTTGGTTCGGACTAAATTCATTCATTGTCCGGCTGATTTTGTTTATAATTATGAAGGAAAACATTAAACTATATTCAAACCTTTCTAATAAAACCTGAAAACCAAGCGAAATCGACCGATTAACGGAAAATCAACAGTTGTCAAACTTTTGACACTTGTTTTTGTACTGATAAATTACGGCTATCGGATAATTTGCGGGTTTTCCCCGAGGTATAAAGGTCTTAATTAAATATTCAAATTAGACTGTTTTCCGGCAATTCCGTTTTTAATCATTTCTAAAGCGAAATAAATCGGCACCATTCTTTGGCTGATATATAGCGCTTCATAAATATTCATTAGATTCATTCAAGGGACGCAACTCTAATTGATTTTGCATTGCTAATGTAGGTCATCACCGTGTTCGCTATTATAAAGCCCAAAAATCGTTAAAACAAACAGGCTATACTCTGTAGCCACAACGCTATCAATATATCAATAATATAGTTTCTTCGGCCATTCATAAAAATACAACACCTCACCTAAGAAGATCGATAGAACGAATTCTAGTGGGAAAAAAAGAAATATCAAACAGGGAATGCCACATACCAAAAATGCAGCCTCCCCAAAACGAGCCCCATAGCACCCAGAAGTGCACACCACCAACACACACACACAACTCCGGTTCCAATATGGCGACTGTTCCACAGCAAAAGCGCGAAACTGACGTCATACTCCATACGTGCTATAACATTGTAGCGACTGACTACTTGCTTCGGCGGATAACACTTCATTGCATCAAACAAATAAAATAGAAACACACATGCGCTACACTGACGTCATATATATCAGTGCTACAGCATTGTAACTGCTTCTATTACCTTATCCACATAACGCTTTGTTGCATCGTACTAAAGTTTAAAGGTCATTTTGTCCGTTTTAGTAATACAAAAGATGTATATTCATAGTAATTAATGTTAATAAATATCCAAAAATAACTTTCGTCTCGAAAAATGTGACGACAATGAAACTACACTTAATTTACTGCATCAATTTGGATCTCTTTTTCAATTTTTAGCGTAGAAATATGATATGAATATGCATTTGTGTACAACTTACACGGTGGATAGA
>JAFMSR010000008.1:47948049-48096742 GCA_022818135.1 Saxidomus purpurata | reverse complement strand
TGATTGGATATCTAAAACTGTGTGGGATAAAGTCCGCGTTTTACTTCATAGTTATGACATCATTTACGTTTTAACCTTTTCGCTACTAACGTCAAATTTGTAAATTACCTCAAGTGTATCATTTATAATACAATATTTTAAATTGTTTAATGTGTTTTATAAAAATATATAAGTTGTTTAATTTCTATTAATGACATTACAGAAACCAACAATATCTTAGTTGGTAATATGTCTCTGAATGCATTTATGGAAATAACCTTGTCCTGGTATGACAATCAGACTGATAATCTCCTAAAGAACAGCTCGTGTTGTAGTTATTTCAGCAACGTCAAAGATTCAGTTATAAAAGCTACATAGTCAATATTATTTATCAGTCCTATGATGATGAGAGATTTTGTTGAATTCAGTGGAAACACAACGAAAAGTAACAGGTCCAAGTATTCTCGGGATTGTTTTCACTTCAGCCATTTCATCATCTCGAAATTATCATTTTCTGGCACTAACATTTTACATTCGCAATATTGCCTCGCAAGGACGGAAGGGACGCACATCATGTCATATGATTTTAATGAGCAGATAATTGACCAATAGTAATTGGACATTAATTGCAGACATTCAGTGAATTGTAAATATGTTTAATCAGGAATTGCACTATTTTTCGTTTATTAGTTAAAAATTTCACTGTGGGGAATCACGTGACTTTGTTTTGATAGATTTCACGGACAATGGCGGATGATAAACACCGGTAAGTGCCTGATTTTCGTACTTTTTCGTTCATATTACTTTCCACACATATTGATGATATTCAAGACATATCCTATACCCTGGTCATTAAAATTCCGCGTGTTTTGGTTCCTTTCCCTCCGCTGAAGTATGCATAGATTGTTTGGAATGCATTCAAATGTAATCGTGGAAAAGAATTTTGTTGGGCTAAATTTCACGGACTATCTAGTATTTTTTCCAAACAAAGGCATAAAAACTTATCATGTGACGTGTGTTTTTAGCCAAAATTAATGCAAAATATTCTCTTTACATCGTATGGGTGTGAGCAGATTTCATTTCTTGAATTTTAAGGAATTATCACCATTTTGATAAAAATGCTAGATTACACGTGATACAATTTTAGGCTAGATTACACGGAACTGGATGTGCTAAAGATTTGTGCAAAGTTATTTTCAAATTAATCAATGCATGCCAAAGTTATAGTCCGGATACGAATGTGTGCATATATACAGGATTCCATTACCTTCAAACTGTAAGTGTGATCTTGACCTTTGAAGTAGGGACGTGGGCTTGCACGCGACACATCATCCTGATGTACTTGATATTTGTGCCAAGTTATTCTAAAATCCTTCAATGCATGACAAAGTTACAGCCCGGACAGGAATGTATGCATATAATCAGGATTCCATTATAGTCAAGGCTGTTGAGCCTCAAAATAGGCTGAACCCGGACAAAATTCATACAGAAATAAAACTTATGTTTTCTGAAAGTTCAATATCTGTAGTATCCATAAACACAAAGTTCCCAAAAGTTCCCGCCTGGGAAACTCTACAATCCAAGATGGCCACCAAGATGGCCGCCAAACGTTTGAAAAATACCCTATCACATGCAAGTGCTTACAAGTATCGCATATTCTATCAATGTTGCTAACTATCACTACTATATCAAAATTTATGGGCATATCTCTTGTTCTGATATAGTTTCCATTTCTGTAAAATTATCAGGAATTTGTACTAAAAAATACCTATTTTTTACTCTTTTGCAAAATACTTTATTTTGTTTCCATTCTTTAAAATATTTATAGCAAAAATGCCTGAGAAAGGATATCATTTGTTTAACCAATTCTATATGTGTAAATTTTGATATGTTTCGGAAAGTTCTGAAACTACTAAAACAACAGTGACTTGTACAAGAAGGTATACTGCGCAAGGTGGATGGAGACATGTTACAGGCAGTTCAATAATTCAAACAACACATAACTTTTAATCGCATTGTCCCTAAACGTGTGTATAATTAATACTAAACTATTGAATTATGATTTACTTAATATATGGAAAGTAGCAAATTTCCAATGTCAATGCATAGACTGTCTAGGCCATCGTAAATATCCAGAGTGGTTCTCTATGTACAAACAACCATTTGAAGATGTAAATAGAACTTCAGAAAATAATTATTGTAAAATTCACTTAAAATAGTCTGATTGCTTTTAGTTTGCATTGGATTGTGCATAAGTCTTAGATATGAAACTGAATTATCGAAAGAGTGACTGCCCTTTGTTACAAAGGGCTCGACCCGTTATGTATATAAATGTGCCAGAAATTTTAATTTCCAATATATATTGACGTCATGCGTGAAAACGTCAAGGAAATAGACAAAAAAATCGTCATTTCAACCGAAAATTTGAAGGTATTTCTCTACGTCGCCGACCACGTCATTTTCATCAGTTATGCTTTCAATTTAAAAACAAAACAAAACAAAAACAGATACCATCTGCAGTAAATTGCTCGTAGTGTCACTCTTAAACACGGGAAATTATAGAATGCGTATCATTTGCACAGCCATTTTTTACGTCGAATCGGCGCGTACAAAGTATATAAATTTCATTCGTGTGTTTAGATATTCTAAATGTCTTATATCGTAATTTTTTTGACAGCAATAACATTTGGTCTTCAGCATGCATGCAGGTCTTTCTCCATCGTAACAAAATCTCGACACTAGATATCAGCGTCTTGTTGGAAAACTGTTTGAGTTTTAATATTCCCTCAGGCTACCCTTCTTTCAAAATATATTTTCGTCAGCCGTCGGGTCTACGAAGAATTAACTTAAAATGTTGCGTTACAATGGTGTCCTAATTGTATTCATGCCTGTTTCTTCTGAAAAAAAAACACACTAATTTTCCAAGTAATTAATGTACATTTGCTTACGGGATATATTATAGTCTCTACAAATATGTTATAGGTGTTCTACGCATTTTCTTTAACATACGTTATATAAAAATGCGTGAAACTAATTTTCCATGTTTCAACACGTTCTGATGAGAATAGTCACCTTTCTGATTGTGCCTTAACTATGCCATTTTCAACATTTGTTTTCAAATATCAATATCCATGTATAATTTCGTTAGAATTAACGGTTTTTCCTATATGAACAATCATGTTTGTGTTATATAGAACAAAGACGTGTTATTGATACTAAATATTTTATTACTTTTCACATTAAGTACATACATGATAATGATACTACAATGTACAAACGTACTTGCTTATACAAAATATCAGTTAAACAACTTGGTGCACAAAAAAATTGACTGAATTCAGTCACTAACTGACCATCCATTCATAGCATATATGAATCTGTACTCCAAGACGATTCGAATATGATTGAAATTGCATCTGACTGAATTTCAGTCATTCCTGATTTCACTATCTGCAACTGAAGAAGCAATGAAAGTTTTTCGGTAAACAAAGTAAGAAGCTAGGCCGACAGTGACTGAATTCAGTCACGAAATAGCATTCATTTAGGCTATAATTGTATCTGATAGAATTCAGTTATTTCTGTTTTCACTTTCCTAAAATTTTGAAAACAATTGAAATACTGAAACCAATGACTGTTTTTCCGTGAACAAAGATGGAAGCTAGCCGAATTTGGCTAAATAGCATGATTTATAACACACATGGAAATTCACCGATACAGGCTGCAAAATAAATGTATTTACTCAAAATTATTATTAATATCCTTGTTTATAACAACAGTATGTTAAATAAACAGGTGTGTATATCAATCTGGTAAATAAACATGCATGCAAACAAAAATAGTAAAGTACAATTCCGTTAAAAATAAATATATGATAAAGATATACTTTTTCGAAGTAATCGTTCTAAGGCCAAGAAAATAACTATCAGTTTCTTTGCTACGTCTTCATGTTCTAACATTCACTAGCGCTATTTAACAATTGTACATATTGCGCATATAATTTTACATATCTATATATTAAAATTTAGAAATTAAATATGATTATTTTGTTTTCATGGTATGTCACCAGATACAATAATAACAGCAACAACAACAACACACTTGATGAAAAAAAAGAATAACAGTGCAGAAAATGAGCGCACTTCATTCAAACAAAACATCAATAAAAGAATTGGATATAAACTGAACAGAGCAATGAAATGGTCGCACTTTGAGTCAAGTTATTGCGAGTAATACAAGAATACTTATCTGCAAACTGGGAGGGTAAATCTCAAATATAGTCGGATTATACCAGTTTGGGGCTAATAAATACGATTAAAACTGCGCTTATGTGTTTACAAGAATATACAATTGGACATTATTTTCCTCCTACATGGAGTAGTAGAAATATGGTTTAATCTGTCTTACTGGCAGTCATCTGCCTTAATATGCCAATTCATATGTTTCCTAATGTTCCATTTTAATTTGAATATAAGCATAAAATAAAATTATTTAAAAGAAATGTATACATTTACAGCAAAACAGTCAGTCTAAACATCAAAACTATAATGTGAGATATCAACATGTATGCATTATAAAACATACGCCGTCTAGCATCCAGGACAGCTAAAACTTAAATACAAAGGTAAATACTTTCTGTGATAAAATCATTTTTATTGATGGTAAATAAACTAATTTCTTAAGACAAAAAACATGGTGTAAGAAACCACCTGAAAAATAATCAGGTAAATACTTTTCATGATAAAAAGCATTTTCATTGTTTATAAACTAAGTTCTTAAGATTATAATTATGACTGAATGCGCCGCCATTCTGTTTAAAATTCTACGGTCAGTACCTTTGGTCGGTAAAATTAAAAGTTGTCACATTTATTTGAAAGTCGGTACATGCGTATATCGTGACCATCTGCATCGCATGGTAACGTTGTTATTTTCATGACGTCACATGGCGACATTTAACAACGCCCTCTAGTAGAGGTGCAACGATTCGATACGATTCATCGAAATTCGACTACCGCGACCACGATCCGATTCTCGATTCAATCCCGGACATTTTCGATTCGATTCCTTTTTTTAGTCCCAGTTCGCCTAACCGTAATTTAGTACCGGAATCCCGGCCTTTAGCCACGCTTAGTCATGTCAAAGTCACTTCCCCTGTTGCTTATAATTGTACCGGTGAAATAAAATGGGTTCCGTCGTGCTGCTGATGGACCCCCCGAAAAAAATACGTCTAAATTGTGGAAACGTTTCGCCTTCAGGGCTGAAAATGCTGAAATTGTTGTGACATATACAGTGTAACCTCCACTAACGGTCACCTCCCAATAACAGCCACCTCCTTACAACAGCCAATTTGAATTTCCCCGTTGGGTTTTCTATATGTTTTACCATCTACCAACAGCCACCTCCAAACTCCGGCCAACAGCCACTGTTTCCATAAAGCAATTTTCGGAAAATTTCGAGTTATATTTTAAACTGAAATTGGGTTGTGGTCGGACGCGAAAATCGCACACAAAATGGATGTATACGTACACAACAGTCGCCCATTTCTGTTACCTGAGATGCACTACAACATCCATAAATTGGTCTTTCGTGGAGTATTTACTGTTCAGACACACTAGGAGGCCAGAAATGGTTCATTGTCGCGAAAGATGTTACCAAAGTCCATTTCTGGTTTCCCCGAGATATACTACCATATATTGGTCTATTGTCATATATTGTTAGTTACTGCTCAAGTTAGAAAAAGGTTTACGTTTCACCCAACATATTCTTCACCATGTGTCAAACACAGATCTAATTATGTATGTTCATGTAAAGCATACAATACAGAATCCGGGATGGGTAGCTTGTGCCGGTTTTTATATACAGAAAAGTATAGACACCTGTACCTGCAAACACCTGCATCACCTTCAATTTCAAAACTAATTTTTATTAAATATTATAAAGTATGTCACGGTATTAAATGATCATTGCGCCATTTGTGCACAAAACATCCGAAATTTAATACCTCAAACATTACCTGCAGATCTTCGTACCTGATAACAAGTCTGCACCTGCTATTGTACACCATTGTACTACCAAAAACTTAACTTCTCGTGATTAAATTTCGTTTTGAATGTGTTTGAAAAGAAAATATAGGATACTTGTAGTTTATATCCCGAAAAACTGTACGAACATGTGCTTTTAATATTTATTATACTTTTATTGCCACTTTGACATTCTGTTTTAAACCCGATTTCTGAAAATTTTACAGTAGAGGGAAAAAACTTCCTATTTTTAGACAATATCATACAATACTTTCCTTAAAATTTAACTTACACCATTTGACAGTTACACAATTTGCAATACTTTTGTTAAATACTGGTAATCAAAGAAAATACTTTTACAGCAGATGGGAAGGGACATTTTACATAATATTATGACTATGCAAAAAAAGTGACTTTTGCAAAATATGTCACTTACACCAGTTTCGCATTCAGCCCTCTATGTGCTCTTAACACTGACACAGGACGACAGTGGTGTAGGCTAATCTCATTGCAGTATTTTAACATGTACTTCAGTAACCCAAATATGGGTTTTTGGCATATACGTCTGTGACCCAAACGTAGGTTGTACAATATTACGTTCGACATAACTTTAATATAAAACATGCAGTCAACAATCGCCTTATTCTGGTTCGACAGTAGCCCGCATAATGTTTGTGAAAGTATTCAACTGAACACCGATTCTGGACAGCTGTCGTATCCGCTCACGACCCAAAGTAAGGCTATTGCTTTTGTCAAAGTATTAAACTTAACACAAGTTCTGGACAGCTGTCGTATACGCTCATTACCAAAGATATGCTATGCTTGCGTCCACTCAAGACCCAAAGTTAGGCTATTCTCGCGTCCGCCCACGACCCAAATATATGAAATTTCGGTAAATAGACATGTCTCAATATTTGTTCGGATTCCTTTCTCATTATCGACTTACGGAGTGCAAAAGCGTGTTTACGGATAATATGTCTAGAAATTGATAATTGATTCAACTCAAAGGTAATTAAGTTTAATCATTTACACGGTGTTAATTGTTAACTGTGATGGTCATCTGATTGCGGCTGAAAGGGACAATAGAGTCTTTACAACGTTTAGTACCAAAAACACAAACCCGGAAAAACAACAAAAACACTGATCATATATATTTCCGCAAAAATCCCTCTGAGCAACAGCCACCTCTGGACAACAGCCAATTTCCAGTCATCCGCTTGATGGCTGTTGTAGGGAAGTTATACTGTACATGCAAAAAATCGAATCGAAAAAATCGAAATCGGCAAAAAATAATCGAAATCGAATCGAATCGGTTGTCAGCTGAATCGTTGCAGCCTTACCCTCTAGTGGCATCGTACCGGAACAATTCCGTCATGAAGTTTTCTCAAATAGATTTATTGATATTTAACCGATTTTCTTTCTGTAAATTCTGTCAAAGTCATTAGAAAATGTACTATACATACGAGTAAAATACATTTTCCTTCTTTCACAAAGCATGCCATGATTCCGCTTTAAGCAATTGAAATAACGTTTGAAACGTCATCGTTTTTTCAACGCTTTTTTGTCGTTTTTACAAAATAAATCAAAATCGGGACGGTAAATGTTAATGTAATTTTGACAGTGTTCATTTAATGATATTTGAACACAATTAATGAAATAAAAACGGGATGTCTTCGACTTAGTTTTTTTTACAAATAACGCGTGAATAACACCACTTGAACGCCAAAAGAACGACGTTTGAGACACGTATAGACAATTGGGTTCCGTATCTCGCTATTCTGGCCCAGCAGTGTCTCTCTTGTATTTTTTTGCATATTCACATACTATAACAGCCCAGTATACACACTGAACAGGTTAAGTCAATTAACGGACAGAATATCGAGATACGGAACCCAAGTGTCTGTGGTTTGAGAGAGGACGTTCAGTTCGTGACAATTCATGTATGTCACTGATCATTTAATTCTCTGTACATGTATTATTTTAACACGGAAGTGCCATACTCCCCGTTGCGATGTAAATATGGTCAAATAATTGATTTTCTCCAGGTCTATATAAACAAGGATTCATCTTTTTTACGACGTAGAAGGCCATGTATAGTCCTGAAAAGTCAACAAATAATGACACAACACAACAAAACAGAATGGAATGACCTTCTAAACTTTTAATAATATTCGTAACGTTTTATCTATCTTCTTAAGATAGTATCATTTGTTTTATTATTTCACAGTGCTATTTATATAAATAAGTTTACAGCCGTTGTGAGATGAGCTGGAGTATACATGTATATACAAAATATTACAACGGCCCAAACGGAAGACATGATTATATCGATGCTGGTTGGCACAGTTGGTAACGCAGCCGAACATCATTCAGAATGTTTTTCATGGTATATAACTATCGATATAACATTTTAAAAAACTTCAAACTTTAAGATCATCTTTTTAGAAAACTTTGACATTATCGTCACAGCTATTTCGCCATCTCGTGGTAGAAATATGCCACTATAGTTTTACACAAATCGGGTGCCTTCATGAATTCTTCCCTTTTTAAAGCTTAATTATTGTTCAACCCTTTTGGAAAATCATTTTAAGGTTAGATGAAAAATATTCCAAAACGTAAAATATCTGATTTCCAATCAAGGCACGGAAATGTCCTGCTAGTCTGAGATCAGCGGCCGGGAAATCGAAAAGATCGTAAGTCGTTACTTACGAATGCGTTTATGAGGATGCTATGTACGGCACTATTTCACTAACTCTAAGGTTCCCTCTCGTAAATTATATAAAGTGTATCGTTGGTTTTCGCGAGTTAGCACTGAATTATATTCGTATAAATTGACTTTCTCCTGTATTTTTAGTTCACCCTGAGCACTCAGTAACCTCTCCAACCACTCGCCATCCATCGTGCGTCTGTCATCCGTCCGTCTGTCAAATAGTTCGTCCCACTTCCGCGGCATCTCCTATTAACTAAATAATAATAATAATAATAATAATCTCTTTATTTTCAGAAGGTAACTCATTCAGACATAACAAATATTAAGTGCAGTTCATTAATAGGTGATAAATCTTATATACAATGAGGCCTTCTTAAACAATTTAAATGATAAATATTATTCAACTTTACAGTGATGTTTTGGGTGGTTTTATTTAATATTTGCAATGAGAATGCATTCCATCATTGCAGTTATTTTGTTGTTGCGGCAATAAAAGGAAAACATTATAATCATCTTGTCCGAAAGTCGAATACTTTTGACAGTTTTTTTTAACTGCACAAACTTGATAGTATTTTACTTTGTATTGATGACAGATAAAAATGTTATGAACAGAGATAATCCCTGAAACTTCAAACAGTTCCTAAAATCCAGGATCATCCTACTTGCAGGTGACTTTAATTTTTTAATTCCTCAATTTTGAATTACATGTACAGTTACGACTCAAAATGTTACGAAATTTTGCTTGCTGAAACTGGTCAAAATAGCTCTCTTTTGTGGAAAGAATGAAAGTCGGACTTCAGCAAAATTAACTCCAATTTTATATTAGTTCTGGATTATAACATAACATAATATATAGTTTATTCGGCATTAAATTGTAACATACATATTTATAGCAGCAGGATATAGTGTTTTAGTATACATGTACATGCATGGAAAAGTCGACTGTCTCAGTGGTTAAGTTTTTAATCAAGTAGATTGCCAAGCTGTTGTAATCTCCGAGACAACGTTTTAAGGCGAAGTGTTTGGATCCCAGGTAAGAACGTACACTATGAAAAAGTTGCCAAAGACGGTCATCTTAATGTGATGTAACTAAAGCAATATTCAAAGTTTATTACGTTCGATTTTGTATATCAAATGAGTGTGGAGAGGAAAATTGCAATACCCACTTAATCGTCATATGACTCATGTATCAAACCCGGATCTAATTATGCATGTTTGAGGTAAAGTATACATTACAGAATCCGGGACGGCTAACTTGTGTAGGTGTTTATATAATGATATATACAAAAGGATATGGATTTTATGGTATAAGTACACCATTGAAATACAATAAAACTACACTTAGCATGGTTAAAATTCGTTTTGAATGCGTTTGAAAAGAAAACAGGATACGTGTCACGTTTTATAAATTACTTGATGAAATAACACACAAACGAAAAAACAGTTTTAATTGCACGCCACATTTTCAAAAGTTTAATGATTACATGTTATGAAAGTAATTTGACAATACCTTGTAAAATTGAAGGCTCATTTTATTCTTTGATTTATGTACCGTTTGTCACTGTTTAGTTTCACGTCTTTGGTACGACGTGGTTTGAACACGCTACTTCTCTCATTAGAAGCAGGCGTTCTTCCACCAGGATATCTAGGATTTCTGACACTGATATGTGTTATCATTGAATTCTTTATTATAACATAAAACTTATGAATGGTTTTACATACTCAAGAAGAAAGTATTATGTAAATGTTGTTTAAGACGTTTAAAGAGCAAATATTTTAGCAACGTCAATTCGTTTAATTAGTCACAGTACTGTTTCCCGTGCGCCTGACGCCAACGTTACACGTGCGTAAAATCTACAGGACAGAGATAAATGCGCTACAGCATTTTCACATGCGTAGAAGCTAGGGGATTATTTTGAAATATGTAGGAAAAACTTGAAAAATCTTCTCTGAAACCACAAGGCATATGAGCTTAGATAGTTAGCATGTGGCATTGCCTAGTGGATCTCTACTGAGATTGTTCAAATTATGATCACCGAGTCAAAATTGACCCCGCCTTGTTTTTACAGAGGCTTATATATGGGAATTTTATTTTTGATCTTCTACTCTGAAACCACAAGGCCTAGAGCTTAGATTTCTTGCATGTGGCATTGTCTAGTGAACGTCTACCAAGATTGTTCAAATCATGACCCGGGTCAAAATTGACCCCACTCGGGGATCTCTTGATTTTACATAGGCTTATAAAGGAAAACTTTAAAAATCTTTATCTCTGAAACCACCTCTACCAAGAATGTTCAAATCATGACCCCCAGGTCAAAATTGACCCTGTCTGCTATTGTTGAACGAGCAATATAGGGCCATCTTGGCCCTCTTGTTTTTTTGTTTCATCTGATATGGCACTTGTCAAGACACAAAGTGAATAAAGTTAAACTGTTACAAGATTAAATGACTACCTGTGACAGGGGAGGACTCTGTGATGGGCAGTTTTTAAATCCCACTGGGACGAAACTGTTTTGATTTCTGTCCTCTGGCCTGTTTCGTCGGGCCCTTAAGGGTGTTTCTCTTGGTGCTCTGCCTTCTGCAAAGGCATTGAGTACATACGTTTTTTGGTTCTCAAGGTTTGCTTTTTATATATTTATACACGAGCATTTTTGTGTTTTACATACCATGCCTTTTGTTTCCATTGCGTGTGTTAGAGATTCACCTAGCAGGGATTACTTTTATTTACACTGTCCTGTGACTTTGGAACATGGTGGGGGTAAGAGTGAGGTTGGGTGCGCACCATAAACCGGTTTAAGCTCCCCAGTGGTGTTTTTGCCACTGACCGTTCCAAGGCGGTGCCCCACTGTGTTCCTTTAATTGTTCGTTTTGTCCTCGTGTGTTTGCTTTGTATGCTAGTGTGTGTTGGTAGTGTATATGTGTGTGTGTACATGATTGTGTGTGTGTGTCGTGTGTGTGTGCGTGTGTGTGTGTGTGTGTGTGTGTTGGTGGTGTGCACTTCTGGGTGCTGTGGGGCTCGTTTTGGGGAGGCTGCGTTTTTGGTACGTGGCATTCCCTGTTTGATATTATTTTTGTTTTTATGGTGGAGTAAATGTAAATACTTGTAAGAATCGTTGACAGAAGTATACTTAAGTCTTTTCAAATTGTTTGTCAATGTGTTAAAGTATTAGGTAAGCTCATGAGAAGTGAATAAAAAGTAAGATAAGATATTACATGTACTCGTATTTACTAGTATTTAGAGCGGACAAAACTGCTTTTGATTCAACTGTGCTACTAAAGTGTCGAGTTGCCTTTTTCCTCGAGCAATAATTCGTCCCAGCTTTTTCTTTGTAAAAAAATCAAATTGAAATTTTATCATCATGCACAAATAAATGTCGGGATAGATTTTAAACTTTCATCAATTTAAAGTTTAGTCAGGTTTCTTTCACATTAGCGTATGGCGGCTTCTTCATATTAAATACAGTAATTTAATCCTGATGTTTGTTTGAGGTTTTTTCTGCATGCAGAGTAATATCTTAAACCACCCCTCATTGTGCAGACTGCATATTAGATTACAATTTAATGTCTGCAAAACCGACTACAAGCACAAAGGTTCATAAAGCATACATTTATTGTCGGCAGTTGTCAAACTGTGCACGAATAAAAAAAAACATCACATTTATGACAGGTGAGATCTACCCGGAAGAACGGACTTTGAAAACAAATTCTTTGTATAAATTAAGCGTCACAATTTGAAAGTGACATACGCATGTGTGTTTGTGTGACATTACACCAGTCTATGATTTAAAATGTAAGACAATTTCCCGTGAAAATGTGTCAAAATTATGTACAAATTCTTTTCACAGGTGTTACATCTGCTTGTTTACGTTGAGTTAAAACAAGTGTCAAAATAAGTCAACTTGCTACAATACAGATCTAACTTTAACCAAATGCAGTCCTTTTAATTTACTCATTCAATTTACACATTTCATGCATAAAGGGTACCGATACTCGCTAAAGTCGGTACAATCATCGCTTTATATTATTTCCCCGAAAACTACGAACGCACCCGATCTGTATTACGATTACATTTTTAAGTGACTGTGCTTATTAAAATATTGTAAAGGTAAGCGAAATCCAACAAATATTTTATTTATTTTTACACCAATTTGTGTTGATATAATTCCCTTGCCGATATCACTGAAGCAAAATAGATTGGAAATAAATCTATTCAGAAGCTACACGTAGGTTTAAATCTTGCATTTTGGATCAGAATGTTAAGATATTTGTATATCTATCCAATTCAAATGTTAAAGTAGAAATTATATTGAAATAAAAAAAGAAATACTCAACGTTTTAAATACTTTCATATTAAATAATAACAGAATTTTATAAAAGTTAATAAAATGTAAATTTATGATAGGGATCGAACTCTATGTAATGGGTCTTTTTGTTCATTATATAAATCTCTAACAGAATAAATTATACATAAAATGTTGCTTAAAAGTAATTGACCACCTTTAATTTATATTCATTCATTTATTCATTCATTCGTTCATTCGCTTTTTTTTTTTTGGCTAATTGTGGTTTTGATATTTATGTATGCTTAAATAGTATTTGTCATTAGGGCTAGAATAGTATTTGTCATTAGTGAACTAGATATTGAAATAATGATTTATTGATCAATCGATTTATGTTTCGTTTGCACTGCGTCGACTAGCTTTACATGTATTCTTGTCGTTACTTTATTCGTCTACATAATTGTGTGTTTCTGTTTAGCTAAGAGAAACTTTTGTTGTTATGTACAGCTCTACTTATCTACTTACTCCCTCTTCGTTTTTGTTGGTCGCTAATTTAAGGCACGAAAAACTAAAGCTGTTTGATGTTCGTCTCTTTTAATGAATTAATTTTTGTCTTTCAATTTTCATTTTTACATTATGTGTTGCATCATCTTGTTACATTACCTCAACACACAATTTAAATAATAATAAATTATTTCGCAATTAAAATAAATACGGTATATGCACATTTGTAAACATACATTTGTATCGCGTCACTTACTGAAAGGTGATAATTTTGAGTTAATAAAATTCAAGAAATGAAATCTGCTCACACCCACACGATGTAACAATAATATCTAGCATTTATTTTGGCAAAAAACACGTCACATGGTAAGTTTTTATGCCTTTGTTTGGAAAAATACTAGATAGTCCGTGAAATTTAGCCCAACAAAATTCTTTTCCACGATTACATTTGAATGCATTCCAAACAATCTATGCATACTTCAGCGGAGGGAAAGGAACCAAAACACGCGGAATTTTAATGGCCAGGGTATAGGATATGTCTTGAACATCATCAATATGTGTGGAAAGTAATATGAACGAAAAAGTACGAAAATCAGGCACTTACCGGTGTTTATCATCCGCCATTGTCCGTGAAATCTATCAAAACAAAGTCACGTGATTCCCCACAGTGAATTTTGTTGCATGAAATGAATAGGAATTGATCAGTCATAAATTGTTTTAATAATTTTGATAATTTTATCCAACTAAACAAAGGTCAGAAACAACACAACAATAATACTATTCCTTAGTAGTTAGCTCTGCATATATCGATGATAATGTCTACATGTATATCTATGAGTATGGCTTTCATACGTTGTTGCAACCGCATGGAACACTATACAATCTAGACAGTTACAAATAGAAAACCCACAGTGTCAAAACTATTGTTGTCAAATACTGGTGATGTCATCATGTTCAATATCAGAAATAACTTTGTTTACACAAGTGCCACAGGAATAATAGATATTCACCTATTTAAATGATTCATTACGTGTATAACTTAAGTTCCAAAATCTATTAGAATAGGCCTAAAATAGGCACTTGGCACTCAATACGGTATACAACAGTAGGCCCAAAATAGGCCCATGGTACAGAAGTTGTTAAGCCGAGCTTTGTTTTTTTTTTTACATGAAGGTCAACAAATGACATAATTGTATGTAGAGGTAATGTAAACAATAAATATCTTGTCATTATGATGTCCTTGCAGCAAAAGCATTACTTTTAAAAATATAACGATAAAAGAATGAAGGATCCACGAAAAACAAAGAATAACAGGGGCTTTTTAAAAAGCATTATTAAAAAAATTGATTGTTATTGATGGAAAAACTCAAGTAAGTGCAGTTACCATAGTTTTTGCGCCAACAAAATTTGAGGTTCAGTTACGTGTTTTCATTTTTTTGGCAAAAAAGGTATTTTTCATCCAAAAACAGCTTCCAAATTTTACTGACTGATGAAAATTGATATTTGTAACCTAAAAATGCAAAAAAGTGATTTTCGCAAAAAATGTCAGTTACATGACTTTTTGCTCCAAGGTGACGATGTGCTGGTCGTAAATTTTTAAATGTTTGGACCATATTTCAAATACAATCAAACAGCAGGTGCCATAATACTAGGGTATGTCAGACACCACTTATAGGTTGCTAGCTCCAACGTCAAGGTCATGCGTATGTGACTTAGGAGACATTGCTTTAAAAGCCTGTATAGGTATACTTGTTCATTAAGCTTAATAATATTATAAAACCAAAGTCAAATGTACACTAGCGGCTTTGTGTTTCTTCATATATTGTTTATAGCCCGGATTTCTACTCGAGTGAAAGTGCCAAGACTCGTGACAGGCACAGGTTGGAGAGACAGATGCGGATACAAAGGAATCCGCGTACAAGACCCTAACTCTTTTACAAATAGACCCTTTTGTTACATGTGATACTACCTCTGGGTTACTAACCAGTTTATCTCTAGATGGATGGGAAACACTGAAATTCGTTTGAGAAATTTCCAGTGTCCGGGTCGGGATTCGAACCGGGGATCTACGGATTTGTAATCCAGTGCGTTAACCACTTGACAACCGCGCATCCCAATAAAACTGCAACTCAGTGTTCACGTTTTGTGCCCCAGGTTCACTGCCGTTGGATCATCGCTGTGCTTCATGTAAAGTCCTGTCCGCGCGAATTATACATCAATTTGACACTGAGAGTGTATGGTGCATTGCTTTCAAACTTTACAAATTTTCAAGCTCATCGGTCAAGTTTATTTGTTAAACATAAGTTTTCTAAGGTTGAATTACGAGTTCCTCTTCTACACTAGCTTAAGCATTCCAAGAGTCAAGCCGCAGTGATTGGCACATGAAACAATTTCAGTGTTGATTTAAGTTTGTTTTATATGCATGGAGGTACTAATTTATCGCCTTCCCTTGTCGTACACAGCCACAAAATTGCTCTGTGCATTCGTACAGTGTCGATTCGATCGACCTGTTTTACAATTGAATGGATGACGTCAAAGATTATTCTGTCGATTTTCAGCATTTACCTGACGATGCAGACGAGAATGACCTGCATAATTACTTGGAAAGAGTATGTAAATCAGACGTAAAGAATGTGCGTATACCTGCAACAGGATGCGGCGTTGCTATTGTCACATTTACTGACATCGTATTTGGTAAAGTATTACGACTTGAAATTAATACGTTATAAGGAAATCTTTGTCCCAATTTTTCGTTCTTGGCGTTTTGAGAATAACGCTATTTTCTAGAATTAGCAGCTATTAAAGCTATAATAAAGATTGACTGTAATAGTAATCATTTTTGTTTAAAGACAATTGAACAGGAATGTGAGATATTCACCACAGGGGTCCAGCCAGCCAAGTGTTTTCACAGCAGGGATCAACAAGACTGGTCACTGGTAGACTAGCTTCTGTTTATCATATTCAGCTACTGTATAACTTCCTTACATAGTGTAAAGATAATGTAGAAAAGGGATGTTAGTTCTACATAAATTTAAAGACCTTTATAAGATATGATTATTTTATTTGATTAGTTACGTAATAAGTATGTAACTTCCCAATCAAATTAAATTACAAAATCAGTTACTCAAGCAAACCAATTATCACTAAGATGAGATGAAATACTTAGATGTTACACTTGATACATAAAATAAATTTAGTATTGGCTTCTTTAACAGTTAGAAGAAGCGTTCTGTTGCATTTTTAATTTACAAAGAAATAAATACAGTCAGAAGGATTCTTTATAAATTAAAAATAAAGTAAAATTTCACAATTACATAAAACTGTTTATATAAACAACAGGAAATAAGTAATAAATCAATTATCTGTACAAATCAATAAAATTTATGGTCTTACTATTATACTACATGTCAAGTCTACTGACACACTGCTGGACCTAATCAGACAGGATTATGACTGATAAGGGGCAATAAAACGATTAAAAGATTAGACAATCTGCGGTTTGGGGGTGGGGGTCATTTATGAAGGAGATTTTAATTTTCTTTCACTAATTCGAGTTTGATTCATAATATACTACA
The DNA here is from genome assembly GCA_022818135.1 of Saxidomus purpurata. Taxonomy (NCBI): domain Eukaryota; kingdom Metazoa; phylum Mollusca; class Bivalvia; order Venerida; family Veneridae; genus Saxidomus; species Saxidomus purpurata. The sequence continues at coordinate 48,079,677 of JAFMSR010000008.1, read as the reverse complement.
AGGGTGTATCCCGGTAACAAATAATACACATAAACGAGTACATGTCAACCACAAACATGAAGCAGGAAATACGCCGTTCTATTTCTGGGAAGTCTCCAATTTCTATGATCATCCTATATTGTACTACAAGGAGAAGCTGTAAGTCGTCATCGGATCACGATTGATATTTTTCATGATAACAGGGCAGTGAAGTCTCGGTTCGTCTTCTTTTTGTTCGTCTTCGTTTTCGTCGTCTTCTTTTTTCGTATGTTTAATAGGTTTCCGTTTCATTTTCAGATTCAAAAGTACAGAAATGGCAGGAAAGAGCGTTTAGCAAGGACTATCAGGGATGCTACCCTACCATGGAGTTACTTGTTAACCCTACTGGACTCTTCGTAACAGGTGTTCCAGATAAAGTGACAGATGAATTGCTTATGTTATATTTTGAGAGCCCAAAGTCAGGCGGAATTGAGGACACAGTTGACAAGGCGGTAGAGCTGGTTACAATTAGGTCAAACAGACACGCCATTATACCGCTAACTTCTGAAGAGGGTACGGGTATTTCATAATTTTTCTATGCATACTAATGATTGATCTTATTCTTATGAGCTTAGTTTAAGTGGGGTATCAGGATAGGTCATCATTAAGTTATTTTTCGTAATCATAATTGTTAAGTGATTGCGGTTTGACAGAAGCTTTATGATTTAGTACGTGTTAGAATCTGTCGCAGACATGCAACTTACATAGCTTTCGTTCGCGTCCCAAGTATGTATTACGTCACATTTGTGACTCAACAGCAGTATTATGGCCAACAACAATCAAATATATTTCTGCACAATCATACCCAGTTGTCAATACAGCCAATAATTTTCTTCTGATTTTTTTACAGGGAAATTTTAAACTTTGAACATTGTTGTATGCCAAATGACGTAAGTAGGTAATTAGTGTTCTCATCACGATTAAGTTACTTCCGGTTACAACTAAACCACAACTCTAAGCCGTCTACTTGTGTTTTAATTTTCCGCGTGATAACGCGAAGTTGTTTCGTATTTATTCTTCGTTTCAGCCATAGCCTCTATTTTATCTCGACAAAGTCACAAGTTACAAGAAACTGAGATAGCGGTAGGACCATTCTATCCCAATGTGCATCGGCCTATACTGGAGACATTGGAAAGCAGAGAAACAGTAAAAGGTTTGTTAGTTGGTTTCTTAACTTAATTGCTTAAGTGTTGGTTGCCTAACTTAATTGTTTTTGAGTTGGTTGCCTAATTTAATTGTTTATGAGTTGGTTATCTAACTTAACTGTTTAAGAGCTGGTTACCTAACTTAATTGTTTATTAGTTGGTTACAGAACTTAATTGTTTATGCTGGATTTTGTAAGCCAAATTTCGTACTTTTTATTGCAGGTCTTCAAAAACTAATTTTATCCCTTCAAACTGTTATTTTTCGATAACAAATTGTTTAACATTACTACAGTATGATATCCCACCAACCGAGTGTAGTGTCTGGGCTGTATAACAATAACTTGGTTCCGCTCCGCCCTAATTTGTAATTTAGTGCAACTTATTTCCTTGAAAATTTTATACATATTCAGACACACTATTCCTTCACCCTGATGAAAAGCAATGTCGCTAATATAAAAACGTTGATTTAGACTTTCATTCCATCTTCACATAACATGTATCTCATATTGTAATATATACACTAGCTCATGTACTTTGAAATTGCATGCAGAATCTATTTCAAACTTTTTATACTAACATATAATGACCGTTGCATATATCCCTCGTAATTATCATTCAGAGAGCAAAGGTGCATGTTGTTAGGGTATAAGTCACCTTCAGGGATACTTCCCATATGCTGATACGAGGACCAACAATTTGTTCTGATCAATATCACGAGACCAAAGTATGATTTGTGTTTCACGTAAAATCTTTAACTTTTTTTAATTAACGTCGGAACCGACTTTTCATTTCAATTTCGTATATAATAAATTAAATGTTATTGTTATTCATAGAAGCGGTGGCGCCTTTCAACCCTGATGACACTATACTCGAGCGTGACGTAATACAAGGCTCAGTGCGGATAAACTTTGGTGCATCGTCTACGTTGACGGCGGCACCCAATGTTGCATTTGTTGATAACATTGGTGACAGTGACCAAGAGGTCCAACAAGGGACTGATGACAGTTATGTAATAAAGAGGAAAGCTGCCATGCCATTTCTTCGGAGCAATCGTGATCAGGCAGACTTTCTAGATTATAGTCCTGCACGGTCGGGACGGAATGTAGCCACAGTTAAACCAGTTGTGTATGAGAGGGATACATCAGAAATACCGTCAACTGCTGTTGTCAATAAGGTCAAATATCATGCTAGTACACCTTCTGTCATGGACTTTGAACAAGACATGGCTTTATCTAGTTACAAGATTGAACTACTTAAAACAATCAGATTCGAAATGAAATATGAGACGGAACGTTTAGTGATTACCTTAAACGAGAAGGAGGGGAAGATAAGATTTCAGGCAAATTCTTTTGATGAGTTTAAAGAAGCCAGAAATGAAATGTATCAATGTTTGGATAAGGTTATTGTGAAGGTGAAGAAACTATCTGACCACAAATACACTTTCCTTTCTCGGAAACAATGTCTAGATTGCCTGCGCTCTAAATGCAAGGCAGAGAACATAAAAGTCGTGTATGAAACTGACAATGACAGAAAAGAAATTAGAATTCATTCATTTTCTGAGAAAGACGCAGTGAGGGGAATAGGACTTCTTGGGGATGAAGTTACTACAGACACAGTAAAAATAAGACCGGAACAACAAACAAGGCTACGTACGTCTGCGTGGTATTCACTTAAATCATCACTAGATAGAGATATTACGAATGTTTATCTAGCAGAAAGGGACACACACATTTATATTGAAAGTTTGAGCGACAGCAAGGCGAAAGAAGCAAAACGGAAAATTTCGCAATATCTTAACGACAGTGAGAATTCCTCAAAGAAAATAGCCACTGTTACACTGGAAGCCTCCAAAGCTAGATGCTTCAAGGCGTGCTTGGAAGACAAACTGCGACAAGAAATCATGTAAGGTCTTCATAGTTTGACAAAAAGTAATTAAATGCAAATTATCATATAAGAATATTACTACTAATTTTTAAGCATGACTGAATTTCATTTATTTCGTTCCCTTTGTATGCAGTCGTCTTAACTTTATTTGACAATAAGACAGGGAAATTTAGAATATTATTATGATGTGTAAACATACGGATTTTATTTTAAGGAAGAGAAATGGGACACTGAATGTCGTTCAACAAAGTGGAAACCCACTGAAGTTAAAAGTATCTGCTGAAGGAGACGAGACAGCTACCGACGAAATGGAGAAAGTTGTTCAGCAGATATGGCATGAAAATGTTGACTTCAACATCGTTTCAGCCTCAGGTCTTTTAACATGTCCTTTTATTTCCGTGATAAGCAGCATCCAATAGGCTATTTTCTTTCTCGTAAATAGTTGCAACACCGAGTTACACCTACCTACAGTAGTTTGTAAAAGATTCGAAAAAGTGTCAACATTCGTATAAGTAACTGTTTTATTTCCCCGATTGCTTATTCTATCAGTAATATGTTTGTTTAGTTCAGATTGGTTCAGAAGTTTCCGTCATTTATTCCATTTTAGCAGAGTCTTAGCTCATTAATTTTGATGGCAAATAACTTTGTGTTAGCATATTGTATATGTATTCTATTACATGATTTTGTGTATACCGAGTACCCTCTCTTTGATTACCTGTGTTATTTAACTTTGTCTAAGTCTGTAGTTATATGTTAATATTTATCATAAGATCAATTAATTTTACTTTTGGTTGTTGTAGCTGAAGATACCTGGCTTATTATGAACGGACTAGATGGCCAGTTCGGAAATGATTTCTTACGTAATTTTGAACAGAATCATAACTGCTTCTTAGAAGTTTCGAAGCACGGAGACTTTCCAATACAAAAAGCAAGGTAGTTGTGTAATCGTCAACTACAGTGTGATGTATTAGCAACTCAAAGCACTAGTGTGGACTGCTGATGTCTGATATAATCTTATTATCCCTTAGAGAGTGATCATCGGCCAACTTCAATGAATGGCTGTTTTGTACTATACAGATTAAGTCACAAGTCCCAAAATGTCTTAGGGTCAGTGTATTTTATTGTCTGAATAGTTTCCATGAAGCTCCATACACATACCATGTAAGCATCTTGTCATCAACGTCAAAAGACTATATATCAATGTCCAGGGGGTAGGACGTTAAGTGGTTGCTGATTCACTTTAAGCGAGATTTTCGGTGTATGATCGCAAAAATGGCGGACTGACGGTTGATTTTTAGCTCGACTTTTCTATGAAAAGGGGAGCTATCCTACTCGCCCCGGCGTCGGCGTCGGCGTCTGCGTCGGCGTCGGCGTTGGCGTCACACCTTGGTTAAGTTTTTCGTACCACCCCACTTTATTTCAAAAGTATTAGAGGTATGGCTTTGAAACTTACCATACTTGTTTACCATCATAACCTCCATCTACAGACAATGTACATAACTCTGTCAAGGTTTTTGACAGAATTATGGCCCTTTTTGACTTAGAAAGGTATTGAGCTTGGTTAGTTTTTCGTACCACCTCACTTTATTTCAAAACCACTGGAGGTATTGCTTTGAAACTAACCGTACTTGTTTACCATCACGACCTTCATCAACAGACAAGAGGACATAACTCTGTCAAGGTTTTTGACAGAATTATGCCCCTTTTTGACTTAGAAAATACATTGAATATGGGTAAAATCCACTTATTACCTTAACCCTTTGAGATATTGCTTTGAAACTTTTAATGCTATTTCACATCATTACCCCCATCTGTACGCAAGAGAAGGTAAGCTGTCAGGGATTTGTTTTAAAAATTAAAGGCCTTTTATCAACTTAGAATCTTGGTTAGTTTTTCGTACCAGTCCACTTTTTGACTGAACTGTTTGAGATATTAATTTGAAAGTTGGAATACTTGTTTACCATCATGATTCCCAAACATGGGCAGGAGAAGGTAATTCTGTCAAGGATTTTATTTGAATTATGGCCCTTTTTGACTTAGAAACTCAAGTTAAAATTTCCACTTGTTAACTTAACCAATAGAGATATTACTTTGAAAGTTGGGAGTACTTACGTACCATCGTAAGACCTATCTGTAAGCAAAAGAAGATAACTCTTCTTGATTTGTACTTATAAATTCCTAGTTGAAGTCTTGTGTGCTATTAACTGTCAAAGTTTTGTTTTATTGGCAAGCACTAAAAAAGTCGAGCACGCTGTCCTACTGACAGCTCTTGTTTATCTCCGTGTTAGCATTTTCACCTGGTAAGTAGTATTACATGAATATTTCTGGCAAATGATTACGCCGATTTGGCTCTACTGTTTATATGCTTCACTCGGTTTTTTATTTCAAGTTCGTAGGTAGAGGAATAAAAAAGTTATTGAAACAAAACCTTTGACAGGTTGTTTGTTTACACATGTCACAAGGCGGATTTTCTTGCTTGCAGTGTGCTTTTCTACCACTATATGTGCTTTTTGAAGACCTACATGATCTGAAATGTTAGCGAGACACGACTCCTTCATTTCTTGACGCTTTCCCTTATATTATAAATACTTTATGGCCGATAAGTACTACTTCAATACCAATTTAGGTACCTGACTCTTACTTCAAGCACTTCTGGTGTTCTGATGCTTACATAATTTCCGCGTAGTTCGTCCTCAACTATCCCCACATACTCCTTTCTGCAATTTTAAACTGTACAACACTTTATTATTTGTCAATCTGAACCATTTTGACCATTATGCGCATTTCCCAGAGATGTACAATACCAATGAAAGCAATAGTACGTGAAAAAGGGACATTTGTTTGTTTTATATATGGAAATTGATGTCTCTATAAGCATACCTGTATTACATAGCCATCATAACTAGACGTTCAAATTTCTATGGATTATCTCATTCATCTCGTGGATCATTTACCTTCGTTCTCTTAATGATTATTTGAGAATTTGAAGTGAGGCAGTTGACAACTTAAGTACCATTAAGAGTTTTATTCAGAGAAATCATTACCCTGGTAAAAATGAATACAACGCTAAAAAAGTGAGAATAAGAATATCACCATACAATGTTTTTCATATAAAAGTAAAAACCATAACGGATTGTATTAAATACAAACCGTTCTTACCTCTAACATAAAAAAGTTCCTCAGTTGTAATAAGATAACAGGCCAAAAGGATGAAAAGTTAATGGAATAATATGAATCGAATGATTTTCAGTACTGGTGCAGATAATTCAGTTGCAGACTCTTATAGTATTTACAGTAAAACAAATAAAATAAATATATTAAGTGAGACAGTTTCTTACTATAATAGCTGGAGTTAAGAAGTAACAGTTCTGTATAAAAGTGTAAATAGACTATTCGGTGGAGGATTCTAGTGGATGGATTTGGATATTTATTCATACGACATAGATGTTAGCCTAGACAGGCAGTTTTACAAAATGATTAATTAATCGTCAAGCATTGACGACATCGTGACACTGTCGTTTTCAGTTATTTATTAACAAAAACTCTTAAAATTTATTGCAAATAAACAAAAACTATATATTCTGTAAACAGCACATGGGTAAATCAAGTGTCGTCATGAATCGCGGATTCCGGTGACCGGGATATAGTATGTCCCCTTTTCACGTACTATTGCTTTCATTGGTATTGTACATCTCTGGGAAATGCGCATAATGGTCAAAATGGTTCAGATTGACACATAATAAAGTGTTGTATAGTTTAAAATTGCAGAAAGGAGTATTTGGGGGTAGTTGAGGACGATCTACGCGGAAATTATGTAAGCATCAGAACACCAGAAGTGCTTGAAGTAAGAGTCAGGTACTTATCGGCCATAAAGTATTTATAATATAAGGAAAAGCGTCAAGAAATGAAGGAGTCGTGTCTCGCTAACATTTCAGATCATGTAGGTCCTCAAAAAGCACATATAGTGGTAGAAAAGCACAAAAAAATTCGCCTTGTGACAAACAAACAACCTGTCAAAGGTTTTGTTTCAATAACTTTTTTATTCCTCTACCTACGAACTTGAAATAAAAAACCGAGTGAAGCATATAAACAGTAGAGCCGAATCGGCGTAATCATTTGCCAGAAATATTCATGTAATACTACTTACCAGGTGAAAATGCTAACACGGAGATAAAAATTCAACCGTCAGTCCGCCATCTTTGCGATCATACACCGAAAATCTCGCTTAATGTGAATCAGCAACCACTTAACGTCCTACCCCCTGAATGTCGTTGATGACAATTACGATTATATTTGCATGAAGAGACTGACATACATACATGTACATCTAAAACCACGTTAATCCTATTCCTTCGTGATTATGTAAGCCGAATAAGAAGATTTGTTTTTAAATATCACTGATTGAATTAAGGGTAAAAGTAGAAGACGTTACGGATTCTTCCGACGAAGATGAACTAGTTAAAACACCGGGATTTGCAGAGGCAGTTGATTCGGAATCTGAAAAAGGCGCAACAGCCAGAGTATTTACCAAAGATAACAGGTCAGACAGGAGGAGGAATAGAGGAGGAGGGCGGTTTTCTCAGTATCAACAGGGAATGGTCAGTACTTTTTGTACCATATGAGACATTCTGTCTTACAATTATACACTTATGATTCGTTTTAATTCAAAGTAACGCAGTCATTTATAAAAGGTCCGCATACTGCTTATAATAAAAAATTTTATTTTTACGAATTGTCATATTGTTGCCATGTTGCTCTCAGTCGAGTTTAAAACCCAGTTATCATTGAAAGTATAATGTAAAATACGGAGGGAGTCAATCACAAATTTAGATATTTTTTTTAAAACTAATGAGCATGACATAAGTCGAACATTTGGAAAGTTTCATTCAAATATAAACAGTATTATCGAACAGTCATTGATGTTGATAGTTGTTGTTGAGTATATGTTAACTGTTATAAAGCTTCTTTTAATGAATACAAGATAATTGATAAGCTGTATTTCTGTCCGTTTTATGTAAAGGACTTCTTTTTGTGAATAGTATAGTACGATATTCAGTACATAGATTTTGTTATTGCTGCGTGCGTCTGCAATGAATTTGTGCATTCCAGAATGAAAAGGAAGCAATAGAAATGGCAGTGAAGCTGCCAGTTCAAAGGTGTGTATATTTTCTATGTCTGAGCAGTGAACATCAATAATTATTACGTTAATTCAATGTTAATAATAACTTCAACCAGTAGTTCTGTTCCATTATTTTGAAATCGGCTTTCCTTGATTGACTGTCAGTCAGTAAACACGCCCCGTGTACAAAGCTCCAGTAAACCCCATAATGCTTACAAGAAGCGACTAAGATTAAGATGTCTGCCAATTGGGGTCACTACCTGATATCCTCATATGACACTAGTACTGTTCTTCCAGGAAGTGGACCCGAGAGTGGTTCAATAAAATCAAGCTTTCTTCACAATCGAGTATGTATGAATGAAAAACCCTAATGTTAACTACAACTCATAGACTTAAACAACTCTTATTAGACCAATATTTATTATTACAAGAATGTGTTTAATCCTAGTTAACTAAGAACTAAAATAAGTTATATCCCCCATATGTTTATTTATAGTTTTGACAACTTTTTACAACATTTGTATTGGTTTTGTTTCATGCATAATAATGTGGTATAATTCTTTATGACAAAGTCCAACTGAAGAAAAGCTTGACACTAGTTTTGAAGGTCCTTGTCATGACAGTAACTCGGATAGCGAACAAGAAACTGTGAAAGGTGATGTCTTTGAAAATACTTTCAAACGCCCAGATATCCTACTCGAGGAATCACAGAGCCCTGAGGCGGACAGTTGGCAGATGTCAAAATCAGGACAAGACAAAAGGCTTGAGCTAGAGATTGCCCAAACTAACATCAAAACAAGAACCATCACTGTTGGCAACTCGACAGTTAAGCTGGTACGAGGGGCTGTTGTGAAGCAGCGAGTGAGTTAAACTTAATCAGTCGTCAAATTATCTTACACCCGATAAAATGTTAATGTTTACATACATGTTCAAATACTCGAACATTTTCAGAACTCTGAAACGATGATATATCATATGCACACATGTTAAACTTAAAATGCAAGTAGAATGGCTCTTTTATGTCCTCAAGGTTTCATACTAGAGCCTCTATCATAAGCATAATTGATGTATATGAAACACCACGTTGTCAGGGATATTGTTGTTTGCTGTTTTAGGCTAATGCGTTGGTTAATGTTGTTTCTGCGACACGAGGTCTTTCCGAAGGTGCTGTTTCCAAATCCTTTGTAGATATGGGTGGTGAGGACTTGTCTCAGGTGAGCGTCATATACATGTATTTTAGCGAAAAATACATTATCTGATAAGTCACAATAGCTGTTATATTTAAGAAATAATATGTATCCATGTTTGGTTTATCGTAGAATAACCCGAGTTTAGAGTTCTTATGCGTAAGAATAAATCATGAAGGCCGAAGGCCTGAGTGATATATTATTACGCATAAGAACGACAAAACCAAACTTGATACTTATTATTTCGATTCTTACACGACTTAGGCCTAAAGAAAAATGTTTGTTTCAGGTTTCATGTCCCAAAAAAATAGGGTAGGTTGGTAGGGAAATATTTTTTTTTTTTTACTCTTAAACTAACCAAATTCAACATAAATTTGAACAGTGAAACCTGAAACAAACATATTTTTTTACGCCTTATTTGAAAAAACATTTGAAGAAAACGAGAGAACGATTTTCATCGAACGTAAATGACGTCACTGTGTAAACAAAAACAACAACAACAAAACAATAAATAAAGTCATTGTAAATGGTATCGTAACATTAATCAAGTTAACTTGACGCATGTCATCCATTTAATCCCCCCGCTTAACCTCTGGTCGGGACAACCAAGTCATCCACAGTATGCCATGTAAGGTCCTCTATACGTCGGATAAATTGAACAGCCGAAACACGATGCGCGCGCAGCGTCGATCAAGGTCGGTTTGTTCTACATGTATGTAGGTTATTCGCTGGCCGTGTTAGAATAAGCAAATCAATACATGCTGTATTTGCCGACAGCTTTAATAACTGTTTTTTCTTAAAGACATGTTTCAAGTAGTCTGATTGTGCTCTGATCTCGATCTTCTTGGTAGCTAGATGAATGCCCAAAATATTTGACCTCAAAGTCAATGTAATTGGATTTCTATATGTTTTTTCACATATATCTGTCCAATAGAGACTAATGGACAATGCCACTACCAATTCATATCCAATCCAGTTAAAGTCCGATTTGCAACACCTACATATGTATTGCGCCTTCTTTGCTTACATCTAGTTATATCGTATCAACTTAGTGTCCGCTAATTAACAGTAAATGCATACAATCGTTGTGCCGTCTTCTCTTGTAAACAACACTTTGATACGTTTTAATAAAACTACATTACAAAATATTCTTACAACATGTATTTCCGAATATATTCTTTTGGTATGTCATTAAACTTACATGTATCCAGGACATTAGAGACAAAATATGGCTATTCTTAAAGTTTATGATATAATTACAGATGTACGAGGACGCTAAATCTTCGACGTCAGGCGTTGTGACGACGGTTTCCTCGGGGCAACTGAAGTGTTCCACAGTAGTACATGTACAACTTCAGAGATCAGAACATTTCCAGGAGGTATCTGTAATATAATTGGAATTTATCAAAGATACTGGTAATCAGATAATGTAGCTGGTTAACTTTAATTGTAATTTCGTATCAATGGCTAATTTCAACACTTAATTTTATTTACCTGAACACAAGACAAAAATTAAAACAACCTTTCACACGAAGTCATTCTCAAGAATATTTGCTACCTAAATTGGGTGTTAGCCACATCACGAATACTAAATGGGCTGACGTCTTGTCATTTCAAACACCAAAAGCATCAATACTATGCCGATGTGCCTATCCTGGATTTCTACGGTCTCTTCCAATCTGTTAACGTTAACGAATTGTTTAACGAATCTGCTTTTCGCTACCCTAATTAAAAGAATATTTCCTTATCTAAACGTAGATTGTACGCAGGGCTGTGTCTGACGTATTAGAAGAATGCAATATGTGGGGATGTAAAACAGTGGCTTTTCCACCTCTTGGTGTAGGACAGATGTTTGGATTCCCACCAGCAGTAGTTGCTGAGACAATGCTGGCAGAAATATACCGACAACTTGAAACAAAGAAGTATGACATTAGGGTAAGCTTTTTTTAATACTCAGTCAAACATGTATCACAAAAAAGAATGATTACATCATCACGTGTGTAAATGGATTCGTTTTAACTAGATGATTTAACAATTGATCATGTGTAAAAGAGCAGTTTATTTAAATTATCTAAAATATCTTTAATGTTTTTTTTTCTATACTGTGAGCTACATTGAACAAACATAAATCGTTCGAGAAGTATCACTTCTATCACACGTGTGTGCAGTCTTATAAAAATATTCCCAATTTTATCTTAAGGTTTGAAATGAAAAAATGAAACAAAACATCTGCTGTAAGCTGTCAATTGACATCTTCTAACGTCTTATTTATAAAAGTTTAAATTTCTTAGGAACCGATAATAGACAATTGACGTTTTATAACCTGATTAATTGTCTTCTCTTTCAGCAAGCTGCATTAGTCATATATAATAGAGATGTGTATGAAATATTTGATTCGGCGTTCGAAGCATTCAGAACAGGAGTGGACCCTCAAAAAGCTCAAGCATCATCTTGTACGCAAAATAATAATACTGTTTCCATTTTATCTTTTGATATCTAAATTTGAAGAAAGCGATTAAATAATATTATATATCTGTATCTATAACTTGGGACTTTATGTACATATTTCTGTAACATATGCAAATTTATGGTGACTTATTGGTCCATTGGGCTAAACGTATAATTGTTGTTCGAAAAGCATACGTGATATCTGTCTTGTGTACAATTTAGCAGTTTACACGTGCCACTTTAATAAATAATTAACATACTTACTACACTTTCTTATCAGATAACAAACCTCGAAAGAGTTCAGGGACTAGACAAATGAAAGAGAGTCGCCAATCACGTTATCCTAATAGTAAACCAGTGCCAAATTTTAAAGTGAAAGTTTTCGCAGAAGGCAAAGATAAGTGCATTCAAGCAAGTAACGCTTTAAGCCAAAAGCTTAAAGAAAAGTTTCTCCATGAAGAAACTATTGATAAGAAGCAGAAGATATCTACAGAAGCCAAACAGAAAATAGCACACATTGTCACTTCAAATGACATAAAGTCGATTAGAGGTGAGCGTGCATAACAAATTCATTTTTTATTAAAAAAAACCACTTACATGTAGTTGGTATCGTGAATGCTTCTTTCCGGCTACTAATTGTGCTTATGTTTTAATCGTAGCGCATCTTTGTACCTAGATTATAATCAATAGATTTGTCTTTACATTGCATTTTTAATTCAGTGCTGAAATAAGGCAATTAAAAAAGACCGCAAGCAACCAATGTGAAAAGTTTCGAATTACACTGTATCTTCCGGAGTTACAATATCCATCTATAATGATAAAATCCATTGTAATTTGAAAACATTCACTAAATAATTTTTCACCTCCAGGTAAAGGTAAATATATACTGAAGGGGCAAAAAGGAAATGTACAGAAGGCAAATACGGAAATCCTTAAGGTTTTGTTGGAAGAGAAAAACAGCCTTGACGTACAGAGAAAACGAAAAGCAAATACGAAGAGAGAAACAAAGGAATTTGTTGAAGTCATGGTGAATGACGAACCAGAAGTACCAAGCTACTGGAACAATTATAAGCAAGGAGAAACATTGAAGTCTCTGCTTATGTCAGCTAAACAGTTTTTAACGCAAAAAAAGTTTGAAGCTGTTGAAGTAAACAAGGACACCTATACATTTTCGTCAGTTGTTAAAATGGTAAATGCAACATTCGATCCGAGTTTGGTAGGACTGGGAAAGGATGCGGTCGGACTAGATTCTTTGGGTTATGACAAGCTATTCGTATTGAAAGTTGAAAGGATAGAAAATCTACATCTATATGAACAGTTTACCGTAAAACGACAAAGGTTATTTAGGCGTTTGCATGCGTCAGGTGAAGTGAGATTTCCAAAGTTGGATGATATTCCAACGTGTAGTGGAGGCGTAGCAACAAGCAGACACGTGCGTGGAGTTTTAGGTCAAGATTTACATTCAGAAATAAACGAACATTTACTGTTCCACGGCACTAAAGATTCAAAAGTGAAAGTGATTTGTAATGATGGCCTTGAAACTAGACTTTGCAGAGGAAATGCTATGTTCGGTCTAGGTGTATACGCAGCAGAATCTGCAACAAAGGCAGATCAGTATGCAGGTATGTATTAATGTAGAGCTTATGGAATATGTCAGTTGTACTGACGTGTTTTTCAATAGAACATTCCAAACATAACCGGATGCTGTTTCTGTTATGACAATTTGAGGTTTGCTATTTGTTTGTTTTACACCGAACACTAAAAAGCAGCGTTCCCAGTCATAATATGGTCACATATAATAATCAAGAATTTTAACAAAATATAATTACATGTACATTGTACGACTATTTACTTCATTCTAATACACCTTCATCCGCAATCTTAAAGATTTATTTTATAACGAAGGAATGGCTACAGAATCATTGTCTGTTTTGCAGATGAAAAGAGTAACAGGTCTTCTGGAAAAGGAAATCATAAAAAGATGTTCCTGATACGGATGGTGCTAGGTAACAGTTTCCTGTGCACAGATCCCAACCCTCACAAGTATCGGCGACCACCGTGCACAGAGTGTTACAAAGATGACTGTACAAATGCAAATCACGGAAGAGGAGGATTCGGAAACGCTTTTGATTCTGTTGTCGGTGGCAACAACAAATTATTCCGTGAATTCGTCGTGTATGACAATAGTCTCTGCTATCCTGAATATCTGATCACATACGAAAGACATTAGTTCACTGACTTTACTTGAGTAAGGGATTTAAAACTGAAAGATATAGAGAAAATGGGGTCATATAATATGTATTTTTAACATAGATTTGGCCTATATTCGAAAACGAGCAATTACAAGGGAAAATTATATTTTACATCAGATTAGCTTCATGGACGTGTTCAGCTTCTTTAAAAGCTGCTTTATAAGTATAGCAATATAAATGCACTGTTTCAGTGTTTGGAGTGTTGAATAAACAGACAAGCATCATTTCAAAATGAAACAGAACAGTTTCACAACTTTCTCTTGATACCTGTATGTGGTTGCATGTAATGAGTGTATCGCAAAATTTTTAGTAATAACATATTATCTTCCTGATGTATGAGAACCATTATGTACAATGTCTTCTCAAACTAACTGTAACTTGTAATGTATACATGTGTATTTCCTAGTAGATTAAACGTGATGAATAATTTTTCTCGTTATGGAGTATTTTCTTTTGACAATCACTTGGTCATAATTTTAGTTGAACTTTCATTTTCCTCTTAACTTAACCATGGAGAAGAGTCAATACACGGCGACGGGCAGTACTATATCGAGAACAAGACGTGAAGGAATCCTAAAGACCGTTTAAAGACAGTTGCGAAACCTGTAGTTATTAACTATACCACTTTCTACAGCGCCTTCAGTTTCGCCATTCTGAAAATGATAGAACCCTTCAAAACAACTATCATTATACCCCCGAAACGAAGTTTGGGGGGTATATAGGAGTCACCCGGTGGTCGGTCGGTCGGTCGGGCGGGCGGGCGGTCGGTCGGTCGGTCAGGCGGTCTGTTGCATTTTCCTTGTCCGGAGCATAACTTGAAAACTACTGGTTGGAATTCAATACAACTTCATACAATGATCAAGCACATTGAGAGGAAGTGCAGTGCACAAGAACCATACTCCATCTTCACTCATTAAAGAGTTATTGCCCTTTGTTACTTTTCCTTGTCCAGAGCATAACTTGAAAACTACTGGTTGGAATTCAATACAACTTCATACAATGGTCAAGCACATTGAGAGGAAGTGCAGTGCACAAGAATCATAACTCTATCTTGAGTAATTACAGAGTTATTGCCCTTTGTTACTTTTCTTTGTCCGGAGCATTACTTGAAAACTACTGGTTGGAATTCATTACAACTTCATACAATGGTCAAGTACACTGAGAAGAAATGCAGTGCACAGGAACCACAACTCTTTCTTGACTCTTTACAGAGTTATTGCCCTTTGTTACTTTTCCTTGTCCGGAGCATAACTTGAAAACTACTGGTTGGAATTCAATACAACTTCATACAATGGTCAAGTACATTGAGAGGAAGTGCAGTGCACAGGAACCATAACTCTTTCTTGACTCATTACAGAGTTATTGCCCTTTGTTACTTTTCCTTGTCCGAAGCATTACTTGAAAACTACTGGTTGGAATTCGTTACAACTTCATACAATGGTCAGGCACATTGAGAGGAAATGCAGTGCACAAGAATCATAACTCTATCTTGATTATTTACAGAGTTATTGCCCTTTGTTACTTTTCCTTGTCCGGAGCATAACTTGAAAACTACTGGTTGGAATTCATTACAACTTCATACAATGGTCAAGTACACTGAGAAGAAATGCAGTGCACAGGAACTACAACTCTTTCTTGACTCTTTACAGAGTTATTGCCCATTTTAACTTTTCCTTGTCGCAGAGCAAAACTTAAAAACTACTGTTTGGAATGCAATACAACTTCATACAATGGTCCAGCACAATGAGAGGAAGTGCAGTGTACAAGAACCATAACTCTATCTTGACTAATTACAGAGTTATTGCCAAGAACAATATCTCTATTTTAGTGGGGGTTTTTTTGCAAGGTATTCTGTTACTACGACTTTCCTCAGTTTATAAAGCAGTCTTTCGGGGTATTAATCACATTTAGTGATAGCTCTGGTTGTTTTATAAAAAAAAACATTTCTTACTCCTTAGAACTCAGAACAACGTTAGACTGAAACATGTTATTAGCAAAGTCCATAGGTATATTCTACAACGGTTATGCCCGAGTAATTGTTATATCAATTAGATACAAATGTACATACTTTACTTTTTAACTTTTGAAGTCGTCAGAAATCATACAAGATGCAAAACGATAATGTCCATGTAGTTTATCCTTAAAATTTGCATACTGCAATATAACAATGCGACTGATCTCCCATCGTTCATATTGTTGCCACGGATACATGACTGAGACCAAAACTGGTTTGCTGCAAACCAGAGACAGATCAAATAAGCCGAACCTTGAATATATATCCTCATGTTTCAGCTCTTTTTAACTTCTCTATTTTAAGGTTATATTTCTTTTTTTCAAGTTATTATTGTCCCACTCTACATAATCACAAAGCATGTACAAATATATTACACTTGAAGTTATCATGCAGACCTTTGTTAAGAAATATGAAAGAGTTGTTGCCTTTTACCATTATTAAATCTGGTTTAAAAACTGTTATTAAAATTAACTATACATTAAATTGCATTAACAATTTTATACAGGTAACAGTCCAGCTGTCCAACAGTCCTTGGAAACAAAACAGATTATATATCAAACGCATACAATGGTATAATCAATTTGATATCTACTTAAAGTACTTTAATATAAAATAGATTTGATGAATCTACCTCTACTTATCAGTTTATATTACAATAACCAGTACAGTGTTGGTAAAAATAAAATATTTATGCTATAGCCATACAAAATAAACTACATGTAAATGAAATGACAGGAAAATTACAGTAAAGCAGGTTTCCAAGGGCCCCAAGTTATTGTTTAAATATCAACTACACAATACCGCTTTCCTCCTATTTAAGATGGTAAAACATGTTTTACCACAAATAAAAGCATATCCGATTTTAAGAGTAGATCACCCACTTTATCTTCTGAAATTTGTATTCAATTCTGAAGCAAGGTGTAACAGATCGCTCTAATAGAACTTTACAAGGGGCAATATAAAATAACAGGTAACGGGGTATTTCGTTTTCTACAGAATTCCTGCAGTGAAAACAAGTTTGATCCTCGACTTGTACACCAATATATATTTCTAACTCAACAGCAAATAGGGCTGTTTCACGTCTAAACTTCGCCAGAGCACCCTTGTATAATTTATCAAAAACTATTTTACACTACAGTATCGTTTAACATCAAAATTTGCTTTGAAAGTTCTATATTGTCTAAGCTTCTTTTCTTTTTTTGTTGGTCTGCCTTATCTCCTTTCTCTGCCTTACCCTTCCCCTCTCTGCAACCTCCGCCCGCCCTAGTCATCGGCTATCTGTTCTCACGTAGTTTTCACCGACCATTGCTGTATATTCTATTTCTACTGTGATTTTCACTTTTCAACTGCTTTTCACATGCATTTCAATTATCACTTTCTCGTTTTCCCCGTTTTTGCTGCCTCTGTTGCACTACTCACTTGACTCAATTCGTGCGTTTATTTGCATGGGACATTATTCCCATGGTACTCGGTGGTACTCACAATCTACTTCGCTGTTACTGAGCTATTACTCAGCTACTCTGTCACTATATACTCCGGACACGCCAGTTTATGCCCTTAGAATTTCCATTTACCAGCGTTTGACAAGACAGTTTTTGCCGAAAAATGAATTAAAAGGACCGGTGATTGATGATAAATGAAATGAAATGGAGAGTCCAGCTAACGGCGGGGTTCGAACCCACGACCTATTGCTCTTGCGTAAAGTGCTATAACAACTCACAAAAAGCTTCTTTTCGGCAGTCATCACGATTGAAATTTCTATTCCCTTTTCCTATGTAATCATCGAGTAGTATTAAAACATTCCAAATGTCAAATATCGTACACCATTTTACACTTTTATCTACATCACACAACTTGTACCTGGGAAGTGACAGGTAACTATAGATAATTATAAACATCATTATGATCATATCATACGGCTGTGTTAGTATATAAGGCTATACATTTTCTTGCTCCAAACTATATATATATAATTTAATGGCATTTTCCAGTAACAATAATTATAGCTTACGCTCTGTAACTAGCAATAACCTAGTGATATCAAAATTTCGTAGCAATTATCTAAAAGCTAGTTTTACATTCTCCAGTGTACACATATGGAACAGTATACCAACACAAATAAGAACAGCTAAATCACTGTGTTATCGTTTAAAAAGAATACAAACAATACTTACTGAAGCAATACAAACTTAAGTCGGATGAATGAATATTTACTTTATATATGTCTTTAATTATGAGTGTTTGTCATAGTATATGTGTTGTTTTTTCATTCAGCAATCATTTTATCTAAGATGTTAAATAGATTATATTATTGCCGTTACATAGTAGAACAATGTATGTGAATGTGAGCATCAATATTTCTTATCATCGTTTTGTTAATGCTTGTTAATATAATTTCTTAAGAAGGCCACATTGAAATATTAGATTTATGTATGTTTATGTATGTCTAAATGTGTACCCTTCTTTAAATAAAGATATTATTATTATTATTATTATTATTATTATTATTATTATTATTATTATTATACCAACAATATGGTTGTGTGTGTGTGTGTGTGTATAAATGCGAACATAACATGTGACTATAATAATAAGCATCTAATCTACGTTATGCGTTGTACATGTAGGTCCAACCACATTTTGGTCATTTTAACATGCGGGCACTTTACGTAACAATCATACCTGGGAAGATCCAGTACTACAGTAGACTCATATCCTCCGTAAGAAACTGCCAACTTTCTCAAATAAAGAGACATGGTCGATAGCAGGGCTCCAACCCATGACCATCAATCTATGAGAGGTTACAGTGAGTTCAAGTCAGCGACCCGAACCATTCGACCACGGAGGCGAACTGTCTAACCTACATAGCAGTCTTAGTTCGAGAGGACATCATATTGCACACTTACACTTCCTTGTTAAACGATATCTTATTCTAAATTAATTTTAAGACATTATCATTTGTTTCAATGAGTCATGAACGTGATTTATTGTTTATAAGGAAATAAATTACACAAATCATTGTGGATGCAATTAGTATTTCTTTATTTTCCGTGTCGTCAGTATTAAAATGCAGACGTTTTTTATCATGATACAAGTAAGTCTATATATTCGTAAGGTTACGTCTGTACACTGCCAAAGCAACAGAAAATAGGAAAATAGAAGAACTATATAAAGGTAAGCGTTTTACAGACATTAAACATAAGACAAAGGACGCAACTTGGCATGTTCAATATAAACTTAATTTATAATTTAAGGCACTTTTCTTTCCCTGTTTTCTATAGATAATAATGAAATGAAATTGTGACTTAAGGACCGGATAGGAAACAAGTTGTGCTTGCTCGGCTTTAAAACCGCTTCGATTGTCAGTACGTCTTATTAACCGCCTGGGTTGTCTAGTGGTCGCAGGAAGGTTGTCGTACCAAAGACGTTAAAATAGCACTAGGCATGGTAATGATTATTTTGCATGATTTGGGTGGTCGAGTGTTTAACGTGCTGGACTGTCAATCCGGAGGTCTTCGGTTCGAATACCGACTGTACACTGGAAGCTTCAGAAAAACTATTACTTTCCCTCCCCGTCTAGATGTGAACTGGTTAGAAACCAAGATAGCTTCGCGTATTTCGGTATTATACACCGGGCACTATAAAGACGCTAAAGGGTCTATTCATAAAGAGCTATCTAGCTATGGTCTGGTACCCGCATTCCGTTGTATCTGCATCTGTCCATTCAACTTGTCTGCATCTGTCAGACATACACATAGTGTGCACTTGTAAATTATGACTTAGAAAGCACAGTTCATAACAAAATACATTTCGGATGCTGCGCTTATTTAAGAGGCGGGAGACACCTGAAAAATACATACATACTGACAGCACAAGTGTTTTGCGCTCAGTTAAAAAGGTTTATGCTAGGCTGAAGTTTGGAAGTGTGGGTTGAGCGCGTTACAAGCTTGCTTAGACTCTTAGATGCAACAATTTCGGGTAAATGACCATATCAAGGCGGTTACCTCGTATTTAGCCTATTACCTTCCAATCGAGGTATTGTACATGTGATCGTGGCCTTTATACACTTAGTGTAGTAGCTAATAATAAAGCTGCAGTGTTCATTGATTGTCGTTATTTCTCATTCTGCTGGACATGGGTTTGGATTTTAATGTTCTTGTGTTTGTCAGTATTTTAGTCTTATTTTTTTTTACATTTTATATAACTTAAGATTGTGTTGCAAACTTGCGATGACATCCTAATTTTTAAGTAAAAATGAAAACAAACTATGGACACTTGAAGAGAAATACAGGACAGTACACATAATGATTTTTGGAACATCTCGAAGCAGTTATGCACCGACAAATGTTACAAAAAATAAAATTTTCTTTATATTTAGAACAGTAGGTGACCAGTAGAATGGTTGGCGTTAACAATTGCAGTTAATTTTATCTATAAAAGATGTGTATGTATGCGCAATATATTCTTTTAACCATTTCGCTCTTTTTCCACAATATAATTTACTGGGGTAACAGTGGTTTTCATTTAATTCACAAACTGTTATACTGTTTAACTGGGCCGTCTTGA
Organism: Saxidomus purpurata; assembly: GCA_022818135.1. Classification (NCBI taxonomy): domain Eukaryota; kingdom Metazoa; phylum Mollusca; class Bivalvia; order Venerida; family Veneridae; genus Saxidomus; species Saxidomus purpurata. Next base: position 48,059,044 of record JAFMSR010000008.1, on the reverse strand, counting down.
ATATGCATGAAGATGATGAAAGTTCATCGGTAAAATGTTTAAGTAACAGACAGACATGCAGACAGGCAGGCAGGTCAGTTTGAAATAAGAATTCTAATTTCGTGTAAATGAGTTATGTAAACATTAAATTCTTATACATTCGGAAACTGAAGACTTGAACAAGGCAGCGTACATGTTGTAATGTTCATTCAATTGCTAGTCTATTTATACCAAAAACCTGTTTTCGGGACATATTTGAATGAAGACTTAAACATACCCATCAGTGTGAAACAATTTCAATATGAGAAACAAAACAGTAAGAAGTTATTACATAAGTGTTATATCCTAATATGGGCATTACATGGAACATTTAGAAAAACGTTTAAAATACAAATGTACAAGGAAACAAATACGTGTACATGTATGATATACTGTCCATTGTGCATGTAACTTAAGAAAGGTTAAAAGGGGATCGGTGGTGTAGAGGTTAAGATGTCTGCTGTTCATCCTGGATGTTTAGGGTTCGAGCCCCACTGTGGTCACGACCGTACCTCCTCCTGTGACACCAGTACTGGTTTTCCCAGGAGGCGGACTCGAGGGTGACTCGATAAGCTACAAGCTTTCTTCACAATCGAGCTTAAATAAATTAGTATAAACGTTAAAAGGTTGTTCGAATGTTATACATCAAATTTAATTAGTCACGTGATTCAAGCCATAATAATGAAATAACGGCTAACAATTGCCTACGTTTGCGGTTGTGTGATACTGCTGATAAGCTAACATCCTGTTTGCTTAGATACGGGATAAAATCCCCTGCTTTTAGATCAAGGATTTATGAATAATTAGATCGATACAATAACCACATATTTTGTTTTAAATCTTCCTTTGTTCCTTGTTGTAAGTGTTCCTGCTTTTTCAGTCATGACCCGATTGGTTTGCAGTCACAACATGCAATCTTAGGAACAAAAGATACTGTGTTTAAACACACGTTCTCTTCTCTTACATCAAGTTAAGTACGACGCATTGATGTAGTATTCCTAGAATAGGGCATCAAGAAAACTGAAATATTTTTATGCAATGCTTGACAATCTGGTTCAAAATATTACACGCGATTCGATCTAAAGAGATAAATATGAGGGTCCAACAACGCAATTAATATCTTGAATAGAAGACACGTAGCCGGAAAACTACATGTTTCATTTCATCTTATAGACGATCTTCAGCTAAAAAGAAAGAAGAACTACATGTAGGCTTTGTAACTATGTAGTTAATATTGTGTTTAAAAGGAAAATGAATTACAACAACTGTTTCCTAGTGCCAGCAAAAGAGCTGAAGGCAATGGATTCAAATTTAGAATTGGAAGAAAACATTATTTTGCCTAGTTACAAAATTAAAATACTTAATTTATTCAGTTTTCGAGTAAAACATGAAACCGATAGTGTAAGAATGATATTGAATGAAACCGAAAATGAAGTTATCCTAAAGGGGAGGTCTTCTGATGAACTGAATAAAGTTAAAAGAAAAATGTACGAATGCCTGGGTGCGGTAATTTCAGATGAAATCACATTATCTGAAGAAAGGTGTGAATTCCTGTCTCGAGCACAGGTCCTTGATTATCTGCAGCGAAAGAGTAAAGCTGAAAACATGAGTGTTCTATACCAAACTAACCCCAAGAGAAAATACATAAGATGCTACTCATTCAGTGAAAAAGAAGTATGCAGGGGTATTCAATTTGTTGAAGATGAGATTACTCATCTCAATGTCAACTTAAAGATGGCACAACGCAAGTGCCTGAAAAGCTCGACTTGGGTTTCTTTAATGAAAACATTAGACACTGGATTGACCTCTGTTTACCAAGAGGAAAACGACGAGAGCATTGTAGTTGAAAGTTTAGAAGAATGTCAAGCAATCGAGACAAAAGATAAGATTGTTGGCTACCTGGACGACCATGTTAAGAGCAGGTTAGCTATAATTATACTGGAATCGTCGAAAGCTAGATGTTTTCAGGCACGCCTGCAGGACAAACTACGTCGGAAAATACAGTGAGTAAAACTTGGTTTATTCTCGTTAGATATTGTAACCAACATTTGTTGTAGTAACGATCAGTTAACAAGACTTTAGATGTAAACTTCATTTTATTCAGTAGAAACTATAATGATTTTAGTGTTACATTTTTAGAAAATTACATAGAAAAAGTTGTGCTCGTAATAAGACAGCATTTCCAGTCTCAAACTTCAATTAACATAATTATGAACTTTTAAAAGAAAAAATACCAATAAGATGCAACGACCTAAAGCATCTGTTATCATACATGTCGTTTATTTGAAGGAGTGAAGCCACATTTGAAGTTGTTGTATTGAGTGACGATCCTCTCAATCTAGAAGTATCTGTAGAAGGAGAGGAGAGTATAGCTAACGAACTATACGAGGTTGAACAGCAGATATGGCAAGAAAGTGTTGATATCAGCAGCATATCTTCAGAAGGTCGGTTGTGAAGTCGTTTTTCCCCTGTACCAACATCTCCGAAATAAGTCAAATTCAAAAGTCTTTATGTAAAGAATTGCCTGTTCAGGTTTTTAAAACAGTTTAGAATTACACACATGTTTATTTTACAAACTATAACATGTGTATCCTTGCAAGAGCTTACTGGCATATATTTATAATTGTTTTATTTCATTTTTCAGTTCAAGATGCGTGGCTTATAATGAAGGGACTCTGTTATCTATCAGGAAAGGAGTTTTTGACTAAGTTTGAACAAATGCATGGTTGTTTCATAGAAATGCCCGATATTGAAGAGAATTCCGTTTCAAATACCGGGTAATTTTGTTCCACAGTTCCCTGTTATTTTCAAGTTATAACTTACGAACGTTTGCTACAGTTTCAAGGCCTATGTTTTATTTAAAATTTATCCTCAATCAAAATGCTAAGTTTGAAGAAATTCTATGAAAGGGGATGTTTTCGCTCTATATACATATATGAAACTGTAGCAAATGTCCTTAAGTGTATAGGGAACAAGGAAGTGTTTCAATTTTTACTGACATAAACTATAAAAAAGAGATTATTATTCTAGGAAATCCAACATACCTAATGCAAGTGTGGTTAAACAGGGTAACTGACTTGACACATATAGTTTGGCACATTCGTTATGACCGTAACTGATCTGCAGTTAAATTAGGACATTGGTCGATGTAAATCGAAACTGTAAACAACGCAACTCAAACAAATACTGTTAATCAGTTAAGTTTCCTGATTGAAAACACTTTAATGATGAATGCACCACATTCAGCTGTTTTATTTCCTTTATTTGTTTAATACGCAGCATATTCGAAATGATTCATGAACAATGAAGCAAAGTGCTTAACACTACAGTGCCCCCACTAAATTTCTGAAAACGCAATGAAAAAACGATCAGACTGTATATTGTATGTTTAAACCTCCTTTGCAACTCCTTATAAACGGTTATTTTTATTTTAACGAATTCCCTTGCCAGTTACCAAATAATTTCACATATTATTAGTTCGTCCTCGGAAGATGTCTTTGAGTGTTATGACATTGCTCAAGCTAACCCAAACGTGTTCACCAGGTCTGCTACCGAAATGTTAGCAACTGCACCCAAAACTCAACATAATGCTCGCAAGGGAAGACATTACAGAAAAGGTCCGTTTGATAGGTACCAAAGTGGACTGGTAAGCACACGTTATTGTTTACGATAATGACAAAATGACTTCAACAAACAAAACGCGGTATTAATTACCCATTATGTTATTATTTACGTCATAAGTCCACACAAGGTGTGTCCAGTTTGACATTTACAAAATATGGAGCCTTGATGTAAGATTTTAATGTCTCTGATCATTGCTTAATAAAAGTAACTGAAGACAAACGAGGAAATAAATTGCATTTCATTTCTTACCTTTTATGGCATAATGAACCGTATTACGAAATTTATATAAATGCATTTTGATATTACTATTTTAGAGTGAAGACGACGCTTTGCAGTTGGCGCTCCTTCTGTCAGTTGAAAGGTAGGTTACCTTTTGTCAATTGATAAGTAGGTTTCCTTCTGTCAGTTGAAAGGTAGGTTACCTTTTGTCAATTGATAAGTAGGTTTCCTTCCGTCAGTTGAAAGGTATGTTACCTTTTGTCAATTGATAAGAAGGTTTCCTTCTGTCAGTTGAAAGGTAGGTTTCCTAAAAGGATATATTTTAATTCTGATATCTATCGGTATCAATTCATTATCAGTACGATGGGTTTCTCCGGGTAAGCTATAAGATACACGGTCTAGGTTTTCAGTTTATTCTATATTCCGTAATTCTAAGACTAGACTACGATTGTATGTATTTGTTTTTAGATATAGTTGTTTGGTTTGTTAACACATGTTCATATTATATCTTTGATTTCGTGAAATAGGAATACCTTGTCCGTTTTCTAGGAAAGTGAATAAAAACAGTACTAACTTCACAAAAATACTTGCTGTCTGAAAGAATTTCTAAATCCTTCCTTTACATTAATTAAGCATTTCTTTTCTTATAGCAACCGTAAAGTCACAACTTGAAAATTTGAGTTACAACTTGACTTTCATTTTAAGGCTTCATAAAATATCTATCGCTGATTTTATTTATAAACTTTCCATGAAGTGCACACAGTTTTGCCGAGAAAGAAAAGGAACATCCACAAGACGATGACGAAACGATCTTGGTGGAGGACGAAGACAGTAAATATAAAGACGAGTCTAACTTCAAACCAGATTTGGTGTTTTCGGAAAATTATCGACATCGAAATGATGCAATACAGCAAGAAGACAGACGTGAACACAGTAACCACAGTTCAAGCATTTTTGACAGTGGTATGAAGGGGAGAAATCTGTTCATGTACAAAACAACAGTGAAGCTGATCCAAGGCCACATTGCAAAACAACGGGTAAGTTAGTTTGGTCACCTGTTACATTATCATATTTGCTATCTTATTATAAAGTTTTAAAACTGTAATGCAGTATGCTTTAATGATTTAATTCATAATATCATATATTGCGAAAACATTTCAACGAAATATCTCCCTTGAACGATCGTTATACCGTTTCTATTAATATTTGTCAGGCTGATGCATTGGTTAATGTGATTTCCTCGTCAGATGATCCGTTTGATGGGGCTGTATCTAAGATGTTTCTGGGGGAAGGTGGTCAACTGCTGTCCCAGGTTTGTTTCTGTATTTATCTATTATGTAGATCTAATTCGGGTTGTTTTATGTAAACTGTGGATGAGAATTCAAGCATTTGTATATATGTATTGCAATTTACATGTAGTAATACATACAATGATTGTAATAGTGTTTTATGATGGTACTTTTAGATGTACGAGAGTGTGTCATCGACATCAGACTGTGTTGTTGTGACAGGGTGGTCAGGCAAACTGAAATGTTCCACGGTGTTCCATGTGAAAATGGACAATACAGTTCCGTACAAAAAGGTACATTGCGTTTCTATGATAGAGGGCCTATCACCATATTGACCTTACTATCAGAACTGTTTTGTCTACTCTAAAACAGTGATCGTATGCTTTACTACCCTATATGTACTTTTTCTACCGGGAAAATTGAACTGAAGTTCTTTATATTTATTGCAATCTATGTTTGTAAACTGTATCCACGCGCGCGTCGCTTTATCAAGTTAGATCAACCAGGCTGCAACATTTTTATTAAGACACACCAACAAGGCTGAATTATTTATTTAGACACACCAACCAGGCTGTAACATTTATTTAGACACACCAACCTGGCGGCAACATTTTTTAAGACACATCACTCAGGCTGCAACATTTATCGAGACACTACAACCAGGCTGCACTATTCATTAAGACACACCAACCAGGCTACAGCATTTCTTTAGACACTACAACCAGACTGCAACATTTATTAAGACACACCAACCAGGCTGCAACATTTTTTTCTCTTTTGAGGCCCCATATGAGTAACTCCGTTTATTGCATATAAGATTTCAACAAGATTCATCATATAGAAGCAGAAATAGTATCTGATACTACTTAGATTACATATTTTTACAGCAAGATAAAGAATAAATTGATGTAGAAATTATTTTTGTAAAAGATTTTACATTTACAAAGGTTTTCTTTCACTACTATTCCCTAGACTTTGACTGATTTAATAAAATAATGAATAAATACATATTCCAGGGGTAGTTGTCTAATGAAGGCAAGGTTGATTATTTAACTTGCTTATTTTCAAAATCAAAACAAATTAAATGTATGAATGTCATGTCATTTTTATGAAAAAGATACACTAAAGAGAATTTGCCTTGTTTGTATAAAGCCTTGCAGGATGGAAGTGTAGAAATTTGAAAGGCGAAATGCAAGACTTGGTTAGGGAGCATAGTGCTTGTAGCATTTATCAATATAAGGGAAGCAACTCTTGCGCAGAAATGTTTTTTAATGGATTTATATTCACATTATGAATGCCTTTGCTTCTATCACTCCATATTGGCTAATACAAAAAAACTAGAAAAAGAATTTAAAAAAGAAACAAAGTCAGTAAGAGACCACTGTAGTTCGAACGTTGATCACAGAAAGTACAAACAGACAAAAAGGCTGAATAAAAAGGTAAGGCAGTGCAGCAGGTTGCAACATTTATTAAGACACACAAAACAGGCTGCAACATTTATTAAGACACTACAACCAGAGTGCAACATTTATTAAGACACATCAATCAGGCTGCAAAATTTATTAAGACACCAACCAGGCTGCAACATTTATTAAGACAAACCAATCAGGCTGCAACATTTATTAAGACAAACCAATCAGGCTGCAACATTTTAAAGACAAACCAACCAGACTGCAACATTAATTAAGACACTACAACCAGGCTGAAACATTTATTAAGGGATGATCACCAAGCTGCAACATTTATTAAGACAAACCAATCAGGCTTCAACATTTAAAAGACAAACCAACCAGACTGCAACATTAATTAAGACACATCAGTCATGTTGCAACATTTATTAAGACACTGCAACCAGGCTGCAACATTTATTAAGATAAACCAACCAGACTGCAACATTTATTCAGACACACCAACCAGGCTGCAACATTTATTAAGACAAACCCATCAGGCTGCAACCATTATTAAGATACACCAACCAGGCTACTGAGGTAGGTACATGACTTAACGGTAGCATTATCATTTCAATCTGTATCTAAACAAATTTTAAATTAATACATTCAGATCATTTAAAAATTTTTCTGGTAGTAATAACGACCCATTTTGCCTGTAAGAGTCATAATTTATAGTATACGTGTCACTAGTTTGTGTGCTAGTTAATCCAGTACATTTACCTATCTATATGGTTCTTTACAACAGATTAATGGTTTAGTGTTTTGCATGTACAGATGATAGGCCGAGCGATCGCAAACGCTTTTGCTGAGTGCGAGAACTGGGAATGTAAATCTGTAGCCTTCCCGCCTCTCGGAATCGACGGCGTGTCACAATATGTAACATATGAGGTGGCTGAGACAATGGTTACAGAGATAGGACTACAACTTCAGAGCGGAAACAGTAGTGTAAAGGTCAGAGACCACATTCGCATGCAATTTGGTAAACGTTTACTCATGTAACGAAATAGAAGCATGATCCGGCCAGTCAAAAGACGGATGGTCATTACTTTCCGTCACATTTTGATTTAAATTGAAAACTATTACTTATGTAACAAAGACCTAATTTTGTCTGTAACGCTTTGCTTTCGGTATATGAAATACCGATTAAATCGTGGAAATACAAAATGTACATATTCCTTAAAGTTGTATAAATACAAATGGTTTTCTATTTCAGCAAGTGCTGATAGTGATCAGTGATGATGAAACATACGCTACATTTGATGAAGCATTCCAAAAATTTAAACAGTCATCCGTATACGTCAACCAAGGATCATGTCGACATAAAACTGATTCTACTAGATCAGATAAAAGAGAAAAATCGTCGCGAGTATTACCAGATACGCAGCAGGTCCGCACGGATAACTCTTATAGTGCCAGTAGAACCAGACGATCAGAGGAAAGGTTTGGTTTCAAAATGTTTAACACATCGAAATGCGAACCCGTAATATCAGTACCTGAGAATATAGCGCCATATCAGCGACGATCGAAGAGTAGAGGAGGGTCATATCAAAACAGGTTAAGAAAGCAGCCGACAAAATACCGCCAATGCTGGGACCGTGCAGATGCGTCTGTAAGTGAGAAACACATTCGCTCTGACGTTCTATATGACAGGACAGACACAGACATACATTTGAAACGTAATAGCAGAAATAAACAAGGTAACTAACAGCCATTCAATACAGTGTTTTATTCACACAAACACAATGACAACTGTTTTAATACGGTGTCCGAACATGATTGTATTTGCATGCGTTTGAGCGCTCGTATAACCCAGGCTACCAAAAACCAAAACCGAATATCCCTACTGTAGACTGCTCTTTAAACGACCTTGAATGAAACATTTTATTAACGTTTTGCAAAATTATTCATTTCTATTTCAAATTATAGGACTACAGTTGAAGGACAAAGTAATTCAAGGACAAAGTAATGCATCTTAACCTAAAATGATTTCATCTGGCGATGAATGACATCGAGATGATTCACGATGAATAACGTCACAATGAGAAGACTATCGAATCAACTCTGTGTCCGCATTTTAAAAAGATACTCATGCCAATGGGGTCTCTGTTTCGAACAAAACGTAGATTATGACCTTTTAGTGCCTACATTGGCGGTATTGAATCCGAATACGCACCTAAGACATATATATATGCTACCGGGTTTATGAATGAGGAAATGAGGCGTTTCTTTTACATGATTATAAAGCTGTCCGGTATGCTAGTACAGTCTGAAATAAAATCAAAGCGTTATGCCTAAACTCGCCGTTTGGGAATATCGGTAAAACTTAGTTATCCTCAGCAGACCATGCATGCACGAGCCTCACAATCTGTGTTGATCACAGTTTACAGTGTACTTGTACCGATTCATTTCAAGTTCGACCCCATAATACTTCTAAGTTACAACGATGCAGCGTTCGGCCATATCCCAATTTATGTTTGAAAAACTGTTGCGTATGATATATTTAAAGACGATTTATGAATCGCTCCTTTCCCATAAATTACCGATTATTATTAAGTTACGGACATTTACTTCAGAATGCGTCTCTCCTTGTATTCCTGTATTCCAACTATGGCTTTTCCGTAACTTTTGAATCTAGAGAAGGAAACACGTTGCAAGCAGTGAGTGAAATACCGAAGTTTAGATTTAGCTTTATTTCAGACTTAAAAGTTAAAATAACAGCAGAAAGCAAGACAATGTGTTTGGAAGCGAAAAATGCGTTTCAAAGACGTGTCAAAGACGAATTCCTTCACGAAGAAATAATTGAAAAGAAGTACAAGATGTCTGACAAGACAAAAACAAGAATATTGAAGATAAGTTCCGACAACGACGTACAATTTCTTGAAGGTATAACTCGTCCATTTTTTAAAATGTTCCGTACTGAATTTTCTTTGAAACAATGATAAATGAATGTTGAACATGTTGAAGCGATATTGAGGTCGCAAGCCCAACTGCAAGCTTTGTTGAAATTATATAGGAGCCCAACGACTAATACTTAGCTAAATTTGCAGGTGGTAGATCAAGGTATTTTCCAATTAACAAACCATCAATGTGTATATTTAGTAAATTGGAAGATATTTAGTCTGTCCATGCCGATTTATCCTCAACCGCAAACTATCACAAGTTGAAATACTGGAATAAAGAAAAGAAAACTATAAATGGAGCGTCGGCTTCTGAACTAATTCTTAATATAACGAAAATCATTTTGTTCCAGAAGACGAACCTAATTAAAAATACCATTTTTAAACATGATTGTGTGGTGGTGTTTCCAGGAAATGGTTTTTATACAATAAAGGGGCAAGAAGGGAGAGTACGAAAAACTCATACAGAAATATCAAAGGTACTTTTTAATGAGAAATCAGTACTAACTGAAGAAACAAAGCAGAATCTCAGGGCAAAAAGAGAAACACGTGAATACATCAGAGCCATGATGGGAGCAGAGCCAGAAGTTCCAAATTACTGGAAAAACCACAAATCTGGAATATCGCTAGGAACACTGATTGCATCAACAAAACACTTCATTAAAGGAACTAAATTCGAAAAGGTTGATTTGATACATAATCGTCACGCTTTTTCTACCATTGTTAAGCTTATAAACGCAACGTTTGATCCTAGTCTGGTTGGAAAAGGAAAAGATGCAGAAGGTCTTGATTCCTTCACCTATAAAAAATTATTTGTGCTGAAAATTGAAAGAATAGAGAACTTAGATTTGTTTGAACAGTTTTCGAGAAGGAAAGTTGCATTATATCGAAAGCTATACCAAGCAGGAGATGTGAAGTTTCCAACTATAGAAGAGTTTCCCAACTGTTCGGGGGGCATTTCAACTGACCGCTACGTGCATCCAGCTTTGGACAAAGATTTACATCCCGAAATAAATGAATATTTGCTTTTTCACGGCACTAAAGAAGAAAACGTTCTGACGATTAGCAACGATGGCCTTGATCCTAGAATTAGCAGTGGAAATGCTATGTTTGGTCCAGGTATATACGCAGCGGAATGCGCAACAAAGGCTGACCAATACGCAGGTATAGTTATTAAACATCAAGGGGTTAATGATAGTTATGTATTTGACCAATAAAACGGGTCAGAGTTTCTTGATTGAGTTTGATAAAGTAGATATTTAGGAACTATTTTCTGCCTTTTTTCGTTACATACGTCGACGTTGAATGGCCTCGTTTGTCTCAATTTGATCAATGAAGTGACACTACTAAAAACAACCTGGTTCGCTAGATTATATAATAAGTCCGTCAAATGTGTTGTAGGGATCGTTATTTCTATTCATCGAATATAAAATACCTTACACGCATTGCTACACACACTAACTGTGGTGCTATTACCGACGAGAGACATGCTCTTGCAGTATATGTACTCGAACGATCAAGTTTCTGGAATATTTGAATTTTATGACTATATTACGTAACATTTGCAGTGCACAAGCCAATTACCTTATTTGCGTGCTTTGAAATAACAGGAACAAGACGCATTTTGATGCAAAGCATCAAAGATGCCGCGCATGTTTTAGAAGCATGGCTTAAGTGTTCCTTTATTTTTCCCCCCTCCCCCGACTCTGAGATGACCCTGGGGAAAGCCCTATTTTACAACCCTAAAACAGGAATCTAGAATATCTAGGTTCCTGCCTAAAAGACCTGTCTTATGTAAACAAATATATAAAATCACTATTTTGAATAAACTTTTGTGTATTTGGCCTTTTTTATATATATAATATTAGCATTACTACAAAAGCAGAACAACAAACTAACGCTAAAATTCAACAGTTTTCTTTTAGAAATTATTTTTCAAAATCTTGTTAAATGGTTTGAAATGGCAGTAGGTACTGTATATTGTAAGGGGAAGTAACCGCTGCGTGGAGTTTAGCGAGCTGCATGCTACAACGGCAAAACTATAACCATAGCTCCGCCCACAATTTACTGACTATAATACAGGCCGGTTTATAGGAAGCAGATTTTAATAGCATGTGCAAAAATAATTTACACCGGGTCTAAATATCGTGAGAAAGAACTACTTGTATTGTATACGGTTCTGTGAAGAATCGGTATCAAAGTCCTGTATACACTCAAGCAATATGGTGGAAGATGATTAATTGGCTGTCTGTCGGAAAACGTTGTGACGCATATATTTTATATAGCTTTCATTGGCCGATTTATTGTTTCGGTACTGCGTATACTATAGTTCCAGGTGTACGTTTTTTTCCACAGTTTCTATATAACTTTCTCATGTAGTAATTAAAATAGGGCTTCATTGATTTCTTACGTTGACGCCATGTATGTAACACATCTGAATGTTTTGAGTTAGTTCTGAGCTTTGATGAATCGGGTCGTAAGATACGTAAACAAACCTATAAAAAACGGTAGCCTACAAGTTTGTGGAAAAGTTATATGTGTCCAAAGTTTTGTTATAACGGTAGAAACCATGGTATTCAAAGTTGTATCGTATTTTTTTTTTAATTCCTAAATACAATTTAATGATTCATAACAGTCTTTTATTAATACATTAAACAAAGTTAATTTTTACAATAATAATGCTGCCTGCTCCCGATTTGATTATGCAACCACATGGTACAAAATTGAAAGCTATTCAATACTCCAGTCACTCAATGCTGATTCACTAATTCAATAAACTCATACTTGTTTCAACCGAGATTTTATTATTTTTATATAGATGACAAAAACAACAGATCAGCTGGGCGTGGCAATCCTAAAAGAATGTTTCTTACACGTATGGTTTTGGGTCACAGTTACGTTTGCACTGACAGGAGATCTAAACAGTTCCGGAGACCACCATGTAAAACGTGCCTCAAGGACGACTGCAAGGAGGCAGAGCATATGAGTAGAGGAGATGGTCATACATACGATTCAGTAGTTGGGGACAACAACAAATTGTTTCGAGAATTTGTTGTTTATGATAGCAGTTTATGCTATCCAGAATATTTAATTACATACGAGCGTAGGTAGTTCATCCGAGAGAGAACTTGATATGTACACGAAGAACGGATCAGGGACGTCGTTTGCCGTGCTTATGACTGTTTAATAGTAGTGTACATTCATTGTAGGTGAGAAAACTGGTTAAGTACGTTAACTTTGTAGATACAATACAGTCAAATATTTTAGATATTTCTATATAATCTACATGCAAAGTGGCGAAATTAAAAAAAAATTAAAACTTGGAAAAATCTAACAAGAGCATTTCACAATTTTTTTAGATATTTCTTCTCCAATTTGACACTTTCGTTCTACGGTAACAAAATATGTGAAAAATGACCCCATATCTCATAACATTTTGATGAAGGTATATCTTTTTTGAATTTTTGGTCGTGTATAAGACTAGTCCAAATAACTGTATTCTACAGATGAATATCGATCTAAATTTTCTATATATAGATGTACTCAGATAATGATGAAAAGTATAACTACCACCGCCAGACTCACTCTCTTACGTCAACCGTACAGTCTGCCGGACTCATGATTTATATAGGGAAGAAGACGAAGTTTAAAAATGTTATGGTAGTGGGTTTTATAGTCAAATACAATCTATACAGCTATATATCATTGCATTGAAAAAGAGTGGCACGTTTTTAGACTCATCTCGAGATGTACAAGTTTTGATTTCCGACGTACTAATTTGATTTTTATGCCTCCTGATTTCATATAATTATGATATTCATACCTGTGGTGGTTCCTATGTTGTAGACTACCGAGCATTTTTATTCATATACGATGTACATGTTATACTGTTTTCAACTGACAAACACCTATACAATTGTATATTAACATACATGTATGTTAAGAAAAACAGACATAGAAATAGCACGAAAATCACCAATATTTTGAATTCTAGGTAACTATGTGTGTATGAGTAAAATGATCACTTCTTGGTCTTAGTATTCGTGACTTGGTGTTAAGACGTGAAACTGTGATTTTTTTACCTATACAGGACGATTATGATCACGAGCCCATACTTCAACGAGCCTAGTGAAGTATAATTGATATGAATATATACATTCAATAATTCAATTGTAATATCAATTTATTTGTTCAAATCCTGAACTAGTTTAGTTTATACTACTTTATTTTAGCTCGATTATGAAGAAAAAGTGTAGGTTATCGAGCCTCCTGGAAAAAAACAGTACTGGTGTCATATGAGGAGGTACCAGTGGGGCTTGAACCCGCAAACCTCCGGGATGAGCGGCAAACACCTTAACCTCTGCACCACCGCTCCATCCTGAACAAGGCAGTTTATTAAACGTAATCGATAAATGCATGCATTTTAAGTTTAAACTTTATCTACTCTACAACGATTGCAATACAAGTATTACAACTTATGCTGTCACTTGTTACTTTTTACGAGTACCCGGAGAAAACCCCCTTGTCCGACTTGGTGACCACATAACTATCCAACACGCCAACACCTGATATCGAACCCATGCCGCAGCGGTCGGAAGCCAACACTCGACGGACAACCAAATAAGACTCTCATGAAACTTATATCGATGGAAATTGAACTGTTATTTTGAAAGAGATGGGTGGAAAAGCCGGTGATAAGGGTTGCGCAAGGTGTCTTACCAAGTCACATACTTTTTGTAGCCTTTCCTAAAATCAAAAGTTATGATAATCGAAATCCTCTGGGCCCTAGTTTCAAAACAAACCTTTGCTCAGCTGAGTAAGTTATTCTGAAGTCGAATTGTAAATAAAAATAAAGAAATTAATTGCTGTCATTTTCAGAATTATTCTATGTTCAAAGAAAAAAGATGTATTTCTTAAATGCAAGTCTGCATGTTTCATAGTAATTACTTATTAGTTTATTTGCACGACGAATATCACAATTACTATCACATATTATATGAGATAAAAGTTAGATAACCGTCGCTAATCCAAGCCTAAATATGCCATAAAAGGTTTTAGGTAAAAAAATGAAAAGAAAAACTGCACTAATGCGCATGAAAAAAATGTCTTAAAAAACAAATATCAGCCTTGATCAGATCAAGGATGAACTGATTAGCAATGATTACCTAAACTTAACTAAAAGACGATAAAGACGAGTCAAACTAAGACACGTGACATATATCTACATAAAACAGTTCTTGTCTAAAATGTGTCTAAAGAAAGTATGTACGAATAAAGCAATATATTATTTACAAAAATAAAAACTACGCCGTTTAAGGATATTAAAACAGGTTTTAGCACAGAGTCTAATTAATGATTGACTAGAAAACAGAAAACTGAGCTGGTCACGACAGTCTTACTGAAAGTTAAAAAATTCGGCTCAAACTACTGTCGCCTTAGCTAATAATTCTGCTCTCATATCACAATAAACAGCACAATCTAACAAAACATGTAACTCATCCTCAACTATGTAACAAAAAGGGCATATACGATCCTCTAACCAAAGGTTTTCAAAGCTTCCAGTTTCTATACGTATAGGAGCGACCCTACATCTAAATTATTTTACAAAATGCTGACCTGTGTTTAGGGGGCAAAATCAACTTGCAATATTCTTCGGTTTTATACTCCTGCTTAAAAGTACGATAGGTTTGAAGCTTGTTTCGACCCTGACCAGAAGTACCTACAATAGTGTTTATATTGAGGCAGACCAATCGGACAGATACAAGTTCATAACCAGTTTTGTAACATTGTCAAAGAATGTCTGTTTGTGTAAAGGCACAGACAAGTCATGATCGAAAACCAAGTCAAATACCATAATTTTTGTCTTTACAAAATGAAACCCGTTTTTACAATGCAATGACTTTAAGTTAGCCCATATTGCAATACGTTTATTCAGTCTAGTGTCATTTGTCTGATAAAGACGTACCCAAAAATTGGCAATTGTTTTCCACTGACGTATGATTGGTGGTACACATCCCATTTCCCCAGAGATGGCTGCTTTTGGAATATACTTGCCAACACCAAGATAAAATCTCATGGCACGATTATGGACTGCATTAATGCATGTAAACGATTTGAAACCCCCTACTGAAGAACCATATGCAAGTATAGGCATACAATTTAGTGAAAACATTGTGAGGTAATCTACCTACAAGTTTGCATTTAGCAATAAGCAAACCCAATGCCCGACTAGCACTTTGTGCTACCATTTTGGCTGTTACATTAAAATCCAAATGTTCCTGCAGAACCATACCTAAGTATTTGCACTTATGTACAATACTCAACGAATTAGGACCGCATTTAAAGGTTACTCGGAGAAAGGCGATACATAGGGATCGCCTTGTCCGTCGGTCCGTCCGTCCGTCACACAAACTTAACGTTGGTTATAACTTTGCCATTTCTTAAGATTTCTTCATCAAACTTTACAATTGTATTGCTTATGACAAAAGGGTCATGATGCCGCTAAATTTTGTAGGTCAGGGTCATATTTGACAGAGTTGTGCCCCTTTTGTACTTAGATTTTGTCTCAAACTTATTGGTTATTCTGACAAAGCGTAAGAGGGCGACACAAGTGTTATATTGAACACCAATCTAGTTTCTTTATTTATTGAAATATCATTAAGGCAACACCAATCATGTAAGGCATTTCACAGAATTTCTAAATCATGCTCATTATCTGCCAATAGAACTGCATAAGAAGTCTGTAAATTTCTCCAAGTAGAAGCTATTAACACCTCTGCTGAATATATTATTATTGTCAAGACTTGACCCCTAGTACCTTCATGCTTTATTATCAATGATGGCAGCCCAGATGTTTCTTACTTGATGGTAAAAAGAGAGTCCGTATATAAAATTCAATGATTATAACATATACATGTATTATACCTGTAAAATAATATAAGTTTTCATTGATAGCTTGTTTTCAGATTCTAATTATATTGTTACACCTTTGTACTATGTATGTATATATACTTAAACTGTCATATAAGAATATATCAGATTTATCAATAGAAACTATGTCTTTACATGTTTTTCTATCATAAAGTATTTTGGTCTTACCAGTACCCTGTTTATTTCTAAAATGCAATCTTCCACCTATCAATTAGGACAGTATCATTAATAATTTACCGAGGTGTTCAGTGAAAATGCATTAACATGTATCTAACAGTGCAGATCATGATAAGACTACATGTATGTACAAGCTGATCATGATCTACACTAGTTACAAAGATATGATCATTTGTAGCAAGTAGGGTAAGGGTTCAACTAATTGTAACATAAATAAACATTTAACATTTACATAAAAATGAAAAAAAATCAGTTGAGATGTAACATGTATAAACAATCTGCACAATATGAAAAAAATTCTTGTTTCATTTTCTGCTGACATGTTTACTTATATTCTAAAATGCTTCTGCTTCGTTTAAATCATGTTTCAAAAACACGCGCAGTGCCTTTGATGTGTTGCATCAAAATTCTTCTTGTGTATAAATTTTAAATAGTACGGGAGATAACATACAGCCTTGTCTTAATCCACATTGTACATCAAACCATTCCGTTTTGAAGGGCCAGGGGTCCAGGGGACCGGAGGCCCCCGGAAGCTCTGAGGTTATAGCAAAGTCTGAACGATCTAGATGCGTTTCCAAAAAACCTATATGTATCTGTTGTAGACGAAACAAAAGTTGATATGAAATGAAATAACAAAACTGTCAAACTTTGAAAAGTTCTCTCGCCTAGTCGGTGTCGTGTGAAAACTGTTTTAATTTATAAAACATGGCCTTCATACAAACTCTCTAGAAGCCCGCTCCTCCTACAAGTAACTGTTAGTGGAACCATTCTTCGTTTTATGAACTGTTATTAATCATAAGGGATATAAACATGAAGAAAAAGCTTTCACGGCTTTTATTCAAATAATTTTAAATCCTATTCTAAGCATACATGATCTTGCCTGTCCTGAAAACGTAAGGCAAATCGCTCGACTCTTTCTTTTAGTGAATAATGTCCACGCTCATCTTTGTATTAAATCCATGTCCATATGAATGTTCACAAGTCCAATACGCCCTGTAGGCAGGCGGGCTCTCTTGTACGTCTTCAAACGTCTCGTGCTATAATTACTGACGGTGTACGCAGAGTTCTAGTGTAATTGATTATCTTCGTGATGTTGCTTGGATCTGTGACTGCTACAGCAGATAGTGATTTGAACTGCTTATATAATTAGATGTTTCATTTTTTCGCCAAACAGATAGGAAGGAGCCCAGTAAACATGAACAACTTAACCATTACATGTCATGTTAACATTCAGGATTCCAGTTTGGTTCGTAACTATTTGGAAACATTTCGAATCAGTTTCTATCCTCATGAAGCCGGCGCGTTAAGACATTGATATACAATAGGTTTATTAATATTACGATGCGATCCAGAAAGCCGGATTTGCTAATAGGCACGGGCACTAACCTTCCCTCGGGGTTCTGCAGATGTTGTAATACGAACACATGTGCCTTAACACTACAATCAGGACATAACGATAAGTAATTTACGACATAAAGATACGCAATTTACGGTATGGACATGCAAACCAAAGGGGAAAACCCTTACAAAATGGATTTGTTGCAGATATTTGCGTAAAATACATATGTATCCATTTTAGGTACATGTATATAATAAATTGACTTTGAATGAAAGGATAAGCATATACGCTTTTAGAACTGCTTGATAAATTTCCCTATTTTATTACCGAGCGAGGACATTTGGCATTCTTAATTCATTTTAGTCCGTTTTGACAGATCTGACAATTTCAAGTAGGACATAATACATAGTCGAGATTCATTGTTCTATATTCAGGTTCCCTCGGGGAATGTTTGGACAGTTTTGAATAATTTAGGCCCATCAAGGTCTTTCAAATAGTACTATTTGAAAGACCTTGGGCCCATTAACAGATACATATGTAGGATCTGTTAGTCCTTTGAGAAAATTATATGTTTTTAAAATTGCAGGCTTTCATTAAAATGAAGTTCCATATCGTTCTATTTAAAGGAGCGAAGCGAGTGAAGAAAATTTGAGCATTTTAATGCCATTTTTGGCCCTTTTTGCGAGAACAAACAGGTACGATCCGGATCTATCGCTTGTGACTCTCACCCCCTCACCCTTTCATTTTTATTGCATTTTTTTCGATGTATACGCACGTGCGTATTGTAAACATGAGCTAGGTGGCTTCTGTGGCACAGGGCCTATACATTTTGCCCTAAAGTTTAATCATGATGTCTATTTTGAACAAAATCATTGCTTCATTAATAAAAACACAAGACAGACTCAAATGGGAGATCAATGTCTTTTAAAGGACTATCAAAGCATTTCTTGCTGTAACATAGATCATGTGACATGTGACATACATGTCATAATACATGTAGTAACGATTTAAAGTTTAACAAATTTGCCTCCACTCCGGCTACACACATGTATCGACTTGCATATTTATTAGGTTTATATACTATAATACACGTTACGATTTTAAATTAATGGAAGAAAGACATTAAATTTCTGAAAAGCAGACATTGATTAACATTTATAGGGCGTCGAATGTTTTCATCGTTACGGTCTAGGTAACGCGTTTTTGGAAAACACCCAACGGCCGACAAAGGGAAAACGAAAGTAGGTTTCCAAAATGGAGATAATATAGCAGGTAAGACAATATTGTTTTCTATTTCAGTATGGTTGGCGAGTTCTCTGCACAATTATGAAGTGGATAATAAATAACTTGATCATTCTTTACTAAAACTAATAATTTAATTATTCAATTTGTCGTATTGTTATCGGTAACCATGTAGATCTGTATCATCTATGAAAAAGAAAGTAAGTGATGTTGACGTGTTAAAAACAGTAAATATGTCTACCTATATGTAGATCTATCATGCAGTTAACCAGTTTTGTATCGTTAAAATATATCTGGACACGGTGTTTAGTAAATCGATGATTAATTCGATTTCACGACTTTTTGGTCCATTGATAGTTTGCCTTGATACAACACTCTCACCCTCGCCCCCTCTACCTACCCCAACCCCCCCCCCTCCCCCCCCCCCCTCCCCCCCCCCCCCCCTGCCCCCCTCCCCCCTCCTCCCCCCTGCCCCCCTCCTCCCCCCCTTACCCCCCTTCGACCGTAATTGATTCTCATTCCCATTATCAGGGTCATCGATTTACCATAAAAAATATATGTTAACTACATAGGCGTAGCTGTTGTTACGCGAAAGATAACTTCAAGTTTTCACACAGTGCATGCTAGTGTAACGCCGAGTAATCTTACGAAACGAGCACAGACACCAGTTTTATCATTAAAGCTATAATACTGCGCAATTTAAAATGATCAGAAAAAGTACGGCCAAGAAAAGTTATTAAAACATTGAAAATGTTTTGAAAATTAAAAGAAAATAAGTTATGCTAAACCATTTCTTTAATTAGTGCATGCAGGCACACATTTATCATATCAAATTGATGGAAAATCATTTTATGACCCGGCGGGTCTAAAAAGATTTTGTCATTTCTCAACTATGTTTATAAGGAATAAAACTGGTACATTTGTATATATTATTTAGATATAGCTTTCACAATGCTTGTTTTTAATGATACTTAACCATTGGTGAATGTATTACATTAAATTGCGACTATCACATTGAAGGGTATTATCACTTTAAAATAATAAAATGTCATTTTCAAGTTAAGGGTGTCTAGGGCACAAGGGCCCATGCTACTAAAAGTTCTTGAGAACAATTTCATGCTCAGCATGAAATCATGCTCAAGCGTCAAGTCAAGTTACATTTATTTTAAAAATCGGGTTGATTATAATAATACATAAGCTCAAAAAAAATCTTCTAATCATTGTTATGGAAGGAAGGAACAAAAACACTGCACCTTGGTTAAAGTCCGAGGACCACATTGACAAGAAGCTCTTATTTTACCAAGAAAGATGTCTTACCGACAGAAAAGACCTGTATTTGTACCAGAAACATTCATAACTTTACTTTTTAAATCGATACATATGTTAGAAATATAGAGCAGTATGTTTTTTCCCAATGATATTGCAATAAAAAATGCTTCCTGGATCTCTTTTTCTAGAAAAGGCGTCTTGAATACAAAAGAAATGAATATGTCAACATTGTTTAAGTGAATAGAACATGGTTCTATCATTATCCTATCAGTATATTTATTTTACAATATCAGTACATTCAAAAAGATCCTATGACTTTAAAATAGTACTGTAACAGTAACTTTAATTATGTCATTAATTACATACATTTCAGCTCAAATACAGTGTATTGATATGAAGTGTTTTTCCTGCAGATAGCTTAAATCTCAAAGATGGAAAACATGTAATCGCCAAGAAGTATAGACGGGAGCATGTCGACCTCTAAACTGCTTGACTTATACCACGAGGATCCATCCGGAAGCAGAACTATTGTGGTCCAGGTAACGTTCAAGATCAACTTGTTAAATTCAGAAAACTAAGACATGTTAGTATACAAGAAATTTTGTAAAGAAAATTACAGTTTGGATTTAAGACAAATCTGTTTTGAGAGTCTGCTTGATATTAGTCAAAGACAAGGACAGCATCGAGTAGCTTTCTTCGTTTAACTTCAATCGTAAAATTATGACACAATTCTAAATATTAACAACATATGTGTTCGTTTGTGAATGACTTTCCGAAATGACATTCCATTTATTATATACACAGTTATAACGTAAGAAACTAAAATTGAAATCAAACACTATTTTTGTACTGCCTATATTCATTCACGGCGTTGACATTGACATTTTATTACACGTACACTGTATACGACAGATAAGATAATGGCAATCGTAACTTCATTTATCAAACATTATCTCCCTTTGATTTATAAACGATACCGTTTGATCATTTGATATATGATGGTTTAAATGTGTAAACTATTTTGTTTACATACTTGATAATAAACAAGTATTAAATTAAGCATAGAATCTATATTTGAAAATAGACTGATGTAAAAACGTTAAAACCTGTTTCAGTCATTTCCCTTGGCAGACAAAAAACCTCTGCTGTTAAACCTCAATTAACCGGACACTTAGCACACTCGTATATCAATAAAAATGTTAGGATTTATGTGCTGTACTTTGGCTTATAGAAAGCTGTCACTATATTTAAATCCACTAGATAAGTGGTGGTAACAAAACCCAGGAAAAATAGACAGGTATTTCACTGTTACTATGTAAGTTATATTGCAGAGAACATAAAAAGCAAACCATAATATTTCAGCTCACAGTCTCCAACATTTTAAGTAACTGACCGTTACACGGGGTCCAAATATTACTTTATTCATATGCTTTATATTTAACTTTGACACGTGGACAAAGCACTATTCTGCATTAATTGCACAGATCGCACATGTTTTTTTAATTATTTGTATTATGCCACACGTATGCTTTTCAATAAAATTTGTTTTATCAGAAGTTGCAGGATGATGTCCGGGAAGACAATTTACAGAACTACCTTGAGGTAATATGTATAGATGAACTGACTGACGTATATTTTCCTCAGGAAGGATGTAATGTTGCTATTGCAGTGTTTGAGAGAGAGATTGAAGGTAAATCACTTAATGCCAATAATTGTTTTCAATGTTAGCTTTTCAAAAAAGTTGGTGGACTAAATTACAACGTTTTACCGAACGTGTAGAACGTAAAACTATATTCAAGAGGCAAGTGTATGCCCGTCTGATTTTCTGAAAATCTGAGGTGTACAGTTACATTTATTCAAGTACTGTAAATTGGATAATATTCGCGCTGATTTAAATGATGCTATTTACGCAATATCCTGCTTCACTAATTAAACAATCACGAGAAAGATTCATTTCACGTAATATTTACTATTAGAGAATTTTCCTTTCGTGAATTCAAAATTCGCGAATGAGCCTGTCTGCTCACAAATTGCAAAATTTTCGTTACACGAAAATTACCAAAATATATTAATTTAATCCATTATTTTGATATATGAACCAAAGCAAAAACCAGAGTACGTTATATTTACTTTTAGTATGTACAAGTAGATAACTAGTTTTCTAATTTGGCAAATAAAACAGTTTACTATACTCTAATTGTAAAATATCTCAAGTGATTCACAGGTGAGAAACATGTGCAGCTTAACCCGGACTCAAACAACCTGGACCCTTCGCTTACAGGGTAATGGCACTCACGACTAACTATCCGCTCGCATAAACATTTTTTTTACCGATTATGAAAAAGTCCGTACCGTACCGTACCACGAAACTCGAATTTCAGGACTCAAGAACTGAGATCGAGTACATTTGTAATTGAATGAACATTGCAGGCATAGCTAGACTGACCAAACCATTCTGTCACTGCCCAACTTTGGGAGCCGAATATCACAGGGTGATAAAATGTGCAGCCTGACACATTTGCTTAGAGGGCGAATACTCTCTCCCGACTGTTCACGCTTTCCCACAACGTAAGTGAACAAGTCCGTACGATAACATGACTATAACAGTAATCTAAATTGTAATTTTATATACCAGAACTAATGAAAGTTTTTTTTTATATTTTCAGCCATTCAGTCATGGCAAGACAAAGCAGGCAAAAGAAAATTCGAAGGTTCGTACTTGGAGCTACAGATGTTAAGTCAACCAGACGGTATTTTCATTGGAAATGTGCCCGATGGAATCACAGAGGAATACCTTAGTCTCTATTTTGAAAGCAGAAAATCTGGAGGTGAAGAGGACACTGTCGAAAGAGTGAAATTAATCGATGTTAGTTCCGTAAAAACTGCCTTTGTTGAAATCTCAAGTCAAAATGGTAAGATTGTCCTCTTCTTTAATTGTTAAGTATTTCCACAATTTTGTATTTTTTGGGGGGTTGGTTGGGTGGTTGGGGGGTTCGTTTTTTTTTTCTTTTTCGGAGCATAACTTGAAAATTATTAGTTGGAATTCAATTCTCTGGTAAAACATTAGGAGGGAAAACAACGACTCTTGACCCATTCCAAAGGTGTGAGGCTTTTTTTTTTTTTTTTTTGAAAATTGTAAGGGGGGGGGAATCAAGCAGTCTGAAAGGAGAGTGCACATAACTATCTAGTTGACTTTATTACATTGTTATTGCCCGGGGAAAAAAAAGGTTGGAATTCAAACAATACATACAATGGAAAAATGAAGGAAGTGCCCCCCCCAAAACCCACACCCCTTTTTTGTGAATTCCGGGGGTTTTGGTTTTTTTTTTTTTTTCTTGTCCGGGCATAACTTAAAAACGACTGGGTAAAGGGCAGGTCTTCTCGACAATACAGACTTATCCGTCCTTGTCCGTCTGCGCGTCCGGCCTTACATTCCTTCGTGTCCGGGCTGTAACTTTGTACAATGCACTTCAAGAACCCCTTTCTTGATCAAGCTATTTAAAAATTTTTTTTTTTTTTTTTTTTTTTTTTTTTTTAATTAACATTCATACATTGAGGGGAAGTGCAGTGCACAAATGACTCTATCGGACACATTACAGTATTGGGGGCAAGAACCATAACCTATGTCCCTACCTCAAAGGTCGTGGTCTCACTTAGTGTTTAAAAGTAATGGAATACTGTATGCATGGTAACTCTGTCATGCATTGAAGGATTTTAAAATAACATAGCACAATTATTGAGCACATTGAGAGGACACAGACTGAGACACCTCTTTCGGGGGCATTCGTCACTTGTGAGAAGGGAGCTCTTGTTTTATTGTTCTTTATTACTTACACGACTGGTAACCTAGTGTAATATGGTATATAAAAATGTTAAGGTAAGTCGAACTTTGACAAAATATTAAAGTTTACTTGCATTACATTGAATTTATTCCTACGACAATGTACAAATAATTTAATACATTCTCATTTGATATGAACTGTAACTGACTTAGGTATCAAGGAAATAGTCATACAAGAGACTTGCTGTATATATCAAATCAGAAACATTTGTTAAATATGAGAGTTAAGTTTGTTATTCAAATATATGTGTGCCAATGAACTGCTCAAATAAAAGAGTAATGCATCATATTTTATTGCCCTTTCAGCAATTGCGTCTATCTTGTCCAAAACGCCTCATCTTCTGAGAAATAAAAATGTGAACTTGGAACCTTACTACGCACATGTGCACCAATGCTTGATCAATAGTTCAAGGGCGACAGCGACACAGAAAAGCAAAGGTTAGATATTCATAAACCACTACCCAGTATTTATAGTCTTCAGTAAGAATTTTGTAAGAAGTATGCCATGCCGTTGACTTGGCTTCCTTCTGAGTTAAGAGTATTGTTTATAACATACATGTGAATTGTGTATTATTTTCTTGTCTGTGTATCAGACTATCATACTAAGGTCTTGATATATTGATCTCCACAATTAGTTCTAAGAAATGAACGAGTCAATAATCAATTTTCAGAAAGGAATTTATCCCCTGTGCCGGATAGAAGAACTACTTTTGAAAGGTTCGTTCCACAGGAAACAACGCCGCAGACACAGAGGCAAAAACACATTCAACCTTTTAATTCATCTATCGGAGATATTCATATCGCACCACATGGAGAAAGTTCCACGGTACATGACCCCTGTATTTCAGCAGCACATATAAAAGCAACCGACAGTAATTATGATCAGGAGTCACAAAGCCAAGCCTCGTCAAAACAAAAAGCAAAACAAGGCAACAGGTATTCGTCGGATTCCCGCATCCTTGAACCACGTGTTTTATGTGACAACGCATCTGGTAGCGCTAAAAGCGACTTCAAACTAAAGATAATTTCTGATGACCCATTCGATGAGGAATTGCAAGTGCAAAACAAATGGCCGAGGGCTACATCGTCACAATTTCCTAATAAGGAAGATGCGTCAGAAATAGATAATTGCAGAAATTATGGTCCTGTCACTAATCGGAGAACAAATGTTGCTGCAGTAAAACCGGTTGTTAGAAACATACAAAGACAAGTGTCAATTGACAGCGAAGACGCCGGTGTAAATAAAAGAAATCCAAGACGCAAAGGTCAGAAGAATAGTGATGAAGGGCAGCAGGCATTGGATTGTGAAGAAGAGCTTGTTGTACCGTCTGTGCAAATTGTAATGCTGAAAATATTTAGGTTCCAAACGAAAACCGAGAACGGTAAGTTGAAAGTTATATTAAAGGAAAAAGAAGGTAAGGTGATTATCAAAGGTTGTACAGATGAAGATATTAGACGAGCTAAATTAAAGTTGTTCGAGTGCCTGGATAATGTTGTTTGTAGAAATGAAAATTTGTCACCTATGCGAAGCACCTTTTTAGCCAGAGAAAATTGCAGAAACTGCCTTAGAGCTCGGTGTATCAAAAAGAAAGTGAGAGCAGCATTTGAAGTCAATCATTCAAAGAGAATTCTCGATGCTTACGCATTTTCCGATGATGACGCAGAAAGAGCCATAGCATTTGTAAAAGAAGAATTAACAGTGATGAGCATTCCGCTGAGACCCGGACAAGAACAATTTCTGAATGAAGCCGACTGGAAGGCAATGATAGACTTGCTGGATAGTGGACTAACTACCGTCTACCATGATGAAACAACTAAGAATATTGTTATTGAAAGTTTCATTGAAGGAAAAGCCAAGGAAGCTGTGGGCAAAATTATACAATACTTAAAACAACACGTTACAAAGAAATCTGCTGATGTGGTCTTAGATTCAGCAAAAGCCAGATGCTTCAAAGCGTGCCATGAAGAGAAACTCAGGCGAGAGGTCGAGTACGTATTCAAGCATTTTATTTATTTTCTGCATCTGTAAGGTGTTTTTAAAGCTTACTAAACATTCTGTGGTGGAATCATAAATTTTTTACATTAACATTAAAAAAAAGAGTTTTCTTCACATTATACAAATATTAGGGCACAATTAAACCTAGGGAAATCAAAACTGATACTGACTGGCGTAGCATTATTTTGTGAGATAGATTTTTCAAGAAATGCTTGCGTTATATTTAGTTTATATATAACATATAAACGAAACATGTACCGTGAAAGTTTCGACCTCAACGAATATAATATTTATTTAGGAGAAAACGTGGCAAGTTTAAAATAGAAGAACAAAGCAAATCGCCGTTTACAATACGGATAATGGTGGAAGGAGAGGAGTCACTCGTGTCTACACTGATAAAAATGGTTTCTCAAATCTGGATTGAAAAGGTAGACTTCGGCAAAATTTCTGACAGAGGTTTGTAGATCTAGTAATTTCTGTGTAGATTTAATCTCTTTTCGGTAACAAAGAAAACGAAACAGCAAATATACATGTAATGATTGTTTACAACTCAGTACGTAATTTAAACAAATCCTTTCAGTTATGACAACATCAGATTTTGCGAAAGATTCTTTTAAAGTATAATAGTCAGTGTTTGCACACACATGCATAATAAAGAGTCTTATATTATTGTAGATTACATGTTAAGAAAAACTTTCTTAAACAACGGTAATGTTGGAAAGGCCTTTGTTAGCACTTACTGGTGCATCTTATACATAAGTATTATAAATACGTCTGTCAGTAGATGTACTCCTGCATGAGTGTAAATATATATAAAAACCAAGGTTTAGCTGTTTTTGGACATGTAGTTTAAATTATTTTAAAAAGTACGATTTTTAAACAATGAAAGGTCCATTACTAAGACCAACTCGAATTTTCCTACTTTGTTAAACGTATTTTTCGTCTAACCAAAAGCAAGTTGTTCTAAAAGAGTGTCAGTTAAGCATCTCTACATCATACAGTTCAACGAACTAGTATGCAATGTTTTATATGAAAGTGAGAGGTAGGAGGTGTATGGATAAATATGTTTTATTTTAATTGTTATAGCCGAAGATAAATGGCTCATTTTGAAGGGATTAGACTGCTCAACAGGAACCAGCTTCTTCAGGACCTTTGAAAAGACCCATAACTGCTTTATACAAGTTTCCAGAGATGGCGAGTTTAGACTTACAAAACCGAGGTGTGTTTTGCAAAATTCCTGCTTTATGCGTGTCTGAATGATTATAACCCTTTCCATATGCAGTATTTCATTAATATTTTCATTATGTATTTTTTCATCTAAATGTAAGGACTAAATGCTTGTATTTTGAAGTGTAGTGTTTAATTCTGTCTTCCATTGTTGATAAATGTTGTAATAGGGCAGGTATTCATGTTTTGAAAAATACGTAGAGTCAGACATTTTGTTTGATATTCCCTTTGGTTGTATATTATTTTCCTAATCTGCATAGGTTTCCGTTGAAACCCTTTTTTTTCTGTGTGATTGCAGAGTACAGGTGGATGATTCTTCCAAAGGACATGCAGCTGATCGAAATACAGAGTCGGAATCCGATCATTTTGCAAGCGACAATGAGGAGACCAACGAAGAGCTTATCCTCTATACCAGAAGAAAACATAAGGATATAGGCCAAGAGACGCAATATCTTTTTCAGGGAGGAATGGTTCGTTTTATAATCGCTTTTTGTGAACTCGGGTACTTTAAATCAATTTCCCTGTATAAGTGTAAGTGTTTTACCACTGACCTTGCGAATGCATTTTATTCACTTGTACATCTATGAAAGTATCTTTCGAGATAAAAAAGGCTAATATGTAGTATATTGGGAAAGAAACTAAGCTCATATTTTCTTTTTTCCTCTTTTATAGAGCGAAGATGAAGCAATGTCCAGAGTCGTTGGGATGTCTCTTGAAGACAGGAATGACAGGGAATTCGAAGGGTAATATGTATTAAAAATGTTCGTTTACAGTAATATACTTAACGTGTCATGTTGCGTTAAACGCAGGTTGAATTATATGTTTTATTCACGAGCTTGACTCGCATTTCGTTTCAATAATATCTGCCATCTCAAATTATTACGAAATTTTGTGATATTCCACATAAAAAAAATTTTTGAACTGATAATTATAGTGTGCTTACTGCAGGGTAACTGAAGTATGTTTTATTACTAAAGCGAGAACCTTGAGGATTCTGATGAAGACAATATAATATTCCACAACGAAATTGGAGATAGGAACCAAAAGCGGTCATATATGAGGCCAATGCCAACAAGAACTCGAAGAGAAAACTTGTATAGGTCAGCATCAACACCTGTGTCAGTCCCATCAAGATCAGAGACATTACAAATGTTGAACACACAAATTATCCTCATACAAGGCGAAATAGTCAGGCAAAAGGTAAATGAAAACCTAAAATACTCCACGGAATGTTTTCATTTTCTTTTCCAGATTAAATATTAAATGTATTGAAACTGTGATACTATTAGATTAATGGTATTTCTTTTCTTAGGCTGAAGCTCTTGTCAATATCGTGTCACCATCCCATAATTTGAACGAGAGTGTGGTTTCAAAAGCTTTTGTCAGACTGGCTGGTCAACAGATCATTCAGGTAAAATGTACACAATGGAATAAATGTGATAATTCTTTTTGTAGCCTGTATTGATACGTTTTGATGGAGGAGACATAAAATATTATGTCATTTTTAAGTAATTTAAGTTTTAAGTGTGGTTTGGTTTTAACAAAAATACTGTATGAAGTATAAATGTACTTTATTCATGGCCCTTTAGGTTGCGTCAGCCCACAAACTATCATGACAACAGAACATAATGTTTGTCATTTTAAACTTTTCATTGAGTTTCAAACTGGGTCAGTCACGTGAGTCAATAAATAGGTCGCAGGGTCAAATCACAGAAAATCATTGTAAACACTTAAAACTACATCATCTTGTTAGATCATAGAAAACCCTTGTTGATATTCCATGTACTGCATTTTGTACCCAATCATCATGAAACTGCTTGTCCTGATGGCATCTAGTTCGGCTGTTAAAGTGTAGGCAAGGTTAATAAAAAAACTTTATGAAGGCCATAGAAGCAATATTTTGAACCATCATTATGAAAATAGGTAAGCACGTTTGTCAACTGACTGTCAAGTTTGTAACAAGGTTATATTTGGTCAAAAACCAGATCGGTAGGTTGAATTAAACATTGATACCATCAGAGAGGCCGGATTTCGGACGCATTCATCATACAAATAGTCAGAATGTTTTTCTTGAAGCATTAAGGCCAATCATTGAACTTTGTAACCTTGGACTAAAACCTAGGCTCTACGGCCAAATCAAAGTAAAATTATTTGGACAGCATTGAAGTCACTTATTATAGTACATGATCATCATGAAACTGCTAGTTTTTTTGAATGTTGTCTTGATGAACTCTAGGTTAAAGTTGAAACTGGTTCACATGATGTCCAAATAAAATCTAGGTCACAAGGTCGAATTAAAGCTAATTATTGTGAATACTCTAATGGGTGCATTGTGTTTATAAAAATATAAAGACTGGTTTGGAATTGTTATCTTACTTATTATTAAGTATTATTATTATTACTTGTATTAGCTGTGCAGGTCTGACATGTGTCGCAGATAATGTTTGAATTTGTTAGATATCTTCGATTTAATTTCTACTATCCATTTTCTATATATAAACATAGTTTTGTAGAATTTGATACTATAACAGTTCTTTTCCTTATACATTAGATGTATGAGACTACCAGAGCATCATCTCAAGGTACTGGTACTGTATTGAGGACAGATTCATGTGGTCGTCTCAAATGTTCATCGGTCCTCCATGTTGTACTTATGAAAGGAGAGGCATACTGTCTGAAGGCTAGTGTGATCCAAATTCTGCCTTTTTTACACTATTCATATGCAACGCAATATCATATGACGGTTTAGCAACATAGGATTAAGATTGTTTATATTGATTTGGAAAATTTGAACTTATTAAAGTTTGATAACCTTTTAGAGGTACAGTTGACGATGTTTCTGTTATCAAAACCCCAGGTTTATTCAGATGCAACGATACAATAGCACGAATCTTTTTTAAAATAAAGACTATTTGAATGAATAACATGTTCTGACTTGCAGAGTTATTCAGGGCCTGGTCGTTCTGGTAATCAAACTTTTATGTTAAAATTCGAACTGTTATACTTGTTTTCGTCCTTGAATAATTGAACAATATATACGGAATATTATAGTAATTGTTTGAACTTTCGAGTTAATTGTGAGTGTGATCCAGCACTACGCAGCTAACGACAAAGATTAAATCTTACAAAGCAACCAACTGTTACACTGTGCTCTTATTATATAACTACGTATGTGATACATAATTCCTTACGAACGTTTATTTTAAGACGCGCATTTATTTTCAATACACATCATGACGCCCTCTGTTTTGTATCTTGTTTTACGACGTTCATGACGTCACTTATGCACATCTGGATTAACAGAAATAACATCGATATAATAACATTTATCATGCAGACAATTTACATGATGGGCGGCACAACTGCGGCTCCTTTCATTTTAAGCGGAAATCTCGATCAAGGCTGGTGTATGCTACTGTGAATTTTCGGTGGTATACGATGAATGCCGATAAATATGAGAATAATGTCAGAAAACTCCAAATGAAGCTTGTATGAAATGGACTTTCACTAGAAAAAAGTTCAGATTAATTAATTACTTGTACCCCACAGATGATACAGCGAGCAATGATGGAAGTTTTTCAAGAATGCCTTAATCAAGGATATACGAGTGTGGCATTCCCGCCTCTTGGAGTTGGACGAATGTACAAATATCCACCAGAAACTGTGGCTGAAAGAATGTTAGCTGAGACATACAGACAAATACAATCAGGAATATTTACACTAAATGTAATTAATTTTAATTAATTTGGCATTGCTTCAGCTATTAGTAACTTTTCAATTAGTTATTTTTTATCAAATGTAATATTTAAGATATTAAAGGCCTATGAAACCTAGACTTTTTACAAGCTCATTTTGATTCTTTGTATTTTGTTGAATAAAAGAAATAATTATTAAAAAAAAATAAGGGATATGATTTGAAAACAACTTTCAGAATGCTGCTTTAATTTGAATTTCCATTTTTTATTACTTTATTTACTCATATATAGAATAAAGCATTTAAGGACAGAATCCTGACAGAAATGTGTTCACTGTATTCTAAAATACCTTTCGGTCACATTTTGTCGCTAATTCATGACTGAAAAGCCTTGTCAGTAAGTTTTTTTATCTCATCATTCAAAAATACTTCACTATATTTAAAGCATGTACTTTTGATTTAAAACGCAATGTTAGGAACTTTTTTTGTTCAGATAATGGTCAATTCCGCAGATAAGACATCTTTCTGTGTAATTTAGGAAGTACTATAGGAACTACAAGTAATTACATGTATACACCCCGAAGTACTCCTGGGACTTTAAGTAATGAAGTAGACTATATGTTGTCGAGATTTAATACGAAAATCCGTCAAGAGCAATTTGGTCAAACTTTGACATTGATGATAGAAATCGTTTTTCACCACCTTATTGAAAATATGTTAGAAGATTTTGGCACTAAAATAATAACAAATTTTAACTTGAAATTACAACCTTTGCTAAAAAGTCTGAAAGCAGCCGCTCCAGACATTGGAAAAATTATACACCCCACAGGTCTGGTTTTTTCCGCAGTCCGAAATTGCAAAAAAAAAGATCTGATCATTTCAGACATTAAAAATGCTACTCATGAGAAATATTTCGAAGGAAAATTTCAATGCAAATTGGCAAGACATTTGCCAAATCGGATAACATGTTTTACAGCCTTTTCATTCATCGTGTATTTGAATATAACCGGCGATATTTGATGATTTAACTTTGCTTAAAATGAAATTGCGTTGTGTTTATCTTTCAGCAAATAACATTTGTTGTCTTTGATGATGCAACGTACACAGTATTTGAGAAGGCATTCAAGACATTTAATACCGGCTCCAGAAACATGTACAGACCAACTCTTCAAGCACGACCATTCTATGAACAAGATCCATTTCGACAAAGTGCAGTGTCATCAGTCCCTGCTAACAGCGTTATGCCACCTACATTGCACGCAAAACATAGCCGTATTTCAACATATGAAATGAAGATGCAAAGAATGAGACAGCAAGCAGCCTATGCAGCTGTGAAACAGGCTAGAGCAGGAAAACGTCCTGAACCACAACCTAAATATAGAACATCGTCAAGCGCACGTGACACGTCTGGCACTCGCACTTACCGGAGTAGATCTCAGGTTGAAGAAGGTACAGTGCATTACGCGAATTATTTAACATTTAATGAATTACAATTATGTATTTATTTGGATTTAGTAATGTTGCATGCGACAAAGGTATTTCCTGGCTCATGTTTTACTTATTGTTTAAGACGAGGAGCAAATAAATAATTGATCATGAAGTATCTTAAATCTAAGTTTGTTTGGAAGCCGTGTCTTTGGAGCAACAACCATAATTTGCCTTATAAACATCAGCTAGTACCTTGTGAAACTATAAATTTGTTGGCATTTCTTAAAGTTTTTAATAGGTTGACTTTAGTAACATCAGCTTTGTATCATTAATAAGAAATGATCACTAGATTTCCTTCAACTAAACGGCCAACACTACCAGAACACTTTGTAGATAGGAAATTTGGTTTAAACTTATTTCATTTCACTTTGACTTTTGCAACTGTTATGTTCATCATTTTCTTTACAAATAGATTGTGCCTACACTGAACAGCGAAAATCAAAACAGAGAAGGTCCCCACGTTCTCGTTTTCCGGAAAGGAAACCTGCATCCAACCTAACAGTGATTGTCGTAGCTGAAAATAAGGACACGTGCGTGAAAGCACGGAACGAGCTTGGAAAGCGAATTAGAGACGAATTCCTTCATGAGGAGAAAATTGATAAACGACAGAAGATATCAGAAGAGACGAAAAAGAAAATTATAAACAGAATCATTAAAAACGACATTGAGTCAATCAAAGGCATGTATAGTTGATATAAAGAAAGAAAACCTGAAATATTTGTCATTTGAATATATTTATTTGTTAAAAATGAATTTCTTGTTCATGTGTATTCTTAAGTATTGGTTTGTAAAAGAAATACATTATACGTTTAAATTGTTGTAAAACAAGAACATAGTTTAAAAACATTTTTACTCCATTCCGGCCAATTATTTCATGGCTAAGAAGGGCATAAGTTAACCACCAGCAGAATCTTATAAATAATGTTTGTAATGTTTAATAAATATCAATGTACCAATACATTATTTAGGGAAAGACAGATACATACTAAGAGGTCGTAAGGATAAAGTATCAAATGCACGCATAGAAATTTTGGAACTATTACTAGAGGAAAAAGAAAACAAAGAATTAAAACGAAAGCGGAAGGGGAATGTGAAAAGGGAAACACAGGATTTCGTAAAGTATATGGTCGAGGAAGAACCAGAAGTGCCGCCATACTGGAAATCATACAAACCTGATGTCACGTTGAAGTCATTGTTAACAACTTTTAAACATGCTGTTACCGGTAAAAATTACGAAAAGGTTGAACTTGACAGAAACGGCCAAACGTTCTCAGCAATTGTCAAGATGATTAACTCGACTTTTGATCAGTCTAAGATTGGGCAAGGTCAAGATGCAAGAGGTCTTGAAACATTGAACTACTCTCAGTTATTCGTCGTGAAGATACAAAGAATAGAAAACTTAGATTTGTATAAAGAATTTACAGGGGTTCGACAAAAACTGTTTCTTAGGTTGCATAAATCCAGAGAGGTTAAATTTCCCAATATTCAAAACCTTCCAAATTGTTCTGGACCAATTCTGACAAGGCCGCATGTCAGGTCTTCACTTGATAAAGACCTGCACCCGGAAATTAATGAGGTTCTTTTGTTTCATGGGACCAAAAAAGAAAATGTTGGAACGATTTGCACTAGCGGCCTAGATCCAAGGCTTGGAAGTGGAAAAGCTATGTTTGGTTCTGGAATTTACGGGGCAGAGTGCTCAACGAAGGCTGACCAGTATGCAGGTAATTCCCTTTTTGATTATGTTTGGTACAGGTAGTCAGTTTTGTGGTCTTTAACAATGGAAAATTTAGAGATATGAATGGATTGTTTTGGAAATGAAGCCTTTTAAGCAGTATAGATGTTATCTTGCTTATTCTATATTAAAAGTTAAGAACCCCTGTTTTGTGAAACTAGTAGTGCTGATTTTATTTGTATTAAACATACAACACTTACATTGTAAGTTCTTTATGACAGGGTTTTAGGGGGTTGTAGCTCTTTTATTACATATTCTACATAGAAACTTACGAATTTTTAAAACGATCCCCTAACTGCATTTTAAGTGTCTCAGACCAGATTGCCAAGACACGGTCTTTTTCTGTGATTTGCATCATTTAGCGAAGAGTATAAATTCACTGAATTTGCTTGTTTTACTTTTATTTATTGTTTTTTACCTACGTTTAAATGACAAGTTTCGGTCCGGAATAAAATAAACAATATACCGTGGTTATGTTCTGAGTTTTATATATCCCTATGATCTCAGGTTATTATGTCTTCCCCCATATATCTTGGTTCAATGTTAAAGTCACAATTAGAGATCAAAGGTCATATGACTATATTTCGTGTCCGTTCCATGTCTCTTGAACCCCTTAAAGGATTTCAGAATTACTCACCACAAATAGTCAGCATATTGTGAAGATGTACAGAGCTCGTGTTACAACCACCTTGGTTCAAGGTCAAGGTCACAATTAGAGATCAAATGTCATATGACTATATTCTGTGTACACTCCATATCTCTTGAACCCCTTGAAGAACTTTAGAATGGTGCGCCATTATTGTCCGGCATATTAAGACGATGTGCAGAGCGCATGTTACAACCACCTAGGGTCAAGTTCAAGGTCGCAATTACTAAAAATAGAAAAATGTTTTCCACTTAATAACTCGAGTTAGGAGTAACCGAATTGCAATGGGCTTGAGTGTATTGATAACTTGGGTGGAGAGGGAGCTTGGGACTGCATTGCGGCTTACTAGGGTCAAAGTCAAGGTCACTGTTACAAGAAATAGATTAAAACATATTTGTTTTTCGTTTTTAAATTGTTTTAAGCAAAATATATTTATTTCGGGGGGGGCGGGGGGTCAAGGCCACTGTTACTTATATCAGATTAACACTATTTTTTGAAGTTTTTTATTGTTTTAGGAATATATTTTGTCTTATTTTGATATCGTGCTTCAGTATTTCAATCATTGACAAACTGCCATAGGGGAGACATATATTTTGTAACAAAACAACTATCTAGTACTTTATAGGTTGTAAATGACGATTACGTAATTTACGTACTACTGTACGTGTAAGTGATATGTGTAATGAAATAGAGCAATAGTACAATTGTATCCAATATTACTTTTTGGTGGCTTTATTCACAGATGACAAAACGAATCGTACAGCCGGTCAAGGAAACACAAAGAAGCTGTTTTTGATACGAATGCTGCTAGGCAATAGTTACCTGTGTAAAGATCAGAATCCTCATAAGTACCGGAGACCTCCATGTACTTCATGTTTCCTGGACGATTGCAGAGATACGCGTCACGCTGGGAATAAATTCGGGCACATGTTCGACTCTGTAGTAGGAGACAATGGGAAGTTGTTCAGAGAATTTGTTGTTTATGACGGATCATTGTGTTATCCCGAATACCTTATAACATATGAAAGACGTTAAATAACATAATTGACTGATATCTCAATAGCCACTACACAAAACACTGACTTTTTAAAAGTGATATTACCCTTCAAAGTGACCATCATGACATTAAGAAAGACATAAGCCATTTATTTATACTACGTTCCAAAAGCTATAACCAAAATATATGAATGTGTTTCACATTTTGTTTTCTTACTGAAAATAGCGAAAATCACTAAAAATCGTTATTATTCGCATGTTTTCAAAGAAATGTTTTAGCACTGTTCTTGACATAATATTGACATTTTGAAGGGTAGGTAATATTACTTTAAAACCTGAAGTCAGAATTCATTATTTCATGAACCAGTATTTCTATAGCTAAATTTATGGTATGTTTTATTCCAGCATATTATTCTTATACCTTCATTGACCAAGTTTGGAGCTAAAGGTTTGCTTTTACTATTTTGCCGTCCGTGAATATGTCCGTCACTCTTGACAAGTCTCAACTCTCACGTTTATCTCTTAATGTCAAATAAAACGCTACCAAATTCAAAAGCGTTGCAGACGCTTTTGAAATTCTAATATAAACATATAGTGTAGCGACGCCGTGTAACCGACATTTTCAATCGATTTCTAAAAAATCCTACGTAGATTTTCGTTTATATTTTAGTTCTTGCCTTTAATTTTATATTTATGAATAAGTATGCCAATTTATAAAAAAAAATTTCAACGGTAGCTGAGAGCGAGCAGCTTTAAAGGTCCATTGCTAAGACCAAATGGATTTTTTTAAGCCTGGAATTGTAACAGGGAAATACAGTTTAAAACTGGCTTCTAAAATAACTGTGGGGTATTTCCCTGTTTGAAATACTGCTGATGAAAAAACAAGTGAATGTTTTTGTTTTTCCTTAGATTGACCTGGGTGGTGATATACGTTGAACATCGTTGGAAGTCAAATTCTTTCAACCATAATTCAAAATAAACATGCTTATTCATGTACAACCTATTTACAGCCTCTCTCTGTGGGACTTCTAGACAATCACAAAGATATTTGAAACCTGGAAAACCTACTTTCGTTTTTGAAAAGGCAAAATATAATTCATCAGTTGTTTTGTTTAAAAAATTTTCAACACAATATGGTCACATTCGATGCAGTATGTCACAACTGAAGTTCTCGCCTCATAGACCGCGGCGTACACTGGTAAGATGTCTAACTTGTATGCAAAGTTCCATAGTTTGAATCCTCACTTGATGATTTTAATTTTTAAAAGTCATTTATCAGATGACGACTATTTTTATTGAAATTGGGACACTATTCATCGTTTTGTGTGGGCCTCGATAGCTCAGTGGTTAGGGCGTTCGCCTCCGGAACGGGAGGAACCCGAGTTCGAATCCCAGCCGGAACACGAGGTGTGTCCTTGGACAAAGACACGGATACCACTCATGCCTCAGTCTACCCAGATGAAAATGCGTAGCAGCGATGGTGTTCGAGAGCGATTAAATAAGCTACGGAGCTTTCTTCGTAATCGAACTAAAATAATCACGCGTTTTCGCTTTTTTGTATTCTGTGATTTCTGTTGTGTTTTTTTGCTATAAATCTTAAAAAAGATTAAGAATGATAGTATATTT
Source organism: Saxidomus purpurata (assembly GCA_022818135.1). Lineage (NCBI taxonomy): Eukaryota > Metazoa > Mollusca > Bivalvia > Venerida > Veneridae > Saxidomus > Saxidomus purpurata. Next base: position 48,021,343 of record JAFMSR010000008.1, on the reverse strand, counting down.
CAATTGAAAATATCGTGTTTAGCCAAATTACCCACAAGCTTATTTATGAAAAATATCATACATCAGGCCTGATGAAATATTGGAACCGGGAACCCGGAGCTGAAGACTATCGACAGAGCTAATCGGGACTTCGATATGTTATCAATTTAGTTTATAATTTTGTTATCAATACCAGCATGATTTTAATCGTAACGTTCGGAAACCGAAAATTAGCTTTGCGGGCTTATGTGGAGTTTTAATGAATGCCCGGTAAATTATTTCGCACAACAGGGACCGTCATTACCATGTACCGTCCGAGAGGGCTAATCGAAATGCATTAAAGCAAGACGGATAAAAATGTAAAGTATTCAGCGCTGCTGTCAGATTAAAGCTTAACTGGATGTAATATTCTTTTCATATAGTCATACCCATTCCTAATAAAATTTTTTTTTTTTTTTTTTTTTTTTTTTTTTTTTTTTTTTTTTTTTTTTTTTTTTTTTTTTTGGGTATTAACCGGTAATGGAACATGTATTCTAAATCGATACTCCAGGTAATTCGTTAATTACTATTGTAATGATATGGTGACTGTTCAGAAAATCAACTACAAATGTTCTTTGTCAGCTTGTATTGTTTGAACACAGAACCTCAGAGGCTATAGTACGAACTGTAACCTTCACCTTTCAATCAGGTCTAGTTCAATACATATATGATGTTGTTTAGTTTAATATCGTATAGATATCAATCTATTTATGTGCTTAGAAACAATTGCTAAGTTCTCTGTTGTTGTATTGATTATAAGTGCGATGCTGTAATAATTAAACTGAATTTGACTGGGAATGTGTTTTCAGTTATCCTTTTGTTGGCCGTTTAAGGGGGGGGGGGGGGAAGGACCTGGGGGGGGGGGGGACCAAAAAAAAAAAAAAAAAAAAAAAAAAATGGCCGTTTAAAGTTCACGTTTCTTGTAGTCGTGGAAATGAATTTGTATCTCCTGACGGGATATTACGTTACAGTTTTGCTATTTTATGTCATCTGGCATGTGAGCTGTAAAGGTCATTCGGCAGCTGACTGTCCACCTTTTTCATTCAAACGACACCTCCTCTAAAACCACTTGGCCACTGTTGATATGGCAACATCAACGCTGTTGGAGCGCTGAAGGCTTGCTTGATGAAAATAAGGTCTGCATCATATTGTCGATTTGTTCGTATAAGTCATATAAGAAATAGATGAGTAGAGGGAAATTAACACAAATAAAACAAGAAAAACTGTGATACTACGTTTCACAGCGGGCATAGAAACTAAGCTTTCATGTAAATATTTTGAAATGGGACATGCAAAATAATAGAGACAGAACGAATGTATATTCTCTGTTCGTTTTTTCATCAAAATTTATATTGTATACGACCCCTGTCTTCATTGAGCGTTACAAAAAATAAAGTTAACGCAGCAATATTATAATATGTTTTACGTTGTGTTCTTTTTGCAGTCAAAATGTTTGTAAACAAAACAACGCACATTTTCACGACTACTGAAAAGTCTCGTTATTTAAAATTTCTTCCCAACTAATTAGTAAACTTTGGCTACCTGTCACTTTATTGCTGTAAACCAGTCTGATAACATGAAATGTAAACCAGACTGATAAAAAATGCATCCCGGTCATTGTGGGCCACAGCAGCGACCCGCTATATTTAATACGGGGTGGAGACTTTTGTTTTACTTATCATTTTCAGCTTTTAAACCATTTTTAAACGTTTAACGGCAAATGATCATAAAAATCTTCATTCATGTCAAATTAATAAGAATACTGGCAATGGAAAATTAAGACATATACATATTATTCGATAACAGTAAAGCGTCGATACTACAGGTCAGTCAGTAGATGTGGTGACCTGTCGGGTTTTGCTTGTTCAATCAGAATTGGTTTCACTGAGTTCTTTTGGGGCCATGCCTCAACATCAACCATTACCAATTTCCTAAATATCTCCATGTCAGTTTTGTTTGTGGACCCGCTGTGATACTTTGTATCACAGTTTTTCTTGTTAGTTTACTTTGGTCACCTGTCAGTTTATTGCTCTAACATGAAATGTGTGATTAAAATAGACTGTCAGTGACTTCCATTCAAAAATAAACTGAAGTGTGATTTTAAATTTCAAACAATCGAGTCATAGTAACGTAATGGATTCGCATTACCCGATCCGGTTTTTATACTAGCCGAACAATAAAACTTTTCACTACTTAATAAACGTTTACATTAAGCATATAAAATAATTTAAATACAGGCGAGTAAACGTAATCTTATATACCTTAAACAATGTACGTTCCTTTTTTATATTATTTTATTTTCATATTGTTCCTTAAAATTGTGTAAAGAAGCACTGTTCAAAATAGATAAAGGGACAGGCATGAAACTTCTGTACCTATGTTCACAGTGAACGCTCAACCTTGAAGTTATTGTTTTTAGGTGTCCATGATACACATATTTCACAGTGCAGTTATCTTTTTTTTGTATTATGATATTGTTGTGAAATAAGTCCTTTCTGTTAAAAGCAGATCTTTGGGTTAATTAAAAGTTAAACATCGTCTGATTAATACGAGATCTGATCAAATTTTGAAGGCCTGTAAAAGTCCAAAAACGTTAAAATGTGAGTTAGTTATAGCGAAATATTACCAGAAAATGATAACCTCTTTCGCTGTATATTGCAAGGTGCAGGTGTAAGTCTAACCAGGTAAAATCGTATCCAAAGATAAAAGTTGACAGACGCTTGTTAAATAAGGTATACATGTACAGTAAAACCTAAATATTTAGAAGTCAAAATATATCCGTATAAGTAGCCTGTATATAAACCTGTTGCCTTCGGGGGGGGGGGGGAAGACCACTTTGGTTTTTTTGGTGGGGGGGGGGGGGCTCCTTTTTGGCAAACAAAAAAATTCAACTTTTGCTATACTGGCTGGAAATTGCAGCCAGGTATTTCCCTATTTTTGGCATAAGGCATGACGGGAGACGGGGATCTATAAGCTAACATCCAGCTTTGGTATCTAAGTGCGCATCATTTTGGCAAAGAGGACTGATGTAATCCAGTGGTATCAGTGCGTACGTACTTGTTATCCAGGGATCGCAGGTTCGATCCCCCGCTCCCCCACTAAGATACGGGGGGTGTCTCTTGATCGGGACACGTTCTGTATTTAGCATTATCCTCCGACACCTTAAATAACTAAACTCTTGTAGGGCGTTTGACATATGGACTATCCGTTTCCAACGATAAAACGCTAAAATACATACATACTTTTATGGCAGACCGGTAGCTGAGCTAGCGGAGAGCACATTGAAGAGGTAATATAGAAATGGTAGTTACCAGGCTTCAGGCGACATTCCCTCATATTTGCAGCCTCGGCTCATACGTGCAGGGTCTTCCTGATGATCTGTATTAAACTATTAGTTGGGGTCATGGTGTGAGCTGATGTTTCGAACATTGGTTTGTGATCTGGTCCAGGTTCATGCATGGGATTTAGGGTTTAGGTTAGATACATAGTAGGGACTTGGGTTGGAACGGTAGGATATTATAACATTGCTTTGAGAAAGGATATACTCTCATACTTCCAGCTTCGGCTCATACTTGTAGAGGTATCAGATCCCATATATATGAAATTTCATATGTGTAAAAGCCCAGATTAAAGTAGATAATTATTGTAACAATCATTGGTAATGTAAGTTAAAAACTTCAGAATATCGCAGACAAGCCTATAGCCATAGCGTAGTGTAGACCGCTCGATACACGTGACATATAACTGTACAGCCAAACAGAATAAAAGCACCGTACTTACAAAAACCAGCAGGGTAAACCCTTGGCAATTCAAAAATTATAGTGGAAGCATCTGTTAAAGAAAGACCTACTGTAAACAAGGGCCGTTTTAACTCGTTCAGAGACATATACTATTCACCTGTGTCTCTGCTGCATGTGAATTCGCCTGAATTCGTCAGAAATTTAATTGCAATGTGTCTCATTTGCCGTTGAACATATACTGAATAAAAATAATTTGTACATGGAAACATTGCTAATTTGACATCGCCATTTGTTCCGTTTCTACCTTCACTCTGAGCTCCCAACGCCTGTCTGAATAAGGCGGTAGCCTGAGTGGTTAAAGTCTCTGATCTGAATCCATTGTAACTTGGTACTGAATGATGACTCGAACTCCATTTAAAACATTACTTTTAATATAAGAAATTTATTATTCATTTATTAGTAAGAAACTTAAAAGCTTCTCACGATAGGCAAAAATGTATTAGCCTGTCTCAGGAAAGAAAGTCATGTATATAATTGACGGCAGCTGCTCTGAGTGTCAAATGAAAAGCAAAATAAAACTAGCCCCAGACCATAATTATGCAAACTTCACGCATCGAGTTTTCTGCTTCACAATTCATATCATTTAAAGTACACGTCTGTAAGATGCGGAATACGGAATCAAGCTCTCTGTTGAAAAATAAAAAAAATGCCATGTTTTTAATTTGTTTTCCAACCCGCAATAATACGTGTATTGCGTATTATGCGATACTATTGAACTGGCACTCATGTGTGTTTCGTATGTGGTTGGTAATCTTCGGATGAAAATATAACAAGCGAGTGATATAAGATATCAATTTCGTATTTCTCATTTCGCAATAGTGTAGTGGATCAGGCAAGTTCGAGTCTTGCTTGGTTTTTGTTTTACATTTTTAAAATCGTTTCGTTGCATTAATGTATTCACTATTGTCTTTGTTCATCACGGGGTTTGAAGATTTTTAATAACCAATTGAGCGTTCTTTCTCCGTCGTCCTGGATACATTTGTATATAGAACTGAAAATGTCGACGGGCAAATCATCAAAACATCTACGCTCTAAAGATTAATAGTTTTCTGTCATGAGCACGAGGTTCAGAACGAAATATTCGTCACCTAGGGTACTGCCGAGTTCCCATAAAACAGTTACCCAAGGGGACGGATATTTCCATCTGAGCCAAGTGTCTCATGATAGAAACTTTTTCTTGCATACCATCTTACACTTAAAAGTAATTTTATAAATGCAAACTTATCAAAATGTTAAATTATCATGAAAAACAAACGATTTTCCGACGCTGTGTTTGGGAAATTGACGTCACAATGTTTATACCGTTATAAGTAATTCACGAAAATCGTTTGGCATAGGAGGGGTGCCAGACCGGTTTTTCCGGCATGGGCAAAATCACCGGAAATGCCGATCCGATATGCAAGAAAATGTTGCCTCGGCTAATATATCGAAGGATTTCGAAGATAACCCAGGGACAGACGGAAATACATTCATTCAACGAGCAATGTAGTTTCATGTAATTCCTGAAATGCCATGAATATCAATAATAAGTATTAATACATAAAAAAATAAAAACACAAAAAACACAGAAAACAAAGCAAAGTTAACCAACAATCACAAAAAATATATAAAAAAACAGAAATCATAGAATATATTAAAGCGAAAACGGTGCATAAGACAGTGTCACAAATTAGATAAAAAATAGCCATACTCCCATAAAAATTAAAATTATCTGTGCACGATTCGAACCTATGGAATCTTGCATACAAGTTAGGCATCTTACCACTACGTATATGTCTCTACGGTGTGAACTTCAGTCGGTGAAATGTATTTGTTCAATATAATAATTAATTGAAACAACGAAAACACACCCGAACGTACGATGCTAGTGATTTCAAACTTGGGATGTTTGGTACTTCAAGCTCAGTGGGCCTCGATAGCTCAGTGGTTAGGGCGTTCGCCTCCGGAACGGGAGGTCCCGGGTTCGAATCCCAGCCGGAGTACAATGTGTGTCCTTGGGCAAATACACTGAAACCACACGTGCCACAGTCTACCCAGCTGTGAATGGGTAGCAGCGATGAAAAACTCGCTGCCTCTCTCTCGCGAATGTGATGACATCTGGAATGAGTGTTCGAGAGCGTTTAATTAAGCTACGGAGCTTTCTTCGTGATCGAACTGATATAAATTTGTATAAACTATAAACTAAGCTCAATGGTTCGTACTCACTCTTTTACGAAATTATGGCCCCTTATACATTTAGAATTTGACGATTTTTATGTTAGTCAACTTTTGTCACATTTATTGCTTGCAAACCTAGAACATTTATTATTTATAACTATACGCTGAGTATGCTTACTTCAAGTTTCATCTTATAAGAAATGAGTCCTTATGCACATGGGATGTGTCTATTTGTACGTTATTATTAATGTTGAGGCCAACTTTTCTCCTCAACCACCACATCTATTGCTTTCTTACTTGGATCATTCATACATGTAAACAATCATAAGCTGAATAGATGCTTTTAAAATGTATTTAGTACTATAACCCTGACGCGTTCTTTTACCAAATTAATGACCCTTATACACTTAGAATTCGCCAGTTTTCAACGGTTCAGTTTTAGATATTATCTATGATATTGGCTTATAAATTTGAATAATTACTATCAATGTGTACATGAAAGAAGGCAATCCCCATACCTGTGTTAGAAATTTTGATAGATTAAGTCCCCTTTCTTGGTCGTAGAAACTGTATAGTCTTGTGGGAAGATTTAATTTCTTTTATCTGGATTGTGACAAATTTACCTGTCCGCTGACGTCTCTGTTGGACGCATTCAAGAAAAGGTTTAACGGTAAAACAATGTTTGTAGCTCAAATGCATTAAACGTTGAAAGCACATCGTTTCTTTTGTAGAATGTTTTAACTGTGTTATAGTTCTGCTCTAAACATCGAATAACAAGGTAAGTTTTAAAGTAAAACGATACATATTATGCTAATTATTTATTTAATACATGTATTGAAATTTGTATTAATTTCATTCAAGAATCAGAAAGGTTGATGGGCATTAACTTTCACTTTCAACAACAAAAATACACTTTAAACACAAACGACCTATGAAGATTATCTTTAACCCCGAATTTAACCTCGCCCACCTCTTCCCAATCCACAGTTACACAGTTATATATATGCTAATGCTGTATTTCGGCTTATCATGGATAAGTTTCGTACATTGCTATTTTAATAGGTAAACATAATGTAAATCGCTGGTTTTATGCCAAATAAAGTATGGTGTAAAGGCTCCGTTGCTATAATATTTCGTTTTTCATACAAACGTGTACAGCAATATCGCACACAGACCGGGCAATAAAACTTAACTAAACAAAATGTTCTTAGTAATGCTACACATAATTCTTTACAATATGTCAGATTGCAATGTTGTCTAAACAACAAACAGCAACAAATGAGGAGGTGCTATATTCCTAATCGCTTGTTCATTCTATCACCATTTTGTGTTCGGATAAACAGCAGAACGCGTCTAAGTGAAGAACAGTTGTCAAGCGACAAAATGTATCTCTATATCTTTCCTATTTCTTCAACTGGAAGGTCTCAAGATATTTTTCAGTAGTTCACGATGAATATCGCAAGGTGGTTCCTCTGCCAACCTATCTCTTAAACTGCAGCTTCTCCACCTGAAGCTGCTTCACCACCACCAGTTGCCTCGCCACCAACCCCTTCCCCGCCTGCACCTGCTTCGCTACCACCAATTGCCTCGCCACCTGCACCCCCAACTCCTTCGCCACCTTGAGCTGCTTCGCCAGGCTCAGCTTCACCAGCTGCATGTTGTGTACCTTCAACTCCTGCCTCCGCTTGAAGCGCGACTTCTCCAGCTTCCCCTGCTTGTGGTGGTGCTCCTTCCCCTGCCTCCGCTTGAGCCGTTCCTTCTCCAGCTTCCCCTCCTGCTGCCTGTGCACCTTCCCCTGCTGCTGCCTGTGCACCTTCCCCTGCTTGTGCATGTGCACCTTCCCCTGCTGCTGCCTGTGTACCTTCTCCTGCTCCTGCATGTGCACCTTCCCCTGCTGTTGCCTGTGCACCTTCCCCTGCTCCTTCCTGTGCACCTTCCCCTGCTGCTGCCTGTGCACCTTCTCCTGCTCCTGCATGTGCACCTTCCCCTGCTACTGCCTGTGCACCTTCCCCTGCTCCTGCATGTGCACCTTCCCCTGCTGCGGCCTGTGCACCTTCCCCTGCTCCTGCCTGTGCACCTTCCCCTGCTCCTGCATGCGCACCTTCCCCTGCTGCTGCCTGTGCACCTTCACCTGCTCCTGCATGTGCACCTTCCCCTGCTACTGCCTGTGCACCTTCCCCTGCTCCTGCATGCGCACCTTCCCCTGCTGCTGCCTGTGCACCTTCTCCTGCTCCTGCATGTGCACCTTCCCCTGCTACTGGCTGTGTACCTTCCCCTGCTCCTGCCTGTGCACCTTCCCCTGCTGCTGCCTCCGCACCTTCCCCTACTGCTGTTTGCGTACCTTTTCCTGCTACTGATTGTGCACCTTCCCCTGCTGGTGCTTGTGCACCTTTCCCTGCTGTTTGAGCTGCCTCTGCTTGCATCGCCCCTTCTCCTGGAGTAGGTATAACCGGTTTATCTCTATTCGATGGGCTCTCAACTGCCGCTGTTTTCTTGGATACATCTGCTTTTGCACTACCCGGTGCTGATTTTATTTCCGTTGGTGTTACATCTGCCTTGCTCTTTATTGTAGAGCTTTGGGCTTTTTCGTTGTTTACGGCATTATTCTGTTTGCTAACTGGGGCGCCCGAAACTTCATTCTGTACTATCAGTGTCCCTGAAAAAATCCCAGATTGTCTAAGTTTTAACCATTCATGCACTGACTTCGATGCTACAACTTTTGTTCTATCTTAACATTACTAAAATATGTCTTTTTTATCAAAATTCAAATTCATATAGAATCATTCAGTTTCGTTTGTGAAAGACAGGATTTTTTAAGGTAGTTAAAAATATACACAATGCAGTTACACGATATTGAGCCTTGTTATGAAGTCTAGTCAATTTGTTCAATGTATCCGAAAACTAATTTACCAATTAACTTATGACCCCTACAGAGATCAACCAAGTCTCGAAGATTATTTGAAATAATATCAAAAGTCATTTTAAACAGTCAAAACTATTCAAGAAAACTTTAAGAAAACGTTTCGTTCAACTCACAGGAACCTTTGAATTAGCACATGAAAAATATTTTACGACCCAGTATTAAAAAGAAAATTAGAATTGAAATATATTCCTACATCACACTATTTTTTGAAGTTGAAGAAAGTGTTAATACCTGTTAAAGAAACGCACAAGAAAATACAGCTTAAGATCCGTGTTCCTTGCATAATGTCTGCTGACCCAGTGAATACTGTTAACGTCATATATGTTTCACATTTTATATAATTTCAACACATCTGCGTATTAAGTATGACAAATGTGCTGTATATTTTGGTCCCTTGTTCTCAAGATTGTATGATTTACAACTTTCTCATTACATTCGTGACAGGTGGGAAGAAAGAACACATACATTATACACGAATAATGACGGTATATTAATAGCCATGTCTGGTTACTTTTAAGATTATTCATATCTAACTCTACGTTTCAAAAATATGTTGTTACATTGTATGTAAAAGAACTTTCGTGTTTGAAGAAAAGAAAGAACTCCAGAATAACTCCTGACAATATTGAAGGAATCATAAACGTAATTGTTAAGTGTAATTTTCCGTTAAAATGATTAAGCATTTCTTGTAACGTAACAGTAATAACACGAGGTACCCATGCGATATGTGTTACTATAAAAAAAACTATGGCAGTCTTGCATTGGAACAAGGTCTTTCAAATAGGACTATGACTATTTGAAAGACCTTGATTGAAATAGAAATTTTGAATAGTTTGACAATAGTTGTTCAGTTTTGGTTGAATAATTGTGGTGTGAATGCAATGGTACTCGGATTTAGAACTGTCTCTCTTACTTATTTCAATTTTGATGTTAGCTGCACACGAGCTGTGCTCATTTTTGCACGTGTCATATTTCTGTATCTCAGGTTGCTCTAAGATTAATCTTTGTATCAAATAGTTGACGCAGGTCATTATTCCTCGCCAATGCAGTTTAACAACTAAATGTCTAGAAAATATAGCTTGTGCATGTCAGTTGCAAAAAGTTAAAACAAATAGCTTCTTTCAGTATTCTGCAATTAATATGTAGATGACACAATGATTTACTGTGTATCTAATTCGAGATATGTAATAATTAATGTATTATCACAAACAAATCTCAGCCGGTCTTGACGAAATACGAAAACTGCTACATCTGTTTCTTTTTTTTTCTTTTTCAAGCAGAATATCTGTACTGCAGAATTCATTGATGAAAAATGCCCTCATAAGTATGCTTTATATGCGATTCTTTTAGATTTTTACATACAATTATTGACAATATTTCTTTAAGTGGAATTATGCGCATTTTTTTTCAAGTAAAAATACAGCTGAAATAGGTGTGTGTAAAAAAGGGTACAGGAAATAATAGCTTTTAACCCAATACACCAAACTATTCCTGCTACCAGTACGAAATAATAACTTTCGAAATATTACTTTTCCTATTTTGACTGGGAGAGATTTAAAAAAGAATAACTGCATGCAGGAGTTGCTTCCCTTCCACTGCCGAAAACTCTACCAACAACAAAACACCACAAGGGAGATCACTGCGTAGAAAGGAACTATCATTTTATAAGTCCATTTTTTATTTCTAAAGCACCAACCAAAATACTAATGCGGCATTATCGTTAGTTTAACACATTTAAATGCACAGCAACCGGAAATTGCTTTTATTATTAAACTGTCACCAAAAACACACTATGTGCAGTAAGATGCGCATAATGTCACTTTAAGTAAAACTGTTTTATACCGTTACATGTCAACACCATAATGTGCATACACTTTTGTATTTGAACAAAATTCATGTTGTACTTGTAGGTTTGAATAAGTGCCGTTGCATCCCTTTTTCGTCAGATAGTGGAATGGCGATGCTTCACATGTGGATAATAGTTCTCGTCATTGCTCCAGTAGTTTTTCTTACAAGTGGTTCTGTAACTTACATTATACTTGCGGACAGTTTTGCAGCAGTCATCTAAGCTGCCGACCACGTTGTTACCGGAACAGGGCCCGATGTTAACGGGTATACTGTGTTCGATATCGTCCTTTGTTTTCAAGTTTGCTACCATACGGTGAACGGCTAGTTTTCGGCAAGAAAGTAAACCAGCCATGTAAATCGAATGTGAGCTCGCACCAATGTGTATGACACATCGTATTCCGCTTCAGCCAGAGTCATGGAGATCATCTTATTCTATCAATAAGTATTTCAATTGGACGAGTTCTTGCATTTCTTGATTTTTAATGTAAGACTTTTCAATATGCACCTAAACGCGAAAATTATTTGCTCTTATCGTATACCTTGATATTGCCTCGTTCACTTTACCTTACAGAGCTCGGTCAGTATTCTACGGTACTGCACGTTGGCAAGAAAATTTAAAAATAATAAAATTACATTAATGATGATGAACGTTGGAAAGGGAGGGCGGTCCTAGCGATCAGCTGTACGGACAATTTTTTTGTTCCCTAGATAGAAATTCAAGTATTTTATGCTCGTGCTCATTATAAATGATAACATACCTAGTTCCTAAAAGTGGTATTATCCAGCAACGGAATTCTTTTTCAGTATTTGAATGAATTGTTTTTTTAATACTATCCGAACACATTAACTTTGTCCTGACCTTTATGCATGAATATGTCATTGAGTGATTGCGATGAAGAAATCAGTTCAAGTGTTTACCTTTTACAATTGTTGTACTGTAAATAAACTTCCATAAATGAATTGAACGCCATATGTAAGTGGCTAAAGCGTCCATGACTAGAAATACAAAGGTTAGAATAACGTGTACTGATTTTGTTTTACAATAAATTTTATTCAGTCTATAAACGCACATATGCTTTGAATCTGGACCTCACCCCCTTAGGCCTGACCATCGCACCTGCTCACTCCAGTATCTTTAAATACACCCTACAACAGCGTGTAAGCTAACCAAGTACAGATGCAATTCCTTATTCTACTTACCTACTGATCACATGTTTATGGTGACAATGTATATAAATATACGTTCCGTACAACATGGGGCAAGAATAGATTGGGTTGCGAGTCCATACCACAAGCATGCACCAGAACTGTAGATTATATTTTCATTTTTCTAATTTATTGCATTATAGCAAATATGCATGCAATAAATTACTGACGTGTGCAGGACTTGAACACACGAGGTACATATAAGTAATAAAAAAATATTTGCTACAAGCTGAGCTACGTGCACAATTAGAAAATAGCTCTCGAAAGATATTTATAGACTATTTGTATAGTTTTCCAAATGTACTTCCGTAAAATGAAAGCCGAAAAACAATCGAATTATGCTGATAGAGATCAGAAGCATCAGGTGTGTTTGTTCCAGTAATAATATGTGTACTGTAAAGAATATTAACCACATGTGCTCTAAGTCAACTTGTATAGTGTGAACACACAACCTCAGAGATTAAAGTCCAAATTATAACTTTAGTTTTCCATCACTTCGAGTTCAATATATAATCAAAGCGCTGAAGACGCTGGATTTGTTTGTGTATTCAAAATTTATGTCCTTTGTTTTGTTGTGACGGCTATTTCAGTCTGAAATCTTCATTTGTGAAGTCTATACCAGTTGGTAATAAGATATGAACAGAATGCAACAAGTATAAATCGTATTTTGGATCGTATTGTCTCTGTTTCTATTCCCGGTACACATAGACAGCAGGGATTTTCACTGTACTCAATAAAATGTTTTCACCTACAGTTCTACTGTCTAAAATCAGACACTGATCGAGCAGCTAGTTAGTAGTTACGGCGCTTCGATAACACAAACGAGCAGGCAATAGCACCGATCAATATGGGGATCGATTCATTGTGCGGACCGACAAAGTAATAATGCGTATCTATAATGCCACAATATACATTAATTTCATAGAACGAATATGTTTCAGACCAGGAAGTAACGATTTTCAAATGTTTTTCTGCAGTCATTGATGTATTTTAACAATATAGCTCATTCGAAGCGTTTCAAGATAACAAGGCCTACAGTCGACTATAGGGTAAATTGCCTTCTGCTTAAAACAATCACCACCTATGAAATATAACAAATCGTTTAAACATCGACATTAACGTATCCTAACACCTGTTTTCTGCTTAAGGTGCTCACGCGTATTTCTAATACATGTAGGAACGCAGACTAGCTCGTGCCAGGTCCGCAGAATAAACATATCAGCAATAAGGAAGTTATAATTACGTCCCTTGCCGCGCATTGAATAAAATTTATGAATGGATGGATATAATCGTAAAAAGAGAATGTGTAAACATACACGTAAATATTCCTGGCTGTTCAAAATATTTCATTCTTTTAAGTGACGATCATGGTTAGACATTTTGTTGTAACAGAAACTCCAAAACATATGTTTTCTTTCCGCACAAGGTTTAAGAAATGGCCGGCGGGTTAAGAAATCGGAACTATTTCTATAGGGTGTATATATATATAGTAAATCGTCCCTTATTTTTACGCATCATTGTAAAATGAAATACATCCGCGGTTCTTATTCGAAAACACTTTACTTTAGTTATGTTTACAAAATTTAGCTGATGCTGCATGAGTTTATAACATTATATATTTAAACAATACAACTTTCATGTCTGCAATGGCCATATGGTTTCAAATGAAGAATCATAATTTGGAATTATATGCTGACTGACGTGCCAGAGCTACTTTCGGATTTGGTACTTAAGGAATAGGCTTCGGAAAACGGCAAGTAAGTTTGTTTGTTACACAAACAAATAAAAATGATTGCTAAATATCTTACAGATATCGATCTATTTATGCGCTTAGACAAAACTGGTCTGTTCTCTGTTGATTTTCATCTTATGAGCGTTTGTTGGTGATAATTATTGCGATTCTGTAGTAATTAAACTGACTGACTTTGACGGTGAATCTGTTTGTTGGTCACTAATATTTCACGTTTGTTCCAATCGCTGGAATGAAATTGTATCTTTTGTCGGGATATTCCGTACCAGTTCTGTTACTTTTAGCTCACCTGTCAGATGAGTTGTAAAGATTACTGAGTGTTCCACCATTTCCTTCAAGCGACATCTCCTTTAAAATCACTTGACTACTGTTGATTTTTGACAACTGTCATCCCATGACAGGATACAGTTTTATATAAGCTGTTCAAAGAATTCCGTTCCTTTCATAAACTGATGTTGCAAATAGTGTTATGGCAACATAAAGGAAACACTTCCAAAACACTCTTCTCAATAAATACATGGACCAAAGCTCAGATAGCTCGTGTGTCGCACTGTCTAACTTACCTCTGTCACGTTTACACACATCATAAATCTGTAATCAAAATTGACCCTACCAGGAAGTCATATGTTTTACATAAAATTATAAGTGTATATATATAATTTTTAAAATCTTCATGTCAGCAATCTCAGTCGAAGGCGTAGATGTTTTTTGAAAAGCATTGTGTAGTGGTCCTCTGTCAAGTTTGTTCAAATTATGCCCTTGTCTCAAAATTGACTCTACCGAGGGTCAATTGTTTTATGTTTCTTTGAATAAAGAAAACCTTTCTTAGATATGCGGTACTAGTATGTAGAAGGGGTAATCGATTCATACTCTTGTATCATAATTTGTCCCACCCCTATGTTAACCCCTTTCATTAATACTTTTATAGATATAGGGAAAAACTTCTTGTCCAAATTATAAGACTCAGATAATAGAGATATGTAGCGTTGCCTAGTGCTCCTCTACCAACACAGTTTTATTTACGCCTCTTGGGCATCTTTGGCACCGCCACCGGACTCAAATGTTTTATACAGATTCAAAGATGTATAGACCTTTGATATTCAATATTCTTCTAAAAACACAAAACGCGATGTTCAGATCCTATACATTTGGTGTGTCACACTACCAAGTGGAATTTATAAAATTTGTGCAAATGTTATCAAAATTGGCCATGCTTGGGGATCATACGTGTCATATACAAATATATATCAACACAGTACACTTAACAGGTTTAGAAACGCAAATATTTCCCCTGTTGAACTTTTTTATTTGAATGACGCTATTGTTTTTATTTCTATTTAAGTCATTTTTTGCGATGAATTATTGAAACTTTTACAATAATTCAAATTTATATTGTTTTTGTTGTGTATGAAATTTGAATAAATTTGAAACACGATAACACTATCAAAATTAATATTTTGCCACTTTTGCGTTTCTAAACCTGTTGAGTGTAAAATAGCTTCTTCTCAAAAAGCTGAGACATCTTGTGTGTAGCATAGAATAGTGGTTCTCTATCAAGTTCGTTCAAAGCATGGCCCTAGGGTCAAAATTTGCCCTTCCCAAGGGCTTACTAATTTCATATAGACTTGCACTTTAAGGACATACATCTTATTTACTACCATAAAGGCTTAACCTAGTGCTTCCCATAAAGGTTGTTCAATTTATACCCCTCGGGTCAATTTGCCCGATGATCCCACACGTGCCTCAGTCCACCCAGCTGTAAACGGATGAAAAACTCACTGCCTTTCTCTCGCGAGCGTGATTGATATCTGGAATGAGTGTTCGAGCACGATTCAATAAGCTACGGAGCTTTCTTCGTAATCAAACTGAAATTATTTCGTATAAATTAAACTAAATTTGCCCAATCCCGATATAAAACGTGTTTTAAAAATATTATTTTTTGAAATTTAAGAGAAAACTTAAATATTCTTGTCATAAATGTGAGCTCAGATAATTGATAGTTATGACTTTCCCCACTAGATATTGTTTCCCCCTTGCTGTTATCTGTCCGCTTTCGTATATAATATCCCTTGTTGAATTGCCATCAAATTTATTAGGTAACATCTATCTGATGGGCAGTTGTGCATTATAAGTTGGGGTCAAAAGTTTAACGTCGGGATCACACGGGCCTGAAATGTTAAAATCTTGCCCGCTCTTCTTCTCCAAAACACCTCTTTACATTTCTTCAAACATGTATCAGTAAGATTTCTTGTTTCACATATCACAATATTGGGTCATATAGCCAAAGGTCAAACTCACAGGAGCTAAATTGTGAAAAAATCTTGACCATGCTTAGTCTCATAAAACCCTAGTTAGATCTTCGTCAAACTGATGGGAAGTCTTGTGGTACATACTGTAGCTTGGGATCGCATTGTCAAAGGTCATTGTCACATAGGCTTGTAGATAGAAAATCTTGTTCATTTATTATCTCCAAAAGACCATTTTGATTTTCATCAAATGTGAGAGCAAGCATCAGTGTGAAATATAGTTGTGTGTATTACAATATGGGAGGCTTAAATTAGATTTATTCTTGTCCACTCTTCATCTCACAAACCCCTTGATTGATTTTCATCATACTTAGTGTGAAGCATCAGTATGCGGTCAACATGAATGACGGTCGAGATCACTTGGGCCTGACAACTAAAACTATTGTCCGCTCTTCATCTCAAAAACCCATGGTTGGATTTCGTTCATCTTGGTTAGAAGAATCAGTATGCAGTACAATTGTGCATATTACAATATGAGGTCAAATAGTCAAAGGTCAAGGTCACTGGTGCTTGAAATGGGAAAAATCATGCCCGCTCTTTTCAAAACTCCTTTTTTGATTTTCAGATGCAGTATAAATTCTAATAATGCACGTTTTTATAAGGGGTCATGTGGTTTGTAATGATAAAAAAATTGTCTGCACTTCATTTTCTCAATTTGTCACAGTTCGTAATCTTTTACGTTCAGTTAACTTTAAGATTTTGGCTTGTAATTTAAGATAATTACTTACTATCAATGTGTACATGAAAGTAGACAATCCCAATATCACTGTTAGAAATTGTTATGTATTCAGTCCCCTTTCTTGGTCTAAGAAACTGTGTGATTGGTATTGAAGGTCTTGTGAGAAGAAGTAATTACTTTTACCTGGATTGAGAAATGCACCTTTCTACTGACAAATCTTTATGATGCGAACACAAACGGTTAATCAATTGAACAATGTTGAAGTTTGCAGCTCAATTACACATTATTTGTTTTGTGGAATGTTTTAACTTTATATTCATTTGTAGTTCTGCTTAATACATTGAAAAACAAAGTAAGTGTTTAAGTGATACGGTACATTTTTTGTGTACTATTTATTTACAAAATGTATTGAAATTTGCATTCATTATATTCAACAATCAGAAAAGTAAATGGGTATTTTACTTTCACGTAACAACACAAATACATTTTAAATTAAACAAAAACGAGGACCCATGAAGATGAATATAAACCCTGAATTTCGCTACGCTCACGCCTTCCCCATATATAGTTACACATTTATATATATAGCCATGCTAAACTTCTGCTGAACTTGGATGATATTTTTTGTTATAATGTCTAAAGATAAAAATTCACTTTAATCGGTGTTTATTTGCCATATCAGATATGGTGTAAAGGGTAAAACAAGCATGTACATAGACATCTCTCACAACCAGGCAATAAAACTGAGCTCAATAAAAATGTTCTTAGAAATGCTACATATAATGTTTTACTGTATTTAAGATTTCAAAATAAAATGTAGTCATGAAACTGATCGGACGAAGTTGTTAAGAACAGAGATGCTATTTACCTCATTTCTAGTTCAATATATTACCACTTCGTCTTCGAGTAAGCAATACAACGCGTTTAAGTGAAGGATACTGCTATATTTTCTCTATTTCTTCAAACTGGAATGTCCAAGAAAGTTTTCAGTAGTTCACGATAAATGTCTTATGGCGATTACGCTGCATTTTATTTGTCACTTGCCTCTTAAACTTCTGCTTCTCCGCCGCCTTCGGCTTCTCCGCCGCCTTCGGCTTCTCCGCCGCCTTCGGCTTCTCCGCCCTCGGCTTCCCCACCTGCTTCTGCTTCCCCTGCTTCTGCTTCACTTTCACCAGCTGCCTCGCCATTAGCCCCCTCCCCTTCTGCACCAGCCCCTTCCCCTTCTGCACCAGCTCCTTCGCCAGGCTCAGCTTCCCCATAAACACCTTCTGCAGCTTCTCCTTCTGGCTCACCTTCCCCTTCTGCCTGTGCTGCCTCCCCTTGCAATGCTCCTTCTCCAGCTGCCCCTTCTCCTTGTGGTTCACCTTCCCCTTCTGCCTCTGCTTCAGCCATTCCTTCTCCAGCTACTACTTCTGCTTGTGGTTCACCTTCCCCTTCAGCCTGTGCTGCCTCGGCTTCAGCCGTCCCTTCTGCAAGCTCCCCGGCTGGTTCTGGTTCTCCTTCCCCTTGTGCATGCGCTGCCGCCGCTTGCGCTGTTCCTTCAGGAACACCTTCCCCTTCTGCATATTCTGCCGCTTGGGCCAATCTTTCTGCAGCTTCCCCTTCTGCATAAACTGACTCCGCTTCAGCCATTCCTTCTGCAGCTACTCCTGCTACTTGTGGTACACCTTCCATTTCTGCCTGTGCTGCTTTCGCTTGCGCTGTTCCTTCTGCGGCTGCCCCTTCTCCGTTTAGCGCTCCTTCCCCTTCTGCGTATGCTGTCTCTGCTTGAGCCGAAGCCGGTCCATTTGCAGCTTCCACGACTGGTTGTGCACCTTCCCCTGCTGCTGGTTGAGCACCTTTACCTGCTGGATGTCCATTTTCCCCTGCAGCTGGTTGAGCAGCTTTCTCTGCTGGTTGTGCATTTGTTCCTGCTGCTGTTTGAGTACCTTTACCTGCTGGTTGTGCATTTTCCCCTGCAGCTGGTTGGGAAGCTTTCTCTGCTGGTTGTGTATTTGTTCCTGCTGCTGGTTGAGCACCTTTACCTGCTGGTTGTGTATTTTCCCCTGCAGCTGGTTGAGCACCTTTTCCTGCTGGTTGTGCATTCGTTTCTGCTGCTGGTTGAGCACCTTTACCTGCTGGTTGTGTATAATCCCCTGCAGCTGGTTGAGCACCTTTTCCTGCTGGTTGTGCATTCGTTTCTGCTGCTGGTTGAGCACCTTTACCTGCTGGTTGTGTATATTCCCCATCTGCTTGTTGAGCACCTTTTCCTGCAGGTTGTGCATTTGTTTCTGCTGCTGGTGGAGCACCTTTACCTGCTGGTTTTGTATTTTCCCCTGCTGGTGGTTGAGCACCTTTTCCTGCAGGTTGTGCATTTGTTTCTGCTGCTGGTTGAGCATCTTTACCTGCTGGTTGTGCATTTGTTCCTGTTGCTTGTTGAGCACCTTTCCGTTTTGGTTGTGCACCTTTCCCTTTTGGTTGTGCACCTTTCCCTTTTGGTTTTGCACCTTTCCCTGCTGGTTTTGCATTTTTTCCTTTCGCTGGTTTAGCACCTTTCCCTTTTGGTTTTGCACCTTTCCTTTTCGGTTGTGCACCTTTTTTTTTTGGTTTTGCACGTTTCCCTGCTGGTTTTGCATATTTCCCTGTTGCTGGTTGAGCACCTGTCCCTTTTGGTTTTGCACCTTTCCCTTTTGGTTGTGCACCTTTGCCTTTTGGTTGTGCATTTCCCCCTGCTGCTGGTTGAGCAATCTTCCCTTTTGGTTGTGCACCTTTTACGGCTGTTGCTTGTGAACTTTTCACTACTGGTGGTGCCTGTGCACCTCCTGCTTGATATGCCTTTGCCTGTACCGCTCCTACTTCTGTAGTAGGTATTACCGATTTAACTACAGTCGGTTTTTTCTGATATGTCGCTGTTTCCTTAGATCCATCATTTTTTGCACTACCCGGTGCTGGTTTCAATTTTGTCGGTGTTACAACTGCATTGTTAGCATTTGCAGAACTTGAAGGTTTTTTATAACTAATGGCATTCTGTTGGCTTACTGGGGCACCAGAAACTTCATTCTGTAATATCAGTATCCCTGAAAAAAGAGATTGTCTCAGTTTTTAACATTTCACGCACTGACTTTAGTGGTACGGCTTTTGTGAGCCCATATAGCTCAGTGGCAAGCCTTTCGGAACAGGAGGTCTCGGGTGCGAATCCCAGCCCGAGCACGTGGTGTGTCCTTAGACAAAGACACTAATGCCACACGTGTCTCGGCCAACTCAGCTGCAAATGAGTAGCAGTAATGAAACAATCGCTGCCTTCCTCGCGCGAGCATTATTATATCTGGAATGAGTGTTCAAGAGGGGTTCAATAAGCTACGGAATTCTCTTTGTAATCGAACTAAAATAAGTTCGTTTTAACTAACGTTTGTACTATCTTAACATTGCTAAAATATTGAAAATTTATTTTCACCTCGAAAAATTCATGTTCGTTATTTATAGACAGAGTCTTATTATATAATCAAACTATTGTTAATTAATATTATTGTAAGAAACAGATTGAAAAAGTTTACATGAGCTTGCAATTCATTCTATTTATGGTATCAGTTCATTTGTTAAAATGTTGTCAATGTAACCGAAAACTAAATTACCAAGTAACCGAAAGCCACCTTCAGAAACCAACCAAGTACTCGATATTTACAAAGTAAGTATTTAAAACTTCTCAAAACATTATTTATTATATGAAATCTGACCTTTAGAATCATATCTAAACTTTAGTGGTGTTCCCCTATACACGAATGCGGACAACCTAATACTGAACCAGTATCTGCGCAGTGCTATCTTTTGCACCTTTAAAACTATGAAAAACTGAGATTTTGAAGCATGTCAGCCCGGTTAGCTCAATAGGTAGAGCACGAGACTTGTAATATCGGGGTTGTGGGTTCGTTTCCCGGGGCTGACCAACTAAAAAACAGTCTTTCGGATGAGACTTGAACCGAGGTCCCATGTATGTGTGCTTTACACCAGGCATGATAAAGAACCAGGGGTGTTTCTGTAATTGTGGCGCTTTCTATATCTTGCGCTATCATCGAAACCTAGAATAACTAACTTCTTCTGGGGGCGTTGGTCATATGAGAATTCTGTTACAACGATAAAACCTTAATATACGATACAATTTTGAAGCATTCTGTAATTTGCACCAATAAAAATCAATAAAAACTGTTAAATTCATCTCGAAGACTTTTTGAAATAATATCAAAAGTCTCTTCCTGACATATCATTTCAAACATTCAGGCCGATTCCAAAATTGTTAAGTTTTCAAAATAAGGAAAAAGTAATTATTCTTTTTTTTTTCTATGATGCATAACGATTAAAACATATTCCTACATCACAATATTTTTCAAGCGGAAGAAAATAGTAATACCTGTTAAGGAAACGCAAACGAAAATACAGCTAAAGATCCGTGCTCCTTTCATAATGTCTGCTGACTCAATGAATGCTGTCAACGTCAAACATTTTGCACATTTTATAGAATTTCAACACCTCTGCGTATTAAGCATGACAAACGTGCAGTATATTTTGGTCCCTTGTTCTCAAGATCTGTGGAATTTACAACGGTCTTATTACATTTATGACAGCCGGGAAGAAAGAACGCATACATTATGCACGAATAATACCGGTAAATGAATAATCGTGTCTGCTTACTTTTAATATTAAACATATTTAATTCTACGTTTCAATAATATGTTAATATGAGAAAGAACAGTCGCGATTGAAGAAAAGGAAGAATTTCAGTATAATTATTACTGGTATTATTAAAAGACTCGGAAACGTAATTGAAATTGTAAATGTCAGTTAGAATTTTTAAGAATTTTCCATAATATAATTAAAATATAACACGATCCATGGGGCATGTGCAATTTTAAAAGTTATTGCGGTCTTGCATTAAAATTGTAGTTTTGAATATTTGACAATAGCTGTTCAGTTTTGGTAGAAGTGCAATGAAATAGCAATTGCACTGAGATTTAAAACTTTAACCTAACTGTTACTTAAATTAATTTCGATGAAGGCTGTACAGGAGTGTTTTATGCATTTCCGCTTTTCATTTATTATATCTCTGTATCTCAGGTTGTTCTAAGTTTCGTATCAAGTTGACGCGAAGTATCATTCCTCACTCAAACAGCTGAACAACTGCGTCAATAGTATAAACATGTTTGTAAGACATTAAATGTCTAGAAAATATAGCTTTAAGTAAGGTATATGAGGGTGCATAGAATGACCGAAAAAGACCAAAAAAGACCGAAAAGGAACCGAAAAACTATTTATCTTTACCGAAAACAACTTTTTTTCAAAAGATAATGTACGACTTATAACTAAAGTATTAAATAAATGAAGGAATTTGTATGTAATGAATATATTTTTGTCCGTTTTGATAAGTTCTCCTGCTGCATCCAAATCTGGAGTGCTAATTCAGAAAGTTTTCGGTCTGCAATATTTGTTTTTCGATCTTTTTACTTGATTTGTAATACAATATTTACAAATTTCTTCATTTACACTGTAAGTTATATATATTCTTGTTTTCGGTCATTTTCGGTCTTTTTCTGTCATTCTAGCAGCGGGCATATGTGCATGTCAATCGCAAAAAGTTAGCATAAATAGTTTCTTTCAGTGTACTTTCAATTAATGCGCAGATTACGCAATAATTTACTGCGTATCTAATTTGAGGTACTTAACGTATGAGATTTTAACATGATAATATATAATATAGTTTTATTGTATCAAATGTAGTCTACTATTATATTGTAATATGTATGATGAGATTTAATATATGATTTATAATTTTAATTGAATTTGTGTACTATGATTACCTACAACAATTTTACCCTCCTTGTTCTGAAGTCAGCCATTTTTTAGTCCCTTAAATTCAATAGAACATCCTAAATACAAACTAATAGATTTATAAACATTATTAATATATGATGCTGATATGGGTTGTGACTCAGCAGGTTCAAAAAAATGGTTGTCAACATAAATATCTTAGTATTTTCTTAATTATCAATAAAGAAGAAAAAAAATCCTATAAGCTTATCAGTTTTGCCATTCAAAATGGCTGCCGATTTAGAACAAGAGGAGAGGCAAATATTGTAATACAATATAACATCTGATGGCAATGTACTTTTGTTTTACTGATATTGTATGCAATGTATTTTGTACTGTGATAAAATGTACATTGATGAGACTTTAATAAATAAATAAATATGTACATGTATATCATCAAAAATCTCAGCCGGTCTTGACAAAATACTATAACATCTGCTTTATTTTTATTTAAGAACAAATGCTGCACAACAGGATTTATTGATGAAAGATGTTCTCATTGTGAGATTCTTTACGAATTTATCAATATTGACAATATATTCTCAAGTAGAAGATACATAGCGTGATACACAATAATGCTATCAGTAATGTGCTGACATGCGCAAAAAAGTTTGTATTTGAACATACACATTTGACAAACGATATTCTCGAGTAAACCGACAGATCTTTAGTAGCAAATCAAACTCCTCACAAGTGAATGGTGCGTGTGAGAGGTTGCTTAAGTTGAGGATACTGTTTGACCAGCGGCATGTCCATGGTTTGAGTTGTTATCCTACTTTTCCGCGTGGTCCCGTGTTTATGTTTCGATGTGAATTGTAGCTAGCACCAGTGTAAATGATATATTCCACTTCAACCAGAGGAATGCAGATCGTCCTAATTGTATAAGTCTTCTGATTGGTCGACTTCTTGCATTTCTGTATTTGTTAACTGTAGGGCTTTTCTGTATGCACCTTAACGCAGAAATTCTTTGCTCATATTAACAACTTGTCTACTTTTTGTTGTATTCTGTAGATCAATTCAGGCGCGTAGGAAGGATATGGCAGATGTGGATTCACTAAATGGGCGAGGGGTCCGGATGCCACCCAGGGGGCGGAAGCCCCCGGAAAAAAAGCTGGTTTGGGAAATTAAGCAAAGATTTAAGTACTACAGGTGTGCATAGCCTGGGCCCCGGCAGGCCCTGGTAGGGGACAGTGTGTGAAGTCCGGCAAAAAAATAGTTTTGGGGGAATTTCAACGAGACGTTAAAGCTGTTTAAAGTATTATATGTTATCTTTAAATACAAAAAAATACTAACACAAGTTTGTATCGTCAGCGTTTTTAAAAGTAGATTTTATTTAGAGCAATCCCTCTAACTTAGTGTAGTGTGAACTTGACTATGAAATAGTTGCAAACATTGTCGGAGTGATACAGTTGGAGGCATAGTTAGTTATCCTAACAGCGATATAGTCATACTTGACCGTATAATCTTCCTACCTGAATTTCAGATACGTCAAGGTCAAGATCGCCATAGTTGAGCAGTATAGCTAGACCTAGCCTCGCCACCAGTCTAGATGATAGTATATTGTTATTATTTCAGCAGAATATTTTCTGGCCCATATCTACTGACAAGGGCTTGATCATCTTGATCTTACATATTTTGGCAGCAAAGGAGTTGGAGTTGAGGAAGAAAGAAATAGTAAATGTAAGGACTGAATACCAGTCTAAGTTAGACTAGAAATGGCACCCATGTCTTATTTGATACCAAATGCTCTCTCGGTCGTCGTTGTAGATACGTGCCTGGTAGGAAGTACAACAAGGCACACGCAAATATTTGGATAAAGGTCCCTATTTGCGACATTTACAGCTTTAAGAAAGTTCTCTGTATATTAGCCATTGTGCCAGGGAGCGGTTATGCGCAGTTATAATGCACTCTCATTTTATATCAAAATAGCCTGTACCCGGAAAATATACGATGAATACTTTACACGAGTAGAATCATCAGGCTAGTGCAAAGGTCGAATTGAATCTAGGGATTTGAAATTAATCTAGAACTTGGACGAATATATTAATCCAGTCTAGATGTAACGGTTTTAAACAATAAAATTAAAATTTTAAAATGTATATCTCTGAAAATAATGTGGATTCACCTGCGTACCTGCGTATAGGTAGCTACACGCCTGCAATTGAAGTAAAAAGAGGTTACCTTCATACCTTCATTTGTGATTGCATCATTCACTTCATGTTGATATGTGGTCTCATCTTCGAAAAATATCTTTCATCTCATGTTGATTTGTTGTTTGATCTTCGGTAGAACTGAATTTTCTCAAGCAAATCAGCGGTGTTGGCTTCCAAAAACGTACCCTCTTTATTCACTAATGTACAATTGATTATATTAGACTTCAAACCACGCTGGTGAGACGTATGTGGCAATAACATATCGATTCATATATGTCTTTACTATGCTTATACTCTGGTCACATTAACGCTACGAGCTCCGTACGAGTAGGTTTTCAGTCAAAAATTTTCAACGTTGCACGAAGTCCGTACGGACACCGTTGATTATTGCAAGCATCATACGTACATTTTGAACTCGTAGAGGACTCGGGGATACAGTGAATGTTTCACCGAGCTATCGATTACTCGCCGAGCGCCCGGGGGGGGGGGGGGGGCGGGGGGGGGGGGGGGGGGCCCCAAGGGCCCCGATAGAGCTCGTACGGGCATTGCACAATGTCTGTGCTGATTTGAAACATCTGAGGCCCGTAACAGCTTACCAGTGCTCATACGACTATCGCAGGGGAGTCGTACGATCAACGTTCGAAATACGTACAATAGGAGCATGCGATGTCCGCACGTGGCCCGCAGGTTGTCCTTCATTGCAAAACAGCCAGGGTGGGTCATTGCCAAGGTGGGTCGGCTTCGCATTTGTGATGTCAGTTTAGCTTTGACACTTCTTTTTGAACCCAAACTGTTAAAAAGCTATGTTTAAATAATAAAGAATTAAATCGTTTCGCATTACTTCTTCCTCTGAAGTATTGCTTCTCCTTAATTGTCTTTCTTTCTAAACTAGTAATGTTCACGCTATTAAAAAAATGGTATCCGGTAAATTGCACAGTTACACAGAGTTATTTATTTTTAACATATATGTAATTCTGAAATGAATATGCTAACCTTAACTTTGACAAACAATCTCTTCAAGTATTTGTGTCATAAGCTTTAAGTCAAATGCATAAATAAGGGTAAAAAAAACAAGAGACTCGTAAGACTTATGGTTGTTCCGTACTTTATTCTAAAGACAATTTATCAGTGTGCTGTTTTGATAATTTCCCAATAATACGTTCAGGTTATTTTCATATATATATATTTACAAAAATATCATTCAATGCCTTGTAAAGGATATCTACTGTTATCTGCATTTTCTTCACCCTGTACTTTCTTCAGCTGTCTCGTGAATTTTCAGCAAAATGTCTTAAATCGTTTTTGACTTGTTCCTCGGTGTGATCGGACATTAAGCTATCATATTTCCCTTTGCCCACAGGCGATGGGAAATCTATTCATATACGACAATACAACGGACGTAGAAATTAGTCAGTTGAAGTGAATTAAAGAATAGCCAAAAGCCTTACATGTGCATATTTAGAGTGCATACAGTTAAACGTCGTTCGCTCGAACTCGGAGGGACCGCCGATTTTAGTTCGAGGGATCGGTGGTTAGAGCCATCGGAGTTCGTCAGTCACGGGTCGATATACTGCAGAAACTTGAATATAATACACCGTTCAACCCAGGTTTTATATTTTTCATACTTCCAAGAATTAGTGTGTATTATACACTAAGATTGGACCTAAAAAATAAATATAGGAATAACTGTTTTATAATTTTGATATTTGCGACTGTATATACGGTTGTAATGGTCGCAAACAGTTTTAACAGCTCCGGCTAACGCCGTCGCCGTTGAAAATATTTGCGACCATTAAAAACCGTATATACAGTCGCAAATATCAAAATTACAAAACAGTTATTCCTATATTTAATAGTCGCAAATTTAAACGACGTCACCAATCAGAAACGACGTTACATCGGTACTGCGTTAGAAAGACTGTTTTATGCATGTGTTATAAACCTACAACTACCTGCAAGCCTTTAAATGAGAATCTCAGAACTTTAAACTGTATACACAATACCCCTCCCTCCCCCCACCCACCAAAAGAAAGCGTTTCCGTATAAATGAAACATCAGGCAAAATATGTTGAAGATGGGAACATTATAGGAATAACTGTTTTGTAGTTTTGATATTTGCGACTGTATATACGGCTTTTAATGGTTGCAAATATTTTTGACGGCGACGGCGTTAGCCGGAGCTGTTAAAACTGTTTGCGACCATTAAAACCGTATATACGGTCGCAAATGTCAAAACCACTAAATAGTTAATCCTTTTCTAACGTACAATATGTTTAAAGCGATAAAAACGCCGTTCGATTTTTGCGACTATATATACGCTATTTAATAGTCGCAAATTTAAACGACGTAACCAATCAGAAACGACGTTACGTCGGTAGTGCGTTAGAATATTGAATATCTGCTATCGTGAGCTAAATTGGCTAAGATGCCTCTATTTTTTCCATGGTCATTACCATATTACATAACGATAACGGGAATGACAGAGTTTATGTAAGAAATATTCAAAATAATTTACTTTATAGGCAGTTTCATCTACTGTTTTAAATTAGAAAGATACTGAATATAATTATAACACCTTTACGGAACATGAGGCGCCTTATTGTAGTGATATGGTAAATCCTTACCATAAAAGCATAATAATTGCATCTTCAAGATTTAATACACCAGGAAGCGTGCTACGCATTGTAGCGTTATTAGGATCATCATGCCAGATTTGTCACTTTTATTTCGCTCAATGTCCTTGTTTTTTAACATGAATGAATAAATGTATTGTTAAAGATCATCATGATAGTTTTCTATCTACATGTGAAACAATACGTCTTCATTTAACACATGGATCATGAAACGTTCTCAAGTATTGTCTGAAATGTCTTAAATGTAAAAATATATATACATATAATAGTTGTCATGAATTAGTTTGGTTATTACTTGAGAGGGAAGCTTAATAATTATTTGACAAATGAGTTACTACTCGACAAAACTATATGACAATGAAATAAGTTAAGATTGGAAAAGGGTTGAACAAAGCTTATGAATGACCATTGAAATATTTCTTACTTATTCTTGTTTATTTGCTGAATGCACAAGTCCAAATATGTACATGGTGGTTAAAAATCTTCTTTCCATTGTGGAGACAATGTTTTTATTTAAAGCGGTAGACTGGATATTAATTTCGCTTCTAAGTGAGTGATGTCGCGAGTGAACACGATATGAGTACTAAAAAATAACACCTTAATGACAAAACGGAAACTCAGAGGGGACGTGTGTTTTTCGGCGCAGCCGTATTAATCTCGCTTTTGACCGGAAATTTTGAACTCTTCAACCGCCAATGAAATGACGAGAAGAATGTATAACATTTTTTGAAATGAGAAACTTACGCTGTAAGGCACCTTCTGATTGGATAAAACTGGGTGCATAGAATGACTGAAAAGGGGCCGCAAAGCAGTTTATGCAAACCGGAAACATTTTTTTCAAAAGATAATTTATTATTTATAGTTTATGTTTAAAATAAATGAAGGAATATGTAAAAAGTGGGTAACCGTAATCAATCAGTACTAGCGATATAATAATATATTTAGAAAAAACAAGTTGTTTTCGGTCGGCAGTATTTTTTTTCTGTCTTTTATTGTCATTTAGATTGATTTTTAATACGATATTTACAAATTTCTTCATTTATCCACATACTTATATATCTACTAAAAATTGCGCCGGGTAGTTCTTTTTATAGATTATCTCGTTACCACGAGATACAAAAAAAAGAAGAAAACGCTTTATCGTGGCCACGAGATATAAAAAAGAAAAACAAACAATAACAAAATAATTGTGTCATCGCCACGAAATATAAAAAAAAGAAAAAAGCTACCTTGTGGCCATGATATATAAAACGCAAAAACACGTTTTCTCGTTGCCCCGAGAGTTAAAATAGAAAAAAAACAAAAGCGGCCAGAAAACAAAAAAAAAATATCTCGTGGAAAATAAAAATCAAAACATGTGTACGGACTTAATCACAATTGAAAAGAAAATGTGTAAGCGACCGGGTAGCTCAGTCGGAAAAGCATTGACCCTTTAGGTTAAAGGTGCCGGGTTCGAGTCCTGTTTATGGTGTACATTTTTCTCACCTCGTGACATTTGACGCCCTACTTAATATGACCTTTTACTATGAAATCTAGATATTTACTCTTTATCTACTATTTCACATACTCAAAAACGCACCGACCATCTTTTTTAAATTAGTTCTTGTTTCACATGTCGTGACCACGAGATAGCTTTTCATCTATTGTGTGGTTTTTAATCTAGTGGTTATGAAAAGCTTTTTTGAGTTTTTCTCTATCTTTTATATTTCGTGGCCACGAGGTCAATTAAAAAAACACATATCCCCTCTCTGTGCATAAATTAACTATATAGTCTTTATTTCCCTTTTGACTTAGTTTATACTAATTTAGTTTAGCTCGATTGTGAAGAAAGCTTAGCTTATCGAGTCACTCTCTAGTCTGCTTCCTGAAAAGCCAGTACTGGTGTCATATGAGGAAGTACGGTCTCGACCCCAGTGGGGCTCGAACCCGCAACCTCCGGGGTGAGCGGCCGACACCTTAACCTCTACACAACTTGATTTAAAACACATATCCCCTCTCTGTGCGTAAATTACCTATATACTCTTTATTTCCCTTTTGTAGCATGTAAAGTTTTGATCCCTTTGGTCTTACAAGATCTACTATGCTTACTGAATTTTCCAAAAGGTAATGTTTCGGCTGCAGCTTGTGACATAAAATGGACAATAAAATATACAATCGGTCAATATAGCTTATATTGTTACAGTTTGTACTGATATCAAAGAATGTCAGACAAATATTGCTGAAAAGCCGGAACACTTATGGTTATATTCAGAAACGTTCCTCGACTCAAACTCAAACAGATAATTACCTTTAATTGGCTAACGGTCAATGCATTTCCTCCAATGAGGAGCGATTGGTATTCATAAACATAATGAAGGGTCGAGTAACCTTGAGTAAGGACAGATATTTCGAGGAGCGAAGAAAGTGGGACAGTTGTGGTGCCAGGAGACGCAATCGGAAGACACTCAAAATCCCCTTGGTCTAAAAATGGCATAGTAGTCATAATCCCCTAAATGAATTTTGCATTGTTATTTCAATTATTTTATTCTTTTTTCAATCATTCGCTATAGTAAAGTAAAACTAGAGACAAATAAAACATTTAGTAAACTTTTTCATCCAATATATGCTTTTTCACTTGTAAAATGCTATGACTACTATGCCATTTTTGGACCAAGGGGATTTCGACCAAGAGGATTGTGAAGTACACTCGACGCAATCATCAAATGGACAAGAAAAAATAGGCATAGGAATGGGGGTCGGTTTGGTTCTGCCCCTCCCCGCCGAATCAGACCAAGATATTATATTTTAACATGAAATAAAACTTGAACGATCAGGATACAATCAAATGTCCCTTAATCCAAAAAAGTCTACTTGTATGTTACTAGGATCCGTTCACAACGGCAACAATATTGCTTGCGTTACAATTCATAAAGTCCTGGGCGTACATGTTGATAAAACACTTACTTGGGAACATCAAATTAATAAGGTATATTCTAACCTAAATTGTAAATTATCACTATTTCGAAGAATAAAACCATTTCTAAATAAAGAAATGCGAGTATTGTTCTACAATAGCTATATTTTACCCATATTTGATTATGGATCTATCCTATGGTCTAAATCCAATATAAGCTTCTTAAACAAAATTATTAACATTCAGAAAAGATCAGCTAGAATGATCCTAGACAAGAAGTTTGATCACCCGTCAGCGCCTCTATATCAAGAACTTAATTGGTTACCGTTCTTAGAACGTTGTAAATACCATATGGGTGTTTTAATTTACAAAGTTTTTCATAATTTAGCCCCTGTGTATTTATCAAACCTACTCATTAACGATACATATGCAACTGCAAATTATAATCTTCGTTCCAAAAACAAAAACGATATTCCTCATCCATTAATTAAATCGCGTTATACAAAATACAGTTTCCAATATTCTGCTATGGTTGTCTGGAATGAAATCCCGGGTCAAATCCGTACCTGTGATAAATTATACACGTTTCGCAAACGCTACAGAAACTATCTTCTTGGAAAACAACCATGATTATAAAAAGAATGGTTAAACGAAGTAATACAGGCACCTCGCTCACAGCGTTCGTCTTCTTTAATTTTTCTTTTTATGTATATATACATTATATATACATGTATCATTGTTTAAATGTGTTAAGAATGCTTGATTGTGTGTAAATGTTTTCTTCAATCATATTGTTGAGATAAATGATGTTGAAATTGTTTATTGTGTAACCGTCGTTAAATAAAGTATATTGAATTGAATTGAATTGATAAAACAGTATAATTATAGCCCTCTGTTTAATTTCTCTGATTTCAAAGTTGCATCTTGCTTAATTGTACATCCAGAGACACATACCTTCTCTCTCTCTCTGTCTCTCTCTCTCTCTCTCTGTCTCTCTCTGTCTCTGTCTCTGTCTCTCTCTCTTATTCTCTCTCTGTCTCTCTCTCTCTCTCTGTCTCTCTCTCTCTCTCTCTGTGGGCCTCATTGGTGCAGTGATTAGGACATTCAGTTCGCAACTTAAAGTTTCCGGGTTCAATTTCCAGTTAGGCCACTTGACAAATGTCTTAGACCAAAATATTTTATGCCACAGGTGTCTCATTTTATCAAGCTGCAACTGTGAACCAGACATGAAAATCTCTATCTCTATCTACTTGTTGCATAGTCGAGCTAAAATATACTCAACAAAATCTCAAAGGGTCAATTACATATAATTTGAATGTCTTGACAGACAAAACCTGTAAGACAGTTGCAATGAAACAATTGCTTTTCTGGTAGGGACAGGTACTAATCTTATAAGACAAGCTTACTTATTTTTTTAAGTATTTGTGTTAAAACAATCAATGAGCGTTGATATTTTTTTATAAAGCACCAATGCCTAGCCTCAGCAAGAGTACACAAGTAGAACAGTGCTCTTGAAAATGGCGTCAGTAGAGCGACACATTCAATTTATGCTTTCTCATACTTTTATATAAATGTATAGTGTGATGACTAAGAATATTGTTGACAAGAACATTGTTATTTTCAGATCAGATCATATTGTTGCGTAAGCGAAAATCAACTTAAAAAACGATTCTTTATTTTTTTATTAAGTATAAATTAGCATATATTTTAAGTATATAAGTATATATTTTCTGTTAAAATCCACCGACCATGATCGCTAATCAAAATCTCTGACTTTTAGGTTTACTTCTTGAAGATGCAGAAAACGGAATCGTATCTGATTACACAATTCTTTAAACTGTAATGTTTGCTATTGCAATGTGTATTCTATATTTTTGTATGAATCGTTAAAAGATTTGATACAGGTGATTAACGCCTCAAACCTTCCCCGATAAAAGTCAAGGATGACTTTTGACTATGAATACCAATTAGTCACTCGAGTTCACCTTACTTGAGGCGTCCTTGAGCATCCCTTAAGGAAGCCTTTCCCGAGTATGAGTCGAGGTGGAGTTCGAGTGACGACTCTGAATATAGCCATAAAACTAGCTGATTAGCGAAAATTTAATACATTTGTATGATTGATGGCACTAGATGTACTCTGGTGACAAAATGTTGTCAACCGGGGGGGGGGGGGGGGGCGGGGGGATTGGGGGGGTAGGAGTGG
This sequence comes from Saxidomus purpurata, assembly GCA_022818135.1. NCBI lineage: Eukaryota > Metazoa > Mollusca > Bivalvia > Venerida > Veneridae > Saxidomus > Saxidomus purpurata. The sequence goes on along the minus strand of JAFMSR010000008.1, from coordinate 47,988,936 downwards.
GTAACCCACGCTCAAGAAAGTTTTATTAATCCCATGGTGTCATATTTATTTTTGTTTGTATTGGAATTAATTAATAATCAGATCTTCAAGAAGTAAACCTAAAAGTCAGAGATTTTGATCAGCGATTATGGTGGTTGGATTTTCACAGAAAGGATGGGGAGGTTACTTAAAATATATACATTGTACTAATTTATACTTAACAAAAAAATAAAGAATCGTTTTTTTAAAGTTGATTTTTGTTACCTCATCGGTCATCACACTATACATTTATATAAAAGTATGAGAAAGCATTAATTGAATGTGTCGCTCTACTGACGCCATTTTCAAGATCACTGTTTTACTTGTGTACTCTTGCTGAGGCTAGGCATTGGTGCTTTATAAAAAAATATCAATGCACATTGATTGTTTTAAAACAAATTGTTAAAAAATAAGTTGGCTTATCTTATAAGATCAGTACCTGGCCCTACCAGAAAAGCATTTTTTTCATTGCAACTGCCTCACAGTATATTATTTACTTATTCAAGGTTTTGTCTGTCAAGACATTCAAATTATATGTAATTGACCCTTTTATTTTTTGTTGAGTATATTTTAGCTCGATTACGCAACAAGTTCTCTTAGCTTATAATAATCGCTCTCGAGACACCATACTTGGCCGAACCAATCACTTGTCAGAGAGAGATAGAGATTTTCATATCTGGTACACAGTTGCAGCTGCACAAACTGAGAATCCCTGTGCTAATGTATACAATTTAGCAAGATGCAACTTTGAAATCTCGAGTTTGAGTCGAGGAACGTTTCTGGTCGATGCATTTCCTCCAATGACTACTATGCCATTTTTGGACCAAGGGGTTTCGATCAAGGGGATTGTGAAGTACACTCAACGCAATCAATAAATGGACAAGAAAAACATAGGCGTAGGAATGGGGGTCGGTTTGGTTCTCCCCATCCCGCCGAGTCAGACCAGGATATTATATTTTAACATGAAATAAAACTTGCACGATCAGGATTCAATAGTATAATTATCCCTCTGTTTTTATTTCTCTGATTTCAAAGTTGCATCTTGCTAAATTGTATACATTAGCACAGGGATTCACTGCACAGTATTAACTGTTTTTGCCGCATCGCACCAAACTCACCCCCGCCCCCAGAGACACATACCTTCGTTCTTTACTGTCTCTCTCTAACTGTGTCGGCCTCATTGGTGCAGTGATTACGAAATTCGATTCGCAACTTAAAGGTTCCGCGTTCAATTCCCAGTTAGGCCACTTGACAAATGTCCTAGGCCAAAACATTTTATGCCACAGGTGTCTCAGTTTATGCAGCTGCAACTGTATACCAGATATGAAAATCTCTAATCTGACAAGTGATTGGTTCGGCCAAGTATGGTGTCTCGAGAGCGATTATTATAAGCTAAGAGAACTTGTTGCGTAATCGAGCTAAAATATACTCAACAAAAAATAAAAGGGTCAATTACATATAATTTGAATGTCTTGACAGACAAAACCTTGAATAAGTAAATAATATACTGTGAGGCAGTTGCAATGAAAAAATGCTTTTCTGGTAGGGCCAGGTACTGATCTTATAAGATAAGCCAACTTATTTTTTAACAATTTGTTTTAAAACAATCAATGTGCATTGATATTTTTTTATAAAGCACCAATGCCTAGCCTCAGCAAGAGTACACAAGTAAAACAGTGATAATGGCGTCAGTAGAGCGACACATTCAATTAATGCTTTCTCATACTTATATATAAATGTATGGTGTGATGACCGATGAGGTAACAACCAAGAACATTGTTATTTTCAAATCAGATCATATTGTTACATAAACCAAAATCAACTTTAAAAAAACGATTCTTTATTCTTTTGTTAAGTATAAATTAGTACAATGTATATATTTTAAGTAACCTCCCCATCCTTTCTGTCAAAATCCAACCAGCATAATCGCTGATCAAAATCTCTGACTTTTAGGTTTACTTCTTGAAGATGCGGGAAACGGAATCGTATCTGATTACACAATTCTTTAAACTGTCATGTTTTCTTTTACAATGTGAATTCCATATTTATGTATGAATCAGTTATTAACAGATTTGTTACGGGTGATTAACGCCTCAAACCTTCCTCGAGAAAGTCAAGGATGACTTTTGACTATGAATACCAATTAGTCACTCGAGTTCACCTTACTTGAGGCGTCCTTGAGCATCCCTTAAGGAAGCCTTTCCCGAGTATGAGTCGAGGTGGAGTTCGAGTGACGACTCTGAATATAGCCATAAGAATACGGGCCTTAGTGTTTGTCCTACATTTTTGTCCAATGAAAATACCTAAAAAAATTTAATGTTCCCTGTCCATTTGCCATAAACCTTTGACAGGTTATTCTATGTATCACTCTATCTTGATAGAGCGAGTCTCTGTAGACCTGTTTGCGCATGACGTCATAAAATGTAGTAAATAAAGACTAAATGTAGGGAAAACACTAACTAAAATTAGCCTCTAACTATTACATAATCAAGTATATTTATCTGTGGGCCGAAATGTATGTATACGTGCATATTTGCATATCAAATTTCAAAAATGTTTACTATCAAATTATTGATCGGCAAAGCTGTTATCACGCGACCTAGATCCGTCCTTTACCAAATAAATACAAGTCAAATATGGCGAATTTAGTGGTTAAAAAAACAGAGGAACACGAGAACTTTAAATGTGCATTAGTAGTTCTTAGTGTTACGGGAAAGGCACTGAGGCATTTTACCGATGTTAAACTACAAAATGTTCATGATAAAATCTCCAGGAAACTTGGCGTCATGCAACCGTGTACCCAGCAGTGCAGTTCGAAACACAGGAATGTCAACAAGTAAGTAAGGACATATTGAATTCACCGGTAATGGTATATTTATACCAATATGTTTAAGATTGAGGTAAGATTGTTTTCGAAAGCATGAAAACTTAAATACTGATAGAGGTTGAGTTGTTAAAAAGTTAGAAATATCTTAGCAACTTGCAGACACTCTAAAACCAACGACTGAAACAGCCGCGGATCAAACGTGATTCCACAACGTCAAAATGTATCGTTCATACAAAAACATAAAATTTCAAACTCATCATTAAATGAAATTTCCATGTCGTTTCCATTTAATTTACACCAACAAAAACAAGAATAAATAAAAAAACATTTCATTATGATGCCAGTTGTATATCTCACAAATTCATCTTTAAGGTACCGTACTTCCTGTTTTAGTATCGTTTGTAATTTCGTAGTTGTGCACATTTTTTACCTTGGCGCAGTGGTAGAGCGTCAGCTTTGAGATCACGAGGTCCTGGCCCCGTGCTTATAAACATTTCTTGAGCACAATCTTATGCTCAGCACGACATCATGCTCAAGTAATTTGAAGTCAATCAAAGTTATATTTATAAACAAAGTTGGGTTTATTATAAAAATGTATAAGCTCAAGAAGAGACCTTCTGATTATTGTTATGGAACTAGACTTTGTGGAACAATATAACCTGAATTTATTCCATATTTCTTTAGCATGATTTTGTGCTGAGCATGAGATTGTGCTCATAAAACGTTTAAGCACGGGGCCAGGTTTCAATCCCCATATGAGCAACATCTTATTTTCATTACTTTTTCTTTTTGTAATAATTAAATTGAAATATATGAAATGTTATGTCATTTTGCAAGATATGGGAGCTGTGTCTTAATGTTTCTTATTTTTATCATGCTGTACAATTACTTGAAAATATGAAAATAGACTTTGATCATTTTTAAAAGTTCAATTTCTCAAAATGTAGATAGTTAACCGTTTTTACTTTTTCTAGTATAACAATATAACTAATAAAAGTTCATAATCAGTACTACTATGTCCTTACTCCGAATCTTTTGCTACGCTCTTGTAATTTTACATGTATGATATGTTTCGGGACAAAATTAGATAAATTGTTTACCCTATCTTTTGGCATTATTGCATATTTTTGTTACTCGTGTTAAACTTGTAGAATTTCAATAAATACCTGTAAACATAACCATTTTAAGTTTGTAGGGTACTTTTGAATATGAACAGTATTTCTTAATTGAGGATGGGGTAACAAAAACGATATATCTTGAAATGTTTTGACATTTCGCACACTAGTCAGTCTACAGATGTAGATAATAAAAATATAAATTTAATATCTTTATAAATAGTGTCCAATACACCCCCAATACCTAAGAAGTCAACTTGAAATATTCAACGCGAAACTTTACTATAGACATAATAGGGCTCCTGACTCTCAGTTAGCAGATTTCGTTTAAAGTCTCAGGAGCAAAATTAAATGGAGCTCTTATCTAACAAAAAAAAGATGTCTTACCGTTGGAAATTTCCTTTATTTGTACCAAAACCATTCCTAACTTTGCGTTAAGTACATGTTAGAAATGTACCGCAGTATTTTTCAATGATATTGCAAAAAAAAATAAGAACGGCTTTCTGGCAACCCTTTTTCGTAAAAAAATGACGTGAATTCGAAAGAAAGAGATATGTCAACTTTGTTTCAGAGTGAATTGAACATGTTTCTATCATTATTATATCAGTAAATTTAGTTTTCTATATCAGTAAATTCAATGTGATCCTGGGATAATGACAGCTATTAAGATTAAATATATAAAACAATTCTCAGAATGAATTATTAAACTTTTGATATTGTTTGAAATCAAGTTATTGTTTAAGTTTGTTAATGTAAGCATTTAAAATGAATTCAAGAGAATTCGTTTTATCTGAAATATATAATAAATTTTGACACTGGAATCACTTTTGACTCAATATTGTATGTAATTATATTTTGATGTCCGTGAAGTTAGCTGCCCGTTGCCAATTCATTTATTTTTTACAATTGCGGACAAAAGTCGAATTGGCATCTGCCAGTTCGCGAAATTAACGAATTAGTATCTTGATTCTAGTTGCCAATTCACTCATTATTCACAATTTGGACACAAAAGTCAAATTGGCATCGGACTGCCAGTTACCAGTTGCCAAATCAATTGATATTCACAATTCGAATTAACACCTGCTGCGAGTTGACAATTCAAATTCACGAGGTTAAACAAATTGGCATTTCGTTGCCATTTACCAGTTACCAATGTACTTTTTATTAACACTTTTTGACAAATGTCGAAATGGCATCTGGCTGTCACTTGCCAATTCACTTATTATTAACAATTCATGACAGAAGACAAATTGGCATCTGGCTGCCAGGTGCCAGTTGCCAATTCATTTATTATTCAAAATTCGGACAGAAAACAAATTTGCATCTGACTTCAGTTGTCAGTTGCCATTTCACGAGGTTAAACGAATTGGCATTTGGCTGCCATTTGCAAGTGAAGACGAATTGGCAGCTGGAACGTGAAGTTGGCTGCCATTTGCCAATTTAATCGACATTGAATCTTGCAACTGACAACTTCACAGACATTATGTTTTATCGAGTTATTATAACCGGAAACACAGCTATTTAAATGATAAGTAGATGCGAGTAGATATTACAGTAAAGACATATTATTCGGCCATGCACGAACACTGTGCATGTTTATGGAATGGCTTAGCTGTTTTGGTCGGAGCATTTAATCATGTTTTGTTCACGTAGTGTATTATTATATTTAAAAACTATGCTAATGTGTCTAAGATGTATGTCATCTTATCAATGAGTAACGTGAATTTGCGATATAAAAGATTCCTAAATAATAAATTAACGTATGGCACACATTCATCCATGAACAAAAACAGTTTTATCACATTTAGACAATCATTCACTGAAACAAAGAACACTTAAGGAAAATAGAAACATAATGTGCTATTTCTATAAAAAACGAAACAAGTCATGACATCACATGTATTGTGTGAAATACTTGTCATCACAGTGTGAAATACATGTCATCACATGTATTGTGTGAAATACTTATAGTGTGGCGTGAAATCTTATGTTAAACAATTCAGATATCACTGTCATGACTGTGTTGCTGTATAGAAAAATTGAAAACAGTGCAGAATTTGTAAGATGGCGACTAGTACATCTACGAACACGTAAGTACATGTTTTGTGTTGTTTAAGTTGCCTATAACTCTGTGAAATTTAAACATTTTCTGCATACACCATATATCTCTGGCTACAAAACTGTGTGGTTTCCGTATGTGCTTGTTAAGAAAGAGAGCTAGTGAATTGCAACTTGTATGCTATAAGGGGCATTTTATTGGCTATCAGAAAACAACATTGAGTTTGGTATTGCATTACCCGGACGAAATAAGAAGAAAATATACTGACGTCTTTACGTGCATGTAAGGAAACAAGATCGTTCTGTAGCCAATGATATATACTGGCGTATGCAGAAAACATTTAATTTTCACAGAGTTAGAAGCAACAGGGATTGTAAAGACATTAGGCATGTATGAACTTGAAAAATATTTACAATTTACTTACGTTTTCGTAGACGTACCGTCCGCCATCTTTCAAAATCTGCACTGTATACATTTTTTCTACACGGCAACATAATCATGGCACAGTGAATTTCAGTAACATATTCAACATATTTGCATTATTACCTACGGATAATGTGATAGATGTCTACAGCGCGTGGTTTGGTGTGTACCACCTGTGTTTTTTCAAAGTGACTAAACGTTTTATGTTTCCCAAAGGAGAGCATACAGTTACCGCTTTGTTCCTCCTTCCCTATGTCCGTCAGTCTAGAGCTTGTCCGGAGCATAACTCCAAAACTATGAAAGGTATTCTGGAGAAACTTTACAGAATGACAGAAATCACTGAGAAAAAGTGCAGTGTACTAAAGAATAACTATGTCTAAATTCTTGTCCGAAGAATAACTCCAAAAATGCTGAAGAATATTCATTTATTATAAATTGCAAAGAAATATAGAGCATATTGAAAACAAGTGCAATGGCCAAGAAAACTAACTCTACCCTGTCCCTTTTATTTGTTATTTCCCGTTATTGTTATCATGATCTGAAATTACGTTTGTTCTGCTTATATCTCAAAAAATATTCAATGGATGACTTTATATTACGGAGGTAGATTGGACATTGAGAAATAGTGCAGTGACTAAGAACCGTAACTTTCCCTCGCATAGTTTTAGCTCACCTTAGCATAAAGTGCTCAAGGTTGGCTATTGTGCTCGCTTGATGTCCGCCGTCTGTCGTTCGTCCACTCTTAACCTTGTGTATGTATTAGAGGCTATATTTTCACTGGATCTTGATAAAACTTGTGTCAGGCTGTATTAAGGAAGTCTAGATTGAGTTCGAACGTCAGGCATCTAGGGTCAAGAATTTGGTCACCAGGTCAAACATAAAACTTGTGTCTGTAACAGGATTCACACTGGATCATCAAAAATTCTTGTCAGAATAAGTGACTAAATGACATATGTGTCGAGTTCGAAATATGGATTATCGTGGATCAAATATTAAGTCACAAGATCAAAGCATTGTAAAACATTGTGTATGCAATAAAGGCTGCAGTTGTCATTGGCTCTTTCTCGTGATACTTTGTTGAGAAGCTTGTCTTGACGAATTCAGTGTCGAGATTGAATATGGGTCATCTCAGGTCAAGAACTAGCTAGGTCACTAGATCAAATCAAGGAAAAACTTTGTGTATGTGACAGATTTCCATTGGAAACCTTGTCAGTATAATTGTCTGGATTATATCTAAGTCGAGTTCGAAAATGGGTTTATCAGATCAAAACTAGGTCTGCGTGGAAAATCAAAGGAAAATCTTGTTAATATTCTAGGTGCCATATTTTACCCCTAATCGTCATGAAAATTGGTTAGAATGATTGCCTTGATAATATCTAATGCAGCTTCGGAAGTATGTCACATGGGGTGAAAAACTAGGTCACAAGGTCAAATCAAAGGAAAACTTTTTTAACACTCTGATGGCCACATTTCATACACAATTTGCACAAAAAAATGGTCAGAATGTTTGTCTTGTTTGTTTTGAATCTGGGTCACCTGGAGTCAGTAACTAGGTCACCATGGCAAATTAAAGAAAACGCTAGTTAAACAGATTAAGGCCACATTTTGCATTCAATCATCATGAAAATGTATTAGAATAAATTATGCTTGTCCGGGACATAACTTCAAAACTATTCAATATTTTACACAGTGGTGTAGGACATTGAGAGAAAGTGCACCGACCAAAGACCATAACTCTGCTGTTCTCCAAATTTTTATTATCTCCCTTCTGTTACCTTAAATAATATTTTTTCGGAACTTTGCTTGAAAAAGCTTTCATTTGACTGACTATTTGACACACAATGGTAGAGGTCATTGGGAGAAAGTGCAGTGACCAAGAACCATAACTCTTCATTACACAGTATTTTAATTATTTCTCTTAATGACCTGAAAATATTCTTGTCCGGAACACAACTCAATGTGACTGAATACAAATGACCATTTTGACAAGCTTTGGCACTCCTTTACTAAAGGATGTTTCAAGAGACAGAATGGACAGTACTGATTTGGCAAACGTTCATCAACTCTGTGGCCATACAGCCAGTGGGCCTTAGGCGATCTGGCTGTTGTTTTTTTTAACTTGACCAAGCTGTTTTCCTAGGGCCATATTGAGCAAACCGTGTGATGATTGAATGAAACATGTATGAGTAAGAGAGCAGTCAGTGCCACTGAAGTGAAATTATAGGGTTTTCATGGACCCTGGAACTTTCTGACTGGATACACTTGATGACGTGATGTGGCTGCTTTTTTAAACTTGACTGATGTATTAAGCCTCAATACATTGTGATATGTTTTTTCGACATGCTAAAAGCAAATTTAATTTGCGTGAGAGGTGAGACAGCTATGTACAATCTTTAATGTTTCAATATCAATTACTCAGTAAATCCTCGCAAGTGTCAAAAACCGATATTTTTGGATCAATGTTCAGCAAGAAAATCCCATTTATTTGGTTTTAATCATTTAATGTCTATACATGTAAATATAAATACATGTAACTAATCAATTTCTACTGTCTTATTTAAGATGGTGTCCTACATGCACCTCATGGCGAAAAGAGTTATCAACATACGTCTCCGCAAACACTGTCAATTTTCATTGGGAGAAGATGCAGTCTTCGGCATGGCCAGATCACCATTTAAATATAACAGAGGTGTTCGTTGCTGCTGGTTGGAACAATTCAGATCTAAATTTGGAAGATGTGTCAACCATTCTTAGTATATGGCAAAGATGTAAAGAGTTTCCAGCAGACGTTGTTCAATTTTCAAAGTCTTTGCAAAAGGCAAGGAACACCTTATTTCATGAACACTGTTCTACACTAGTTATGTCAGCCTCAGAAATGGCGAAATTGTTTCGAGGAATTTACAAAGTAGTCGAGCATGGACCTATCATACCGTTCATAGCGAATCATAGTGAAGTTGTAAAAACTATAAATGCCCTAGAAAAGGGAGACTTACATGGGCATGAAAAAGACGCGTTGAAAGCACTGAAAGACATAGCAGGCACGAATAAAGAGATACTCGCGAAGTGGGATAGTTTTAGGTCAGATTTAAGTAGACTTCGTCTTCTCTTGCTCATCCTCCTTTTCATTGTGACAGTTCTTTCATCATGTCTGATGTACAGCTACATCTACACCTGGAATGGAAGAGACACTTCAACAGATGGTTTAAGAATGGCTGAACCTTTGCATGAACCGAATAGTGAAATAAGAAGTAAGAGGTTTTCTATTTGTTATAATGGTTTCCGTTTAACACAACTAATACCGAGCCTATTTTCCTTTACAATTTTCAACTGTATAAATAATAACGCTTATCACTTCATGTGTAAACTGAAAATATTAGGACTTATCTCTGTTCTCAGTTTTTTGGCAGGAACACTCATGTGATAACAAACGTAGTGTTGCATATTATGCTCCACTATCCATACATATGCATACGTGTTATGACTTGTAAGTCTTTGCTACCATTAATTTTATCTATAGGTACTCAATACGCCATGTCGAAATTTGGCAGGAACTTAGAATATAGACCTACTTCAACTTTCAATTAGTTTTTCATTGTAAAAATGGTTACCTCAGATGTTATGTATGGACACTTATTTATCATTCGATCATTACTAGAGCTTTAAACAGATAGACGATTAATCTATACTATTTCATTATCCAATATTTTAAAATGTTATCTCGTCAGTGACATACAATCCGGTTTTATCGAGATAAGCTAGGGGCTTGTCGGGGGCAAATCAGAGTGAAACGAATCAAAAATCTTAATATCCTATCATTTATATTTTTCTGTTATAAATCGTGGTTTATAATGTATGTTCTGCATAAAAATACTGCCTAAATGCACGATTATAAGCAAACAATACGGCATCATAAAAATCGAAAATTGACTGTAAACGTTTTTTTAATAAACATATTGTTGCGGGTACATTGTATTTATCACTTTAAGTCAAACCATTTTCTTTCCCTCTACAGCAATTTGGAAGCAAAATTTAAGAGATAAAAGTTGGTTTTCATTGTATTTATCACCGTGAGTTCTTAATAACCAGTATCCCAATGGTACCGGTGTACTTGATATATACACCAAAAATAAATGGATAAAAGCACACTCACCTGCACTTAAAAAGAACTTCACTTCTAAATTGACATCTAATCTTTCATTTAATCATGAAACCCATATCATGACTCTTGAAATACAAAGTCTGATAACTGTCAATGTAAACCGCGATTTTGATGATGAAATGTAGGTCAACTCCATGCTACCGGCGTCAATGTATAAAAATCGTATTCATTCTATTTAAGGCCACTTAAAATGTAAAAAATAGTGTATGAAGATGTTGCATGATAAATAGAATATTAGTAAACTGTCTTTTGATAACAGTTGATATCAGGTTCTGCAGATACCAACTCTGTCTAATATATCATTGTCAAAAGGTACAGTGTTAACATGGCTTTACCTATGCATACGGCTAATGTTTCTTTTTTGCGGTTTCAGTGTTCTTTTATTGATTCTAGCTACATAGGTTCAGTAAGAATACTATTATCAAATAGTTTTTTCTACTTCAGGATGTCTGCCTGAGAAACCACATCGATTGTTCAAATCCGGAATAAATATGGAAGTTTATCTTGTGCATGATAATAATTTTGTTGGGAGAAGTTGGCTGTTTGATGCCCTTGAAGACAAAACGAATAATGTTTCCACTAAAAGAGGGGTAGTTATGGTCGCCGAAATGGGATATGGAAAGTCTGCAATAATCACACAAATGGTATGCGCAACAAAATCAGATGTTAGTTATTATTTCAGGAAAAGATTAGTCGCTTACCATATATGCAGATTTGATGTACAACTGACAAAGAGGAGTAATATATTTATCAAACGAATTTCTTCAATGATTGCTCAAAGGATTCCGCAGTTCGCACATGTCTTGGAAAGTGACAAAGTGTGTTTGGAAAACTATGACAGCGACACCTGCGAACAAGACCCCTTCGGCTGTATGGACCAGTGTTTAGTTGATCCTCTTCGTAAAACACAGTTCAATCAAAACGAGTTAAATGTTATTGCCATCGATGCGCTGGACGAATGTGAAGATAAAACTGGTAAAAATATAATTTTTGATTTGCTTGATTCAGACAGGATGAAACAGCTGCCACCGTTTTTTCAGTTCATCGTAACGTCTCGCAACGTATCTGCATATTACACTTTGGATACAGAGTTTTCTTTTATGTTCTTACGAGAAAATGATGACACGAATCTACACGACCTACAGTCATTTATACATGCATCAGGGGTCCCAGTAGAAACTTTGAATGCGGTTGTTTCTTTGCATGAAGTCTCTAACTTTTTGCTAATTTCAAATATCTTGAAAAGCGACATGAGTTTAGAAAACAAGGGCACGCTACCAAAGTCACTTTATAAATATTACGGGCAACAATTCAAAAGACTTTTTGGAAGTCTTTATGATCAGCCAAAGTTTATTCTTGAAATTTTATGTGCAGCGTCTTCGCCACCTACTCAAACGTATTTACTGAATATTACTTTATATACAACAAATATTTCTAAAGAACAATTTGCATCAATTGCTGAAAAGTTTCAACATATTTTGAAATATATAGGTACAAACTTACATTTGAGCCACCATTCGTTGAAAACCTGGCTAATAACGGAAGCTAGTGGCGTGTATAGGCTAGATATAGAACGTGGTCACATGAGAACTGCTCTTTATCTCCTTGATAAATTGCATCAAAACATAACAGTCGACCTAGTAGATATTGCGATTCATATTTCGTTTGCGTCATCCAGAGGTAAATTGATGGGCATGTTTCATAGAATACATCCAAGCATACTAAAACAAGACAGACTGCAGAACAGCATATCTCCTCTGCATCGATTGATAAAGGTATGCGACTGTGATGCTGCAATGGAGTTACTTTTTTATCACTTTCATAATGCAAATGAAATAGATCAAGCTGGCATGTCACCACTGTATTTAGCAGCCTCTTTAGGACGTTCAAATATATTTAATTTTCTTATAAGGCATAATGCTGATATTAACTTCAGATTGAAATCATTTTCAAATGTAATCCACTTTGGGTTAGCTGCTGAAATAGCATTTGAAAGATCGACATTGGGGATACGGAATAATGGACATTGCGGCACAAAATAACCACATAGAAATTATAAACAACATTCTTTCAATGGATGTGTTTGAGAATAAATATCATTTTTATAAAATGAATGGGCTTAACCTTTTGCCTGTACATGTTGCATGCAAACTTGGTCACATCAATGTGATTAAGGCAATCATAGAACATAGTAAAAACATGCTTGATTATTGGTGTTTGTACTATGCATCTGAAACTGGAAATGTTGACGTTGTCAAACTTGCCATAGAGCACGGAATTAAAGACACGTGCAGAGCATGTCCGGAAAATGTATATTGGATGCCGGAAAATAAAACAAGGGTACAAGGCAGTAAAATGATATATGAAAATGGATATAGTTTAGACCATTACGCTTTATTTGATGACTGGAATTTAATCATGTGTGAAACAGCTTTACATGCAGCTGTCAGAAACAATAGAATTTCTGTCGTAAATATCCTTATATCGGAAGTAATAAATGCCTTAAATTGTACTGACAGAGCAGGCAGAACGCCACTTATTTCTGCAGTTGTCTACGATTTTCAAGAAATAGTTGCAGCTATTGTTCAACGATATGGAGTTGATGTTAATTTAAAATGTAAGCTGACTAAAGGAATTGCAGACGATTCTCAGTTAAGTGAAACAGAGAAAAATTATTTGGAGTCTGTTAAATGTGAACCAGATTTACCCATTCTCCACATAGCAGCAAAGTATAACAGATTCTGGCTTTTCAATACATTAATTAAAACAGGCATCAATTGGACAGAAGTACCAAGAGACAACGATGGATGTCATATTGCTCATACAGCAGCTTGCCATGGTAGCATTGATGTGTTAAGATTTATAAAATTGTCTTTAGGGGAAAAAATATTCCAGCTGTTTTGTAAAAATTATTCTGATCCTTTACATTTAGCATCCATGTGTGGTTCAATTGAATCTGTAAACTATTTCCTAAGTAATGAGAGTCAACAACTAAGTTCACATAATCTTAAAAATGGATCATATATTCTTTCTGTTGTTATGGTAAATATTTCAACTGAAACAGCAGATGGTGCTAGAGAAATTTCTGAAAAACGTTTAACACTTCTGGACAGTTATATTGCAAACGGATTTCATTTGTCTGTAACAGATCAATATCAAAGAAATTTTTTTCACTACGCGATCATAAATGGTCATTACAAAATAGTATCAAGGCTTTTAAGTATAATAAATGGGACAGATAAGCATTTTAGCTTCCAAAGACATGTATGGCAAGTTACCTGTGATTCATGGAATAGAAAAATTGCCACTGACAAGTATTGTTTATTTTTGTGACCATAAATAATGATACAACTTTTTTTCAACAACTGCCCTATATTATTAACGCCCCAAGAATATTCATGTTTTATAGCTTTGTCGTACATGAAAGATAACGGATTACTTGAAGTTCGACTTCTGAAAAGAGTCATGAATTTGTTGTTACAAAAGCATCGACTTGCTCTTTTTGCAGGCAGTGTCTGTGTATATAGACGAAAATTTTATTTTGGATCATAATTTAGTAAGATACATGAAAACATACGATACAAGTAATATTTTCTTGTCAACATATGCTCTCTGTGTTGCAGTTAAACTCTCTAAAGAACCTATGCTTTCTGAAAATTATATTAAATTTCTAAATTGGTATTCAAAATCAGTAGCATGTACAAAGTGGTCTATACCTTGTACACAACATGACATGGCAAAACTGTCTAGTTTTAAAATTGTTTTTCCAACATTTCTGAACAAAACTATTACTTTTCTTGTTAAATTATACAATTGTTAATGTATATTGTTCGATTATACAATTGCAGAGTCTCGGCGAAAGTGTTAGATTATAATGGTAATAACCTCTTAGAAAGAGCCATACAAGGACGAAATCTGGAGTTAGTTAAACACTTTGTTAAAAAGAAAATACAACCTAATAAAAACCCGGAGCAAGTTATGTTAGCAACAATGATAAATGATAGCACTGGATCGTACGTGAATGTATTTAAAAGATGTTAACAGATACATACATTGATTTTAGAAATACAGAATAAGGATATGATATATTCACAGCTTCTTGATCTCAATGTTAAAAGTCAATCAGAGAAAGCAGAACGTATGAACGAAGTCATCAAGAATAATTTCGATGTTATGAAAGGTTATTATCGCGACATCAATGATCGGACTGATGCTATATTTAGTATATTACTAGCAAGCAACAGGAAAAGTATTTCAAAGGAGTTTATCTGCTCTCCAAATGCTAGAAACTTTTCTTTTGTGCATTTAATTGCTATGCAAGGTTACACAAAGTCCCTTAATGTTATCAGAAAATACTGGGGTTCAAATATGTTAGAGTGCACTAACATTGATAAGTTCACGCCAATGTATTTGGCTAAGGTTTTTGATAATCAAGGGATAATTGAGTATTTAATAAAACATCAGGTAGGCACATATACACCGAAACGAAGGGCTGAAGTTCATTTCATATTTAAAATATGGACAAGATTTCTACTAAATAGACATTACAAAAAGAATATCAGTTGCTTGTACAGACTAAAGACAAGAGCAATTTTAGATGTTCGTGCGGGATTCAATGCATACAGATGTATGAAACAAAGTGCAGATTCTATCGGTATTTTTGAACAAATTAAAAAACTGTTAGCCGAATTAAAGGCAATTTTAGTGTGTGTGTCAAATGTGGACTTTTTCAAACGCGATTATGACACAGTAGAAAAATTAAAAAAGAATATTTTAGCTTTAGATTTTTATGATCAATATACTTTACATTCTAGTTATTGGCGAGCATCTAGAAGTTGTCATGTTGCAAGCAACGCTATGTTCAAATATATTTACCTTTTGAACTTAAGGTTATCAGATCGCAGTTACAGAAAAGGTTCAAATGGTTTTTATCTTAAAAAGAAGTTTGATGCCATTCAACACTATTATCAGAGTAATGGTTTTAACTTTGAGGATTGTGAAGAAGTATATCTTAAGTCTATGGAGTCAGCCTGTCCTTGTTTTCGGCGTCATGTTTTATCACCAGACAGGGACAATGAAGGCAAACTATTAAAACTGTTGTTATCAAAGGTTGCCATGCATACGATAAATTTTTATTTCACCAACTCAATATCTTTCCGAAAGAATTATGCCTGACAATTTTTTTGTATCTGGCGTTTGGATTTGGGATCACCACCTGTATACTTATATGAACATAATTAAAGATTTGAAATTCTTTCAAGATACGTTTATGGTAAATGAAGGTCTTCTTTCGGAAAATCTACGAGTCTCACGAGAAATTAGAAAAGCAACTGATTACATACAATGGAGCAAAAATGCCAAAGAAATAGTGAACACGTTTAAGAAGAATTCAAAGTTAGGATAAATAGGCTCTGTTTTCATTACAATATGACAAGTGTTTGCAATGTCACATATATGTGGCAATATATCTGAGTTCCAGCAACACTCGAACACTAAAAAGAGTAAACATGATGTTAAAATATTGAAATAATGTGTAATTCATATGTATATTAGGCTAAATTGTAAATGAACCTTTCTAATGTGATAAAATTGGAATCTTACTTTTTTCATTTTAATTAGAGTAAGTGAGATTTGAAGCTACACATGTGACTTTTCAAGCACTATATACATTCAGTATGTCATATTTTTTGTTTCGTTCGTGTACGGTTGCACGATTTCATATAAATAAATAAGTTTATATCTAGTTTAAACAAAGAGTGATGTGGCGAACTTTAGACCATTAAGTTTGTGGCGATGTTTTTGTTAGTCCTACAATCATTTTTACTACAAATGTGTGCATATATTCATAAGACCCTGTTAAAATCCTTATTACTTTCTTTTTACTGGAATCATGAATCACATTGGTCATACAGTTGAATGTTTGTTTTTACATATCAAATAAATACAATGCAAAGTACATTTTGATATTTGTTTGTGTTTTACCGAGCTTTCTTGTCTGTTATTTGTAAATATATGTTGAAATAAACGCAATACGGTCCAACATTTATTTGCAAATATTTTCAATCTATTCTCATATCAAATGAAATACGGTTTGTTTGTAGAAAGTGATCTCCTAAAAAACTATCATTTACTTATATTTCGTTATATATCTACAAACATGATATGGTTAATGTGGAAGTTTCATAATTGGAAACGTTTTAATATTGATATGTTTACTTCTATTTTGTGCTGTTTTTTTCAATCATGTTGTGTTAATATTGCTTGTTCATTGTATGCCCTGGAAATGAATGTTCTATGTATCAGTTTACAATGAAGTTCCAATAAACGATACTTATCATTATTTATATTATTATTATTATTTGCATTTTATTTAGAGCATGTGAGATTTGATGCTGCATCTATGACTTTTGAAGCACGATGTACATTCATTATGGCATATTGTTTATTTTGTTCGTGTACGGTTAAGCCTGTTCTTCACGATAGGGATGGGTACCATATTTAAAAAAGTAATTAAATAATTACAATTAAATTGAAAACTTCCCAATTAAATTACAATTACAAGTACATGAATTTTCAGTTTGTAATTAATTAATTACAATTATTTTGAGCAAAATAATTAATTATAATTAGTTATTTTCAAATAAAATTGCTTTAATAACATAGTTACAAGAAAGACACTAGATCTAGAACATTTATTTTCAACATCAAAACATTAAATCAAACTCAGGTCGAACTCATCAGTCTGCGTTCTGAACTACACAAACCTCGTTCATAAGGTCTTGTTACATTTAACCAACGTGTGAGCTTCAAAATTTTTGTCACTCATATTACAGCGATCAGGACGAAAAACTTTGCCTGCAATTGAGAAAAGTCTGCCTTTGTATTACACAGAACAATGGCGACATTTTGTCTTAAGATTTCCTGTTGTATCTTTTGGTAAAACAAAATGTTTCAGTGCAGGATAATTCATCTTATTTGTTTCAATGTATTAAACTGTATGGTCAGAATGTTGAAACTTCTTTGTACCAAAGTTGCAAGTTGAGTGAATACAGTGTGAACCCTTAATTATACAAAATTGTCAGAAAAGGGTTTACTTAAGGCAAGTTTCATTTTGACAAAATTCTGATTAAACAATAATCAATCAACAAAACACTTCTGTGTTATTTATTAAGGCTATATCAGTAGATACTGTTAGAAATCAGTGAAAGGTGTATTATCAATAATATTATCACTTCTTAAGAAATTATCAATAAATGTGAAAAAGGAAGCATTTGTGTCTATTTGGGATCAAAGTGTCAATGATCAATGTACAAATTATTGAGATTAATTAAATTCAATTGACAATTAAATGTCAAAGTTTACTTTGTAATTAATTAATTACAATTAAATTAATTGAGTTTTTCGCTTAATTAATAATTATTTTCAATTATTTGAAAAAGTGTAATTAATTATAATCAATTAAATTATAATTGTAATTGTACCCATCCCTGCTTCACGATGTCATGAAAATACATAATTTTATATCTAGTTTAAACAAAGTGTGATGTGGCGAACTTTAGACCATTAAGTTTGTGGCAATGTTTCTGTAAGTCCTACACAATCCTTTTTGCTACAAATTTGTGCATATATTCATAAGATCCTGTTAAAATCTTTATTACTTTAATTTTACTAAAACATCAATGAATCACATTGATCTCACAGTAGTAAATTTGTTTGTATATATATACATGTACATATAAAAAAATAAAAGACAAAGTACATATTGATATTTGTTTGTGTTTTACCGTACTTTCTTGTCTTTTATTATTAAAATATGGTAAAATAAAACAAAAATGATGATACAAACAGTCAAATATTTATTTGCCAATATTTTCAGTGCATTGTCATATCAACTGAAATACGGTTTGTTTGTATAATGTAGTATTCCTGGAACTATCATTTACTTCTTCCCTCTCAGATCGGGCATGGTGACGTACATGTCCCAGCAAGACCAACACTCGCAGCACTGTGGTACAAGCAAGTTAACCTGCAAAATAAATGCAGACGCGTTAATAAGATACAAACAAACAGTGTTAAGGAACATGAACTTTTCGACTATATAGTGCCGTTCCACAAAGCTTGAACACGTTACAGACAGTAGCAACTTATAGTTCATTTTAATCTTCATTTGTTAAATTTTACTTGCTACGACTATTTGAAGCATTCTATAATTGTTTAAAGTTCCGGCCGACCGTGGGATTTCTCCTCTGGTGAACTCGCCACGACACAAGTATGACTCCCATGCATACAGGTACCTAACAAAATTTAAAAATCTATGGAGTTTTGATTTACCTGACTGTATATCCAGACATGTACAGTTTTGTACAACAATTCTGATTATTTAGCAAAATTGTGTAAAAATGCAAGTACCCAAAAGATAGGTGTGCGAGCTTGCAGTCCAGACACGCGTTACCAGCGTTCATTGGTTCTTGAAACACTACCTCTTGGTTTCTTTATTTGGGGTTATATTAATGTCTGAACGTTTTGTGGGTTTTTTTCGAATTTAAGTCAATCTTGTTAATGTTTTCAGACGTTGCCGAATATTGTGTTCATATTCATGCAACGTATTACATAATTTTATTAAGATGCATATGTGTATCAAGCGCTAAAATTACAAGATTTTACACTGCCCAAAAACATTTTGAACATATTCGTGTGAAATCTTCACATACGCATTTTTCCCAAAACCGCATGATATACGTTATGTTGTCATGTGACAGGCTTCACGTATCACGTGTACATAGTGTTTATTTCGGGAATTGTACTTCCCTACAGTCGCATAATCGCATATCTTTTAAAGTTAGTGATATTTGGTTTTCAAAATTACACCATTTTATTGGGACGGTTGTCGAAAGACAGCCATTCCAGAGGGAACAGAACAGAACAGAACAGAATTGAACAGAACAATAAATAAACGGATTTGGCGTTTCGAGGTTCCTAAAAACACAGAAAACTCCGATGAAGGAAAAAGTTCTAAGCAAAGTAATATCTACAGTATATTTGCCTTTGAAATCCCTAATATTAAATTGCATGTTCGCAGAAATGCAATTAATTACCGACATAAAATCTACATGCCACAAAAGTGTTCAATTTTCTGCTTCAGACTGCGTATATATAACATAAATTAACATACCGGCAGTTTTTAACCTTTATCCATTATCGGAAAAATGTACTACACCGGTAAAGATTCGAGCACTGTATGGAACAGTCTATGCGCGGGCACATTTACTGTTGTTAATTTGCTATGTGTAGTAGCCTGCTTCGTGTTTGTCTGTTATATGTTGGGGATTTTTTTGTTCGTTCTTTTTTTCCAAGAAAATTTACTAAAAGGAACTTGGACTTTCGTAACGTTTCTTCGATAGCGTATTGTGTTCCAAACGTAAATTTAAGATAGTTGTCACTGTTCACTTAGACCTAAAGTTATCCGTATGTGGTTAATGTTTATTCTCCATTTGGCATTTACACTCGCAGCAGATGTGAAAAAAATATGGCTAATCATAAAAGATAACAAAATTTAAATGATTATTGTCAAATTTTAGTGATTGTTAAAAGTCAAGAAAGAAAGGAAATAATTTAAAAGTACTTGTGAGTTGACTTGAATATACGGAGTTGTATCATGGAAGTTAAACAACTACTGTAGTGATTGTATGAAACAATCATCATACATCAGTGGTTTGCCGAGCTTTCAACAAACTTGAAATTATATAATGAATGCTCTGTATGACGAGAATGTATGAAACTAGTAGGATTTGTACTTCTTGTTGACATGCGATACACAAAATATTCTATGCGAAGTAATTTAAGAATTTACTGTTTATGAGTTAGCATACTAATTTAGTGTTTGTGTACCGTCTGTGCCCATGGGTTGCACGGCTGATTTGACTGAAGTGTTGAAATTACGACTGACAATAGTTTCTTCAAACTAAACTCTAGCTCTTTAATACTACATTTTGAGCGCTGTATTATTGCAAGTTCATTTACAAATTTGCAATCTGAAACACAAGTTTGCAAAAATTGTAAATCAGTTTTGATTTCCTTTACATTGACCTCCATCTCTAGTTCACATTTTAACGTCTTGGATTTGAGCAGTTAAGTCTCTTTTAATTGAGCATTTCAAATCCTACTTAGTAGTTGAACAGAATTTCACAGAATAAATGAGTGATCACTTTCACGTCTTGGACCTTTGAGTGATCATTTTCACGTCTTGGTGTGAAAATTTCGGTATTTCACTTGGAGTTGAACATTTCAGTATATTGCTTGCCTAAACTTAATGTACACATGCCAACACAACCGTCCCACCGGTACTTTCGGCGCTTTGATTTCACTTTGAAATCGCTTTTCCAGTGGGAACAATGTATGTAAACAAACTTACAAATACCGTAAAACTGCTACTTGCACAAAATACATATTTACACGGGCTTGTAACACATGAAATCATATTTGTTTACCCTTCTTATAGATACACGTCAAGATTCACTAAATTTACATGCTTTTACTTATATTAAGAACATCATTACCATTTGAATCTTGTAAACTGTAGGACAGAAACCATCCTCAAAGTAGTGTCTAAGACTAAATAAGACATACATCGAAATAAACACCTCCGGAGTTTGCCTAACAATGACCAGATTATCCACAGCATGATCCTGTCTGTTTTTAAGGAATGTTATTATAAATGGTTTGGTGATATATTTGTTAGGCAGTTTCAAAATTATCGCAAACATCTACATCTTGTATAGCAAGTGTGAAATAAAGCACACCTTTTTCAAACAGAATCCAGGTTTCTTTTTGCAGTCCACCTCCTGCCATTGTTTTCGTTGTTTCTTGTGTGTATGTGTACAGAACACCCAGACTCCCTTGTACTCTTGTAAATTATTCTCTAAGCACACTGAGTTTCGTACGTTAGGATGGTCTCTGCGACATCGATTCATACACAGTTCTCTGTTAAAATAAAACATGCAATACGTTCTAGAAGAGTGATCAAAATGAAACGGAAATCACTTAGTTTTGAATAAATGAAAAGGAAAAGTGTAAAAGTCAAATAAACTGAGTGTAGTAAACGCTATACACGTATTCCACTGTCAAGCCAGCGTTTTCCGTCCAATCTATAGGTTTCGGAAGAGCCAAGCCTTGAGCTTAAGTTAAGAGTATTTCAACTAACGAACAAGGACTCGAAAGCAGCATCTAAAAGTAATAGAATTTACCTGATGTTCAACTGAAAAAAGACCTTGACTGTCAAACAGAATACGTTCCAGTAAATGATGCGCAGTCTCAGACATTAATGATATGCGGAAAATGTTATGTACTGTTGTTCATTAGATAAGGGATGATTTGTAGAAGCATGTGCAAAATCCTACCCAGGAGTTATCACGCCTCTCAGATAAAATATTTTTTTTTAAAAAAAATATTTTTTTTGGAAAAAAAAAAAAATTTTATTTAAAAGTGGGAGTTTTTTTTTTTTTTTTTTTTTTTGAAGGGGAAAAAAAAACCAAAAAAGTTTTTGTTGGGAATAGGATATTTTTATCGCTTTGGCGAGCAATTAAAGAACGAAGCACAACAATATATGTAATAATAAAAATACCGAAATCTAGCTTGGCTCGGTAAACGGGGGGGAAACCGCCTACTAATCATGGGGGACTTTAAACTTAAAGGTATTAATTGAATTAAACCATTTTCAAAGTTGGAACCGCTCAACTGATAGGCAAGAAAGACGTATCTTCAAAAGTAAAGTGCACTATCTACCATTTTTTTCAATTGCAGCCGAGGCGTTATTAGCAAACATGTAAACAGACATTTTTGATACGAACTGCAGTTTAGAAGATTGCCAAAGTATTGCTGTTTGATATTTTAAGGGATTACGCTTAACATTGGTGTTTGAGATCAGGACCCGAGTGATGTAACAAAACAATAAGCATATTCCCAGACATCATGAAGATCAGTAACCGCCAGCCACAAGCTTCAAAGCAAACATGTAAACAGACATTTTTTGATAGAACTGGGAGGGCTTTTATAAAATATAACTTCAAACGCGATTTCTATGTGCAAAAGACATCTTTAAAGGTTTTCATAGCAATTATACCAAACTTGTTTTCCCGCGTTTACTTGAAATGCTTTACATGAATTTAAGTTACACGTGCCATTGAAATTCCTCGTATAATTAAGAAAGTTCTTTTTGTATTAAACTTCAGTCAGTAAGTTGAAGAAGTAGGATATTTGTGAATAATTCATAAGATAAATTTTATTCCTGTTTAAAACTTTGAAACCTATAAGTTAGTGCACCAGTAAACCGTTATATCCGGATAAACAGAACATAGAAACAGAATAAAGTTTAAAAGCCGTACTTTGTACAGTTGACTATTCTAATACGTTCCCAGCAAGGGAAAAGCACATAGCACGTCTCAGTAAGGCCTGGACTGTTTTCTATCTTCCGTGTAAACTTGCTAAGCCAAAACACGTCGTACGGACATGATATCTGCCAATAAAACCGCCTTGGATCCCTGAAAAAAGAGATAACCGTAACAGATACAAGATCAATGCATATGTACGATAGTGTTCCTAAATTTTCGGGACATAGAGGATTTTAACTGCTTTTTCCCCACAAGGAAGGTACAACAAATGTAAAAGATAAGATGAATCATTCTTAATAAAATCCGATGGAACTCTTTCTATCTCGCAAGTTTAATCTAATTTAGCATCTACATATTAAGCTTTCTTTATTTCTCAAAGGCTAATACCATCCTTGAGACATTGATGACTATTGTTTGTAACAGAGAGAGTACCAAGTACAGTTCCAGCATAGGTCAGCATAATGATAAAGGACTATTTCAAGATTTATGTTTGTCCTAAGTATTACAACTTCCATTTGAATCTGTCTAGTCTTTAATTAGTCAACTCCAAACATGAGTATAGTCAACAATACTATGAATTTGATTACGTACTCGTTTCCGTTCAATGAGTGGTTTATGCCAAATAGAATCTGTATTCCCTGTTTCTGGCTCATTCATAAATGAGCAACTTAAGGTTTACTAATTTTTACTGGTGCAAGTGTACATTGGTGCTTGAACCAGTTTGCCTAATGGTTTCTTTATTTGGTGTTAAAACGTAGTTAGTTATAAAGGGACGGCTAAGTAATGGATGTATATTTTAATATACCAGGTGACTTATTGAAAGGCTAAGTCTTACCTTAAAATAATTGAAATATTAAGAGTTTCATAAATGCTGACCAGTGTAAAAATTATTGAAGAAACATTTATATTGTTCAATGTTTTTGAGATAGATCCCAGTCAAGTGGCCATTGTAATTACATATTACTATATCTTTGTTTTCTAAACAATTTACTATTTGCTACTTGAGTTTGTGTTAATGAAAATTTTACTCATGCCAAACTTGTAATAAAGTCACTTAAAAGCTCATTTGTATAAAGAAAATATCATATCATCAGAGTAGTCTTTTACTTTCGCATTTATTACGGGAAATTGGTCGTTCCTTTTGCATCATAACTGTTAAAGGCTTCCCCATCTTTTTGTATTGATTTCAGCGCGTAGTTCAGAACGTAACTCTTCTGCTTCATTATGCCATTTTTCCTAACTACAGATTTACTTGCATTATTACGCTTTTGTTTACATGTTACTGCGACCTCGAGATTACATGCGCAATTTAATAAAAATTGAGATTCCGTTTTACATTTCGTTCAATTATGATTTTGATATCTTTTGTGGTGCAGTTATAAACTGGGTGCTCATGTTTACCTGCTGTCTTCAATTTTTTCTAATATGAATGTCGAACAGAAAATGGACAAAAAGGCAATGCATTGTATTTTGTCATTTTAAAGAAATGATATAAATTCTACAACGTGACAAACATGATTATTCTATCAAATTCTAGCATGAAAGCCCATTTATACACTTTTATGCTTGCTAGTCAAGTGTAATAAAATATATATGCATTAAAACTTGACGGTTTGTATGGCCAAACGGCTGGTATTTCGCCCGACGTCATTTGCTCTGTTGAACAACCGTATTGGGAAAACTTTTGCATCTTTGCAAGTTGAATAATTAAGTCCACCAAGTTTGATACAAAGTTAAGAAAGTAACAAGCATGGAGATGAGAAAACAAACATTTCTCACAAACACATAAAAACGGTAAAATTGCATAGGTAAATTGGACAATCAGATTAAGAAGCTGGTAGGATAGACTTCTGCATGAAGATCTGCTAGCCTTCAAACATAGACAGTTTACATTTGGAAGAGTGGAAATGTAGTTGATTTGTTTTATATGCTAATTTAAAAGTTTCACTATTACGAAAACTCAATCTCTTCTAATATGTATCAATTCGCTCTTGTAGACTCATTTAGGATTGAATCAACATTCGCGAAATATATAGACAGATGCGAACTGGTTAGAATTGTCATGTTTTGCCAAAGGACCGCTCATTACTACTTGGCACTGGTTCGGGTGACTCGAAACCTAAACTGATTTGATCATGAGGCGAACGCGCTACCACATACTGCGATACAAGGCGGTATCAGCAGAGAAAATTAGTTTTGTGAAGCCTGGTGTAATTATCGTTAAATTGCAGAAGAACAAATCGTTAATCGTTATGAAAAAGAAAGCGAATTAAAGGAAAATTGGAAACATGTAAATGTGAATCTCATACCCTGCAAAATAGTAGAAGTTTGTAAACGTTAACTCAAAGTCTTAAAATCAGGTCTGAAAGCTGCAGAAAACAGATTAGTGTTAGAAAATGAGTGGTGCAACAATCAAGGTAAGGAACCTATCTCAGTCTAATCAAAACAATGGTGATATATTATCAATTCAATTCAAATGCAAATAGGAATTGTCAAAAACAACTTGATAATAAACAATGGTGACAATGCAACTCTTATAGGAGGAGTGCTAGCAGACGTGATGATGTCACTAGCTCACGTAACAGCTCTGGAACAAATGATAGCAGTATTAATTAAAATGTGTACGAACGGAATCGCCATAGGGTCGACGTGGCAAGGGTCACGATGCGATATGAAAGAAATCGTTATAATAAACCAATTTCAGGTAGCCAGTGAATATTACTCGGACAATCGATTTGATTTGAACAGAAACAGAAACTCTAGTTTCCATAATTCAGACAAATATATGCTTAATGGAAATAGAAACTATAGTAAAAGAAGGTAAAGTTAGTATTCATTTAATCTCTTCGGACGCGATATGGCGATACTCCTGATTGAAAATGGGAACCACAACCGATTTCGCTCTTTAAACTTGCATAGGCATGCACGCATTTTGGTAGGGCATCAGGGGAATAATCTTAGATCGGACAGGTCATATTTTCACAGGGAAACAAATGGAAACGTGTCGCCAATATACTAGCTAATCAAGTAGCCTGTCAATCATCATGTGATCTAATTTCATATGTAGAGTACGTGATTTGCTTTATATATCAGCTGCTTTGATGCAAATTATTTTAGCTTAAGTCACATTAAAGTGATTACTTGGTCTTTGAATCGCTTTCATGTTATGGGCCGTTAGTTGATTTTCTAAAATTTCTTTAAAATTATTGGCAACTATAGTTATTGGAACCAAATTGCATTTATCAAAATGATAATAAAATACCTTTTCACCGCAAGACGCATACGTCTAGTAGGAACGCTTTTTTTTACATGCAGGTAAAAAATGAATAATTGAACCAAAATGTATTTTGAGATAATAATCAAGTCAAGTCAAATAGTTTATTGGCATAAACATTACAATGTTCATCGCCACAATATACCGAGTAGGTTCAATATAACAGAGGTACATTAAATTACAGAAACGTATGAAAGAATATATATGGTATGAGTTACAACATATATAGTTAATACACACATAATCAATGTCTTACAATGTCGCTAATTTAGCCATTTCTTTTACACGTTGCTTCATAAATATATTTAGCTAAATTTACAATAGTGTTTTTTTCGATGACATCATAATTGATTTGAACTTATGGGTATTTGGCCATGCACAAAAATACCTTGGTAAATATTTCCTTCTTAACTCTATATAAATGGACAAACGAGTAAAAAATGGTACTCAGATTCAACTCAGAATCATTTTAAATTTAATTCATATACGTTGGCTTCTTTCTATATTTCGGAATCTGCCTTCTTCTATAGCTAATTTATTAGCAGAACATCGAAATCTGGATAAAGCAGTTCGATGTTTAACATTCTCAACACAGCTTGAGTATTTTCCTTGTATAAAGTCGTTTTTAGCTCGCCTTTTCGAAGAAAAGGGGAGCTATCCTACTCGCCCCGGCGTCGGCGTTGGTGTCACACCTTGGTTAAGTTTTTCGTACCACCCCACTTTATTTCAAAACTATTAGAGGTATGGCTTTGAAACATACTTGTTTACCATCATAACCTCCATCTACAGACAAGAGTACATAACCTTGTCAAGGTTTTTAACAGAATTATGGCCCTTTTTTGACTTAGAAAGTGTATTGAGCTTGGTTAAGTTTTTCGTACCACCTCACTTTATTTCAAAACCATTGAAACTAATCATACTTGTTTACCATCATGACCTACATCAACAGACAAGAGTACATAACTCTGTCAAGGTTTTTGACAGAATTATGCCCCTTTTCTACTTAGAAAATACATGGAATATGGGTAAAATCCACTTATGTCTTAACCCTTTGAGATATTGCTTTGAAACATTGAATGCTTGCTTAAATCATTACCCCCATCTGTAGGCAAGAGAAGGTAACTCTGTCAGGGATTTGTTTTAAAAATTAAGGCCCTTTATCGACTTAGAATCTTGGTTAAGTTTTTCGTACCAGTCCACTTTTTGACTAAACTGTTTGAGATATTAATTTGAAAGTTGGAATACTTGTTTACCATCATGATCCCCAAGCATGGACAGGAGAAGGTAATTCTGTCAAGGATTCTATTTGAATTATGGCCCTTTTGACTTAGAAACTCAGTTAAAATTTTCATTCTTGTCCACTTGTTGACTTAACCATTTGAGATATTACTTTGAAAGTTGGAGTACTTATGTACCATCATGAGACCTATCTGTAAGCAAGAGAAGATAATTCTGTGAAAATGTTTCTTGATTTGTACTTAGAAATTCCTAGTTAAAGTCTTGTGTGCCCTTAACTGTCAAAGTTTTGTTTATTGGCAAGCACTAAAAAGTCGAGCGCGCTGTCCTACTGACAGCTCTTGTTAAATAATTTATAACTTTCCAATTTCGAGGATGAATTTAATTCAGAGCACCATTGTTGCAAATGCTGATCTTAGATTCTTTGTATAATATCCTTGATTTGTATATCAGTTACAGTATATTGCTGTCGTTCAACAGATATGCAAATCCTAGTGTAGATAACAAATTTCTAACACTTTTGCACCAAGTGTTAATAATTTCACCATTACTATCTGTCATTGTCATTACTTTGTACGATAAGGAATTTGGACTTTTAATTACTCTATACCAGTGTTTAATTATTCTTATTTTTCGCATGATTGATAAAGCGAATCTACCAAATTCGCCTAGAACTGCAGAGGTTGTCGTCTGCTGTCGAACTTCAGATGATGTTTTTCTATGTCAGGTGCTTCATGAAAGCCCCATACTTCTGCTCCATAGTTTAAAATTGGTAATACCATACTATCAAATAGTTTTAATTTTTCAGAGATGTTTAAAGACATAACATCGAATAGTGAATTCAAAGAATACAATGCTTCTAATGTTTGATTAGCTAAAACTTTCTGAGCATGAAAGAAATCTCCATTGGATGACAGCGTAACACCTAGGTATGTGAAAGTGTTTACTAACTTTATTAACTTATTGTTGTAAAATAATTGAACGTTTGCATTTCTGTATCTAGATTTAAACATAACAACCGACTTTTCAACGTTCACCTCTATACCCCATCTTCCACAATAGCTATATAACTTATTCAACAAGGCTTGTAATCCGTCTTTAGTATATGAAAATAAAACAGTATCGTCGGCAAATAGTAACAAATATATCTGCAAATTATCTAATGAGATTGTGATCATTATTATCACCTTTTAGATAGTCATACATATCATTTACAGAAACAAAGCATAGGGGATAGGGGTTCCCCTTGTTTCAAACCAATATAGCTATAAAAATAATCAGAAAAACAGCCATTCACTTTTACACAAGATTTGACACATTTATACATATTACGTAAGATATTAACCATTTTTAGCGTAACACCAGGTTCCAGTAGTTTGTACCATATACCATATCTGTACAATAAATCAAAACATTTTCGAAATTCAATAAACGAAGCATATACATTTCGCTCTACATGCTTCACAATTCTATCAATAATAGACGTTAATACAAAAGTGCAATGCTCTTATTTGTCCTAAATCCGAATTGATATTCATTCAATAGCTGTAATTGTATAATTGTTTTCGGCCCATTCTCTTAGTCTAGTGTCCAATAAAATTGAAAACTGTTTAGAGAACACACTAGTTAATGTGATTCCTCTATAATTATTTACATCATTTTGGTTTCCTTTTTGTGGCACAGGGACTATAACTCCTTTGCACCAAGAATCTGGATAAATACCA
This sequence comes from Saxidomus purpurata, assembly GCA_022818135.1. Lineage (NCBI taxonomy): Eukaryota > Metazoa > Mollusca > Bivalvia > Venerida > Veneridae > Saxidomus > Saxidomus purpurata. The sequence continues at coordinate 47,959,715 of JAFMSR010000008.1, read as the reverse complement.
CTGTTAAATATATGGTTAAATAATTTACACAAAATAAGTGCTAATTGAAATTTGCACTCAATAAATATTTCTGGGATAAGGTGGTCAGTTCCTGCACTTTTATCACTTTTTAAAGAAGAAATTGTCTTACAAATATCATCAGCAGTAAAATCAGCATCTATCTCTTCCACATTGTTTATATGAACTTCATTTTCCATTTGTTCTTCAACAAAATCATTATTAAATATATCTTCATTCGAATATAAATTCTTGAAATGATCTCAGTAGATATTTTACTTTTAGAATATTGCTTTCTCTTTCTTTTTACCTCACTCCAAAATGTTTGTGGATTATTTTTTAGCAAATGACGACATTTTGTTTTTCTGTTCTAAATGAAACTTGGTACGAGCTCGCAGTTAATTTATTCTATGAAGTCTCCTTTTAGCAATAAATACCTCCATAGTAACGTTAGATCTCTTTCTTTTGTATATTTTATTTGCATGTCTAAAATCACGTCTAGCAGATTCACATTCTTTGTTAAACCAAGCACTTTTATTTTTATTTCGTGCCTTCAACTTTTGTAAAACAAAGTATAACTTTTACAATATATACGTGTGCTCAAACCAATTTATTATAACACAACTTACCATTGCGATGAGAGAAGGTTACTGTAATCACATATACAGACTGGTTACCTAAGTTGCTTTACTTGTATATATATAGGACTCCAAATGCAAGACGCAGAAGTGAGGCTTGTCTGGGGTCTAATTAATTTGTTACCAGCTTTGTTGGCTTCTACTCCTACAGTTACAGAAGTTGTGTTCGCTTTTCAGTTTTCTCTGTTGCACCTCTTCAAGGGCACTTACTCATGTTTTTTGCGCTTGTCCTATTTAGACTGCTTATAGTCCCGGCCGGCTTGTCCTTGTAAGAATGTCAGCATCTGTCACAATAAACTTAATTGGTCAACATATGTCACACCATATAACCCCTCCAAATGGTACAAAAATACGTCTTATGTAAATTTATGCGATCAACTCCTATTATCTGGAATGAATCTAAAGGAAATGACTTAATAAGTACTGTATTAATTAATTAAGTAGCTTATTCCGCGCAGCTCTTAATGAATTATTACTTACCTTGGCCGCTTAACCTGTATCTATTTATTATATATCCTAGTCAACATTGAACCCGAACATAACATATTCGTATTATATCTCTACCTACAGTCTGATAAACAAAAACAGGTTCATGGTCATAATTATTAGCACCATTAATCCCCTCCAGGTAGACTTGTTGATGTTCCAGTAACTACTACGTACAAATCTAACAAAATCTAACTTTAACACATTCGTTCACACATTGTGAAATAGATGGGTTAAGTAAATGACGATTTTAACATATATGACAAGATATAACAAGATGTTCAGGATAATGGAAACGCATGGCGATGACGACAACGATGATGACTAAAGATGATGATGATTAAATGTGTCACATTCAAGAGCAGTTTGTAAACAGTAGCATCATCCACGCCAGTGCATACAAATGTCGATTTCAGGAGCTTATTCCAGACAAATAAAATATACTGGTTTATAAAAACTTTTTCATGATCGCCATATACATGTTATGAAAATCGACCCATTATTTGTTTCCAATACTTTTTTTGCATTTGTAGTGTTACAATAACAGTACATTGTATTTAGAAAATGCTAAGTGTGATCACTACCACACATGAGATCAGATCAAAAGAATTCTTAGCGGTTAATACGCGATTTTCCAGTAATCCGGCTTGCATTTTCTGGTTACTTTAACGATACTTGAATTGTAACCATATGCTTAAATAAATCGAGATAAACTTTATAACCGACTTGTAAGATTAGCTTTAGTAAAATGTAGAACGTTTCATGCCATTAAGTTTCTCTTATCGCCAGTATCATCTTGTACCAGGCGGAATTCTTCTAAAACTGAGTGGTGATTTACTAGTAATGTAAAGTATGGCTTTTGATTACCTCTCCTTTTAAAACTTTATTTTAATGACCTTGACCTGACAGTGGAATACAAGTTTATCAAGTATGAAACTATGGGTATTTTAATGTATGCCTACCGAAGTTTTGTTAGCAGAAAGCCAGCATGATATAATATTGAAATCCATAATTGATTACTGCAATATTAATTGTGTGTGTATCAATAGTACTAAGAGCACCGCTGCCGGACTACTTTACGTAAATTTATACGCAGCCAGCACATCACATAATCAAAGCGCTGTGAGCACTGAAGGCCTTGGGGCTATAGGTTAACTCCCCGAAAAACAACTTTTGACCTACGTGTTTTGCGCTGAACCTTACCTAAAGTGCAGGTCGAAATGTGCAGAGGACGAAATTCAATATATGACATAGAATGAATGATTCACAAATATATGGGTGGCAGGAAAGTTTGTTTTATTATAAACGTACGTTAAATGAAAAATAATCACATAGTCAACATTATAAATTGTTTAAGCCAATAAAAATAATTCGATCTGCGCTTTGTACAACTTCAAGCGATATGATCTGATGATGTGGATCGAAAATTATTGTGTACCAAGGACAAGACCTTGAAACAGAAATAAACAAAGCAATACCAGCAATGAAATATAAATACAGTACTGTACAATGTGTATAACAGAGAAAACCAAAAATGATTCTGGGTTACCTTGTAGTTGTAATCGGTGAAACCGTTCACTGGGCCTTGACATGCAGCGTCCTCGATAAATGGCGGGTGATTTTGATCACGTGATTTCCATCTCCGGAATGTACGTAAATTATATCTTTTTTTTAGAGAAATTTCTTTTTAGGTAAATATATATGTAATCGACCGTAAATAACAAAGTTGTCAATGAAATAACATCGGAAATTGAAAATCAAACTACAAATTCTTATATCGAGCTCCGTACGTTTCCGTAAATTTCCGTAAATATCCGTACTTTTCCGTGACATGCATATGATTATCTTCCGTAATCAGCTAACAGCGCATTAATTTCTAAAACAGAAAAAATGTCTAATGCAGCCCGTAAGCTGTAAACCTTCCTGCAATCGTTTGAAGTTGTACGTACTCTTATTATTTGTAATATGTTCTTATCATATGCGACATTCAAACAGAAGATTGATCTGGTCTGTCTTGCACTACTTTCGCATAGCGCATGTTTACAGTTGTTATTCGCACATAGCACAGTTAAATTTCTTGCAGTGTTTGAAATGTGGTATGCTAACTTAGGCCTAGGGGACTTTAAGTCCCCAGGCCAGAAATCGAAAAATGCCTTTAGAATTTTCTATCCATCCATAGCAGTTTTGAAGTAAAACTCGCGAAAAAGTTGATTTCCAGTTTTTTCATCTCGATCCTATTTCACAGTTATATCTTATTATTTGTGTGATATGATACGCATGCAATCCAAGCCCAGCACTTTTAATGTTGGTATCTTCAATTCCAAAGTAAATCCAAACATTGACATTGAAATTTGAATACACAATCAATGACTCGTGCCAGTTTGAACATTTTCCTGAGTAAAAATTAAAGTTTCCAATTTTACAGTATAGTAATTGATTTGAAACATATCTATTTGATTAGACTATTAGTTTCTTACATGAGCACGCGGTTCAGATGGAAACATCCGTCACTGAGGGTAACTGTTTTGGCGGGAACGAGGTTCTGCCGAGTTCCCGCGAAACAGTTACCCGAAGTGACGGATATTTCCATCTGAACCAAGTATCTCATGTAGAAACTTTTTCTTGCATACCGCCTTGCACTTTAAAATAGATATTTAAATACAAACTTATCGAAATGATGCATTTTAATATAAAAACAAACGTTATTCAGATGCTGTGTTTGGGAAAGTGACGTCACATTGTTTATAACGTTACGTCACAAGTAATTCACGCAAGTCGTCTTACATGGGGTGGGGCGGGGGGCGGTGTAAGACTATTAGTTTATTACATGAGCACGCGGTTCAGATGGAAATATCCGTCACTGAGGGTAACTGTTTTGGCGGGAACGAGGCTCTGCCGAGTTCCCGCGAAACAGTTACCCGAAGTGACGGATATTTCCATCTGAACCAAGTATCTCATGGTAGAAACTTTTTCTTGCATACCGTCTTGCACTTTAAAATAGATATTTAAATACAAACTTATCGAAATGATGCATTTTAATATAAAAACAACCGTTATTCAGATGCTGTGTTTGGAAAAGTGACGTCACATTGTTTATAACGTTACGTCACAAGTAATTCACGCAAGTCGACTTAAATGGGGTTGGGGGGGGGGGGCGGTGTAAGATTATTAGTTTCTTACATGAGCACGCGGTTCAGATGGAAATATCCGTCACTGAGGGTAACTGTTTTGGCGGGAACGAGACTCGTCTTACATGGGGGAGGGGGGGGTGTAAGATGAGATTTTCCAGCACTGGTAAAAACTGCAGATATCCCGATCTGGTATGCAAGAAGAGATTTTCCAGCACTGGTAAAAACTGCAGATATCCCAATCTGGTATGCAAGAATGTTATTTCTTGTGTAATATTGATTCGAAGTGTTCGTTGTTTTATTGAATAAACGCAGATTTTAACGGGGAAATATGTTTGAATTGTTTTGTGTGTCGGAGAAAGAGTACTTCGGCTCAAGTAAGTATTACTGCGCAATACACGGAATAGAAAATAATAAAATTACATTGAGGAATCACTCTTGCCCCTACGATGAAAATGCGATTGAAACGGTGAGAAAATAAATCTACCATGTTCATTGAGTTGTTGATGAGAAAATCCCACCCTTGGGTTGAGATACATTCCCAAAACTTTGACAAAGCCTCGTTTTTGGGACGTATCTCAACCCTCGGGTGGGATTACCTTATCCACAACTCATGAACATGATATATTCACTTTATCATATAACACTGTCAATATGTTTACATGTACATTGCACTTTACCTTTCAGTTACAAAGAAAGGTTATCCTGTATTATATAAAGTAATGCAATTCGTTTGATTTTATATGCATTAACAACAAATTTAGCACATTGATATGATTAGCATATGAATTCCACAATGTATTTTCGTAATTTTGATTGCTTCCATTTTTTGTGTATAGGTTTTTCATTCAATATTCTTTCCAAAAGGCACCAAAACTTTAACGGTCTCCGTGCTTGTTTGTTTAAACAGCCGTCTCTAGACCGGGCGTATCAATTCGATTACCTCGAGCAGTAAATATCGATAAATATCGAAAAATGATAAAAACATACGGTTGTGGGCATTTTATACTCTTAGTTAGATCCTTTTCTATCCATCAACTGTATAGTAATTTTGAAGAATTATTTGAGAAAAGGTTGATTTTCATTTTCGTATCTGTTTGATATGGGTTACTATGAGCTTATCAGGCTATTATCTACCTTTATACTACTATGAGCTATTGAAAAACATTTTTAAAATCCAATTTATAAACCAGTGCAATTGTGTCTTTTACGACAACGACAGGTTCATTTAACAGCACAATTCGTGACCTACCAACATCCTTAAACAGTCTTAAGACCACTTCCCAAAGTATAACTGTTTCATGTATTCTCTAGCGTTACTCACAAAGACGACAGACTTATTGTTATAGGATTCCATTTGATTAAGTCCAAACGTAACGGTATGAATTTCATTACACCAACCTCTATTGTTCGCTGAGTTGTGATCTATGTTGATGATACGCTTTGTTAGCCTGTTCTGATCTAGCTGCATTAACCTATTCCAGAATCGAATCAGTGAGAGCCATCTACGGTAGATACTCGGGAGCTAACATGTTTCTCCCGTCAAAGCTACTATTGGCGTGAAACGGTGCACACCTTAATAGCATCTTATTGCTCTGTTATGAACGATTTCAACCGAGTGTAGTCGCTTCTTTTATGCATAACAACACCAAGACACTAATACGTTTCTACAATTTCCAGTACACCTGAGCCTATTTGAAACTCCAAGTTGGTTCTCTTCGAAAATGGATAACATTTGACAAGAACTCTCCAGCGTTTGCACCAGTCATGCATTTCATTTAACACTTTAGTAGACCTTGTTCACTATTGGATATAAACACTATAATATCGTCTGCGTATAAAACAAATGATACCATAATGTCACCAATCTTCACACTAAGGTCAAGGTCGTTGATTTTGGTCACAAGGTCATTCACAAAGATGGCGAACAAAGTCGAGGATAGGTTATCTCCCGTTTTAGCTCCTGTATAGCAGTGGAGCCACTCAATGTGATACGTATGCAGGACACGGAATGATTCTAAATGCTTTTCATGCCATTACAGAATTTTCCGTCCGTTCCTTTAATGAATGATTTGTAAAATAACATCTCGCAGTCGATGAAATCAAATCATTTTCTTTTTCTTAGATCAATGAATGCCTAAATGACAGAGTAATTGTTCCTTACAATATTCTAAATTTAAGACGACATCCTCGTATAAACGATTTGCTCTCATTTTGTTCGTCCGCAATAATTTCTTTTTCTTCCAGATATTTTATAAGTCTTCTATCTATGTATGAGCTGTATATCTTGCCTACAAGTGACAGTAAGCTAACGTCACTCTAGTACATTGGTATACGGAGGTCGCATCTAGCGTCTTTGACAATAGGACAAATTATGGATTTCCGCCGTATGGATGGGACGACGCTAGTATACATATTTGACTGAACGAGTTTTTGTAGTGTCAGAATCACACCGGTGAACTTTAAAACATCATATGGAATTTAATCGAAACCACATGCAGACTTCGAATTAGCCGAACTGACAATGTTTTTAATTTTCTTCAACGGCAATGTTCTTGTAAAGTTGTTCATTTGGCGTATACAAAGGATCCTCTAAATTTAACTCACTCAATTGTTTGTGAACCTTAGTACCGAAGTCATTGTTGTCACTGTATATAATTATGTTTACAAAAACACAAAATACACGTGTCCATTACTGTCCACAACCTCAATGTGGATTGTGTTCTTTTGTCTAGGACCTAGTCTTAGACTATTAATTTACTCCAAAATTCACTTGGATTCTTATACGAAGTGTCTTCTATATCTAGCCCCATCACTGTTTTATTATCCCGTTAGGTTTTCGCAAATAATTTTCTACCCTGTATATATTCAGTTCTTTAGGCATTTCCTATCCTTTTTAAACCTTTACGTCGTAAATATGACATCTCCTTTAACCTCATATTTTCCCAAAGCTCTGTTAAGTGGTCACACGAATACGGCTTCTTGTTTTTGAATTTTTTCCTAGTTCGATCTGATGTACATAATTTTGGTACAGTATTATTCATTCAGTTAAAATGAATGAGTATATTATCTATTGCGGATTGTGTCTGTGCTCGTGTCAATGGACGATATTATATCTAGTAGGGTTAATTTCGACTAGTCACTTGACATACATCAACTAGAATTTTGTTCAAATTATAACAGGTCGAAGTTGTCTTGCTGTTGTCACGAGTCTGGCCCAAATTTTCCCTGCACAATTCATCAAAGTCTGCGAGGTGTATACAATGTTTAGATACTCGTGATCTTTCTCCTTGTAATATATGGAAGCGCGTGATTGTTTACGATAATTTGCACCGGTATAAATTTGAAGTCTTTGAATAAGTGAAAATTGTCTTGAGGTAAAGAAAAATACTGGTAGTCAACTACAGTCCTTCCTTTGCGAGATATAGAATGTTAAATTGGCATTCAATGGGTTAAATCTTCCGTTTAAGATACAGAAACGAGAATGGTTCAAAATCTAAACAAATCAGTGTCCAGGTTGATTTCCGTTTTTGTCAATTGCATTTCTCACCGGTAGTGAGTGTATTTTGTTTAAAATGTCAGATAATTTACCAAGAGTTATGCCCCTTTTTTAACTTAAATTTTGTCACGAAATTATTGGTTATGGAGGGCGACACATGTGTTCTACTGAACACCCAGCTAGTTATTCAATAAATATTGGTTAAAATCTATATAGAACAAAGAAGGAAACTTTCTGCATAATTGAAGAAAAATTTTGATTTTAATTGTCGGAGTTGGTATGGGCTATTTATGAACTATATGAATGGGTTATGCCTATATGAGTGATATCTACGCGGCATGAAACTATAGCAAGATGAAGGAAATGACTTATGTAAACGACTATCGTATATGTTTGATACTACATTACACCTTTGTTTGCTCTGTAACCTAATAACTCTACAGTTAGGTACAACCGATTAAGGTTTGTAAAACTGCCGTGAATAGAGGAAGATGTATAACATATTTTAATTTATATATTTCAAGGCCAATACTTCCGGTCTGATCCAGTTGAACTTTATGTCCTCCTGAGACTTGAAAGTCAACATTTGAGTAAGTTTTGAAAAATTTGCATGGTGAATAAATATTCTGTGAGAAAAGAAAATCATATATGTATAGCAGGAGCAATTTATCTTGTGTCACTAATGTGTTTCAAGTACACTTACTCTAGCTCTTCTATATACAAGTTTTGTCAAATTTGCTGAAAAGATCTTGTGGATAGACTGGATAGACATACTAGTACGGAATGCGATCCAGGTTTTTATAGCTGTGTACTTAGCTATCAATAATTACATTTTGTCACCAAGCAGGGTCTAAGGTCATCGTCGGCAGAGAGGCTCGAACCAATGTCCTTAAATCAGTGGAAAGGTTATTGATTTCAATTCTGCGACACTAACCACCTAACCACGGAGGCAGATAAGTGTCATATTTCTAGTTGATAAATGTTACTAGTATGATACATTTAAGTGGCATTACCGTTTAAAGTGACTTTTATAATTTTAATAAAGAAATTAATCATTCATTTATACTCCTACAGTAATGAACATTGCCATATTTGTAACAAAAATTATGAATCTGTATAACCGTTTCATTCCGAATGAATATAGAGGAAATCTTGACATTTCTAAGTACGTGTAGTTGCCGCAAAAAGTGAACACTAGTATTGTACAACGTGATTTATTCAATAGAAGTAGCCTAATCGAAGTCGGCCAAGTTCAAAAAACTAGGAAGATAGAAGCTTTGACAGATAAAGTTAAGCGCTCGGAGGATAGAAGCTTTGATGATAGACTATGTGCATAAAAGAAACTTGCCACTATACTGGGTGATGCCCTAAGGGGCATATTCCAAAAATTAGGAATATCTAAGCAACTTGCAGACAGTCTATCACCATCAACTAAATCAGGCTTAGGTCAAAAGTGATTACACAACGTCAAAATTTACTATATACGAGGGTGCTTCAAAAAGTAATGTTACTTATGGCTTTCTATAGTCAAAACGCGCGTTTTGGTTCAATAATTTATTCAGCCAAGTAGGCCAATTTAATAGCTACATAAGCACGAAAACCTCGTGCAAATCGGTGAACATTTGACAAAGTAATCCACTTTTATAGGTGTGTTACTCATATACACTGTGCAAGTTGCTGTCTTACAAATGAATACTGAAGTAAAAGTAGAAATACGTGCCTAAATAAAAGGCCGCGTTGCTCTAAGTATACCGCCAAAACAAGTTTATAACGAACTGAATGAAATATATGGGACTTCCCCGGTATCATGTATGACAGTTTGCAGATGGGTTAAAAATTTAAACCTGGAATATCCAGCTTTAAAGATGCGGGTCGAAAAGGGCAACCAAAGACATCTGTTACAGATAAAAACATGTCTGCTGTGAAGCAGGCATGGGGTAATTGAAAAATGTAATTGTAATTGACTGTAATTAATTACAAAATTTGCTGTAATTGAATGTAATTTGTAATTGAAGTATTTTTCAATTACAAGTAATTGTAATTTAATTAATTACATCATCAAAAACACATGTAATTTTAATTACATTTCAGTTACTTTTCAATTGCATTGGTCAAATTTTGATTCTAACATGACTCACGATTTTGTCTCTATATACAGAGTAGAAAAAATATGTTATATTAAACCATAAACAACGCGGGAACCGATATGCTGTAAACATGAAATCATATTGCGCCGCATGACGTTAAATGAGCGTTCGCGTAGAAAATAAAGCTTTGCATTTATTCATTTGTAATATCTGGTCAAAAATATCGAAATAACATCCTTTTCAGCGTTGTTATCGTCTAATAAACAATAATTTGTCGTACTGATGCGCAGTTATAAACCACTCAGGCCTTCGGCCTTCGTGGCTAATTACTGCGTATCAGTACTCCAAATCATTGTTTATTAAACGACTAACACCGCTGGAACAGATGATATTTCATAAATATAAATACCAATAAAATTAAGTACACAAGTAGAAATAATGCAACTTGCTGAAAACTTATTTCAAACTGTACACAAAGAATGAAAGAAATAAGTAAATAAACAAAAAATATAAATAAATAAATATACATTTATCCTTAGTGAAGAAATCTTATAGAATGTTCAACATATTAATAACCCCATTTCATAATTGTTTAATAATTTTGCAATTATAGTTTTGTTTTGTTGTCAACATGCCGTAGAGTGTCAGGTGGATTTACTGATTAATCCATGCCCTCTGGTCACACTTAACTGACCATGATAATAGAGGTGACAATTAACTACTATCAAAATCCTGTGAAAAATAAATTAGTGCTTGATGAGTATTGAACAGCTGTGTGGTTCAGAAAAAAAATAAATTAAAGCTTCACTGTTTGGCTAGATAGTTACTAGGTAGAAGATAAGGAAATGTCATGATTTACAAATATTCTGAAACGTTTAGAAGTTCCCGTTTTGGAAACTTTATTGTTCAATCTGCCGGTACTGCACATGTTCATAACTGAACATCTAACTGTGGGTGGTGGAGGCAACTTGCATAGATCAAGGGTACATAACACTCAACATTTAAATAAAAGAGTTAAACTATTTACAATAAGCAAATTGTATGCTGATTCAAGTTTGTGCAGCATACTAAGTTCAAGTCTTGAAATTTAGATTTAAAATCCTCAACTGTTGCCAAGGATATTGTACTGTTAGACAGTGCACTCAATCGAAGAGAGAGCCAATAAGGTAGGGATATCAGAAGGCAGCGTCCATGCTATTCTGACCAAACATTTAGGACTTACAAAGGTATGCGCTCGTTGGGTCCCCCGTTTGCTTACCACAGACCAGAAAAAGCAGTTCATATAAGTCGGGGGTAGTGGAGTTTCTGAACAAAGAAAAAGTTAATGTCTTGAAGCATCCTCCCTATTCACCCGATTTAAGTCCGTGCGACTTCTTTCTGATCCCTCGGCTCAAGAAAGTTCTTTCTGGGCGGAGATATGACAGCAGAAATGCACTTGGAAGTGCAGTGCATCAGTGCCTGAGACAGATACCAAGGGCAGACTACTTTGGCGCTTTTAGGAAATGGATAGCGAGATTACAAAAGTGCATTTCTGTTAAGGGGGAATATTTTGAGGGGTTGGAATAATTTCATCTGAGGTACTATTGACCGTTTTAAATCTATTAAGCTAGTAACATTACTTTTTGAAGCACCCTCGTATTTCATTAAGAACATAAAATTTCAAAATCATCAGTAAATGATAATTTCCATGGCATTGTCATTAAATTTACACCAACAAAAACAGAAGAAATAAAAGATTCTTCTGATATTTCTTTCAAATAATGTCAGTTGTATATCTCACAAATTTATCTTTAAAAGACAAGTTGAAATATTTTACGTCAAACTTTACTAT
>JAFMSR010000008.1:47917357-47932171 GCA_022818135.1 Saxidomus purpurata | reverse complement strand
TTGTTGTTCAATTTATATCTCTCCGGAAAACAACTAGGTATTTTCTGCCAGCATTGACTGAGTCGATTGTGTAAGTATTTTAAGAGTAATTTATAAAACACTGTATCAAAGTTTAGAAAAAAACTCTATATAAAACGTTCATACTGACAAGCATCACTAGACCGAAATCCCGCCATGCACACTGTTGTAGGGGCGACAATTTTCAAAGCAAAAATAACTGCAAAATTGACGCTACATGCGTCAATTTTGCAGTTATTTTTGCTTCCTACAGGGTTCGTTCTACACTTTTTCATATTTTTGGCAAAACATATTGGATATTTTTATTTTTTCAGATGGATAAATGATTCGACATTGCATTTATAACAATTAGATCGTTTCGTTATCTACATAGAAAGAAATATAACGAAAATATAACGAAAATTGACGAAAATACACCTCCCCGCTAGGTGGCGCTTTTAACTCAGTTTCCATGGAAATATCACTTCACCGTATTATTTCTACAAAAGACAATTAGTCATGGGGTTGACATGCACAATATCTTAAATCTGCGTTGCCTTTTAAAAAATGACCCGATTTCTTTGGGAAACCCGCGACCTACCTTAAGTTGTCTGCATAATCGATACTATCTTTATTTGTTTAAAAGTACTATATTTTAAGTACGTGCTATTAAATTTCTAATACCCCGGACCACGTAACTTAGATTTTATCACAAAATATTAACCTTATGGAAGCCCTGGAGGGACATTTAAAATTAATATTTAAAATTTAATTCTTAATATTTGAAATTTAATTCTAAATATTTAAAAGTTAATTCTTAATATTTAAAATTTAATTCTTAAAATTTAAAACTTAAAACTTATCATTCAAAAAGGACGCGGTAAACCTTTCCGTTGACAGATTGACGCCATGAATAGCGGCAGCAAGAATTCGAGTAGCCAAGGAAGTAAAGTAAGTTGGATTTTATATGCAATAATAACTGTTTTAAATCATACTAGGACACTCATTCAAACTTAATTTTAATGGTGAGGACTGGCTTGGGCGGGTTCAGAATTTTTTCGAAAAAGGATCCAATCCAGATTGTAGGGATCCGACCATGGAATGGGGCCTTTTGGGCCGGACCAATTTCAATACGAGTTTTCAAAATTCCAGGGGTCTCGACACCTCGCTCCGTTGGATCAGTCTATAGTTGGTGTTGCCACGGACCTATATACACATTTAGTATATACCTATACGTATTATGTAAAAAATACAGCCTTTATTCAACCATCAAATACGGCCTGACAGAAAAAAATCCGTATTGTATGTACGTGCAATACAAACTACAGTGCTATCATTTGTAACGGTGCATTCAATTCGCCCTAAAATACACATGACGTTAAAAAACGTCGCTTTTGACTGGGTCGTTACTACTTGTTTATACGATGACGTCAATAAAATGATGTCGCACACTACGTATATTTCGCGCTAAAAAGAGCTTTTCTTCAATTACATACTTAAAATGTCCTTTTCATTTAGTTTATTCGCGCAGCATTGTGTCAAAAGGTATATAATAAAAGGGTTATAAGTATAGTTATGTGATCCATAATCCGGATTGGCTCTCGCCGAGGTCGGATCATACTCGTGCTACGCACTCGTATGATCCGACGCATGACTTGGGCAGATCCGGCATGCTGGATCACGTCACTATACTAATAACCCTATTATACAGGTTCGTGGTGTTGCGTTCAAATTAAATCAAGTAAGTTTGACTTAAACTTATACTAAGTAAACATGCTTTTAAATGATTAATTTCATGTCAAGTTCATATTCATACACATTTCAGGCCTCCAAAAGTTTTACTCTGATTCATGGCACTTTGATTAGTTCGTTAATTTATCTAATTATTTACACTGCACTTCCTCTCAATGTCCTCTGTCTGTGTGTAAAGCTTAAACAAATTTCCTTGAATACTTTCGGAGTTATGTTCCGGACAAAAGTGTTATACGAAAAATCAATAAGGAGAGATAACTCAAAAATGGAGTAAGGTATGGTTATGGTTCTTGAACACTGCACTGCATCTTAATGTCCTCTAGATGTGTATGCAATTTGAATCAATTCAGTTCTGTACTTAAGGAGTTATGGCCCGGACAAGAAAAAGCCACGTCAACTGGAAGATAAACATTGTGTACTCTCTAGAGGCCGTATTTTTAACTGGAACAACTTTAAACTTAATGAGAATGTTTGTCTGGATGATCTCTAGATCAAGTTTAAATTTGTGTCAAATGGGTATAAAAACTAGGTCACTAGGTCTAGGACTAGGATCTCGATGATCCTAAGGTCAAATCCGAAACTGGGTCATTTGGGGTCAAAAAGTAGGTCATTAGGTCAAATCAAAGAAAAATATTGTGAACACTCTTAAGGCCATATTTTTACCTGGAAGAACTTAAAACTTGATGAAAATGTTTTTCTTGGTGTTATTTAGTTCCAGTTTGAATTTGGGTTATCTGGAATTAAAAACTAGGTCACTACATGTAAGTCAAATCAAAGCCTCTCGGCCACAGAGGGGGGTCAGGTGAGCGTTAAAGGGTCATTATGGCCCTCTTGCTATTTCATTTATTAAATTAATAACAAAAATCTGTAATGTGTTTAAAATGTTTATGAAGTATTTGCTGTTTATATAAAGCAATTATCAGTTTGTCTCACTTTATAATCTTCCTGAATTTCAAAGAACGAGCGGGATTCAACTGTTAGTTTTGACAAAATGTGGATATGTAAAGGTCAAACAAGATTTTTTTACTATATTCATTTGAAACATGATCAATGGTATAACATTACAGTGCTGTATCTTGTTAAATGTACCATTAACTTAGCAATCATTATTATGAATAAAATTAAATAGGAAAAAATCTCATTTTTTCTTCAGAAAGTCAGTACAATACTAGTGTAATTTCAGTTACAATAGTTCTCAACCAACTCATTTCCTTCACACATTACTACATTGTGTTGTTAAACTCTATCTTGAGATACAGTAGTTTTCATGAAACAAAAATGAAATTTTACTTATAAAGACTTATTTGAAGAGTATTGTAAAATGAGTTACAATAGTTTTCCAATAAACTAATATATCAGTTCCTAATCTAATTAAAGTATGAAAGTATTGTAAGTAAAGATACCATAGTATTCAAGACTATAGAACAGTTATAAAAGATACAATAATTAATATATGTTATATTTTTGAAAATAGATAGAGCCATCTGGAAAATAGTTTGACGCATAATACAGTGTTGCAAACATCGGCTTATGACAAAAAGTCATATTTCATAACATAGTGATTTACAACAGTTTTCCGCCAAACCATGGTCTAAGACTACAAAGTGAAATATTGTCCACAAGTGGCTGTAATATTATAAATGATGATTTTTAATACTTAAATTTTAAAATTTAAAATTTAAAATTTAAAATTTAAAATTTAAAATTTCATATTTAAAATTTAAAATTTCATACATGTATTTAATATTTAATATTTAAAATTTAAAATTTAATATTTAAAATTTAAATTAATATTTGATTTTAAACTTTAGCATTTTATTTTATAAATTAATTTAACTTCTGTTTTTAAGATAAATGTTTGAAAAAATGATTCAGTGCAAAAATGAAACTATTGACTCTATGATGCTTAGCCATAAAGGGGGATTTAAAATACCTTGGCACAATTGTTCACCACCAATGAGACGGCGTGTCGCGTGCAATACCCATGCTCAAAGGTCAAGGTCATATTTAGAGGTCAAAGGACAGAATTGGGCCTGTCCGGAGCATAACTTCATCAGTCATGAGAGAAATTTAAAATAACTTGGTACAATTGTTCACCACCATGAGACGATGTGTCGCACGCGAGACACAATGCTCAAAGGTCAAGGTCACATTTAGAGGTCTTTTTTATACCTATGTTTATACCCTTTTTGATGCAGTTCTCAGCTCCTGCTATAAAATAAGCATTCTCTTCATGCCAGCAGGCTCGACATGTTGCCCTTGGTCATGTAGTTACTGTAAATCTTAAATTAAAAGCCTTGATTTGAAGACAAGTGTTTTTGGACCACTACCATCCTACTGGTATGATCATTGATTTGCATTGGAAATTTGCATTACCAGTCTGATAGGTTGTAGTAGTTTGCTTCTTTTTCATGACTGCAGTTTGCAAAAACCTTGCCACAGGTTTGGCAAACAAAACTTTATGTATATAAAAAGTCCTTTTTAAGGCCAAACTTATATAGAATGGGTTGTTAATAAAACCTCTAATTTATTTACAGGCAACTGCTGTGAAGAAAGGCAGAGAAGCACGAATGATGTATTACACATTTTGGGAAAGTCTGGCAGTAGAAAGAATAAGAAATCAAGCCAAGTGTCTGGGAGTCCAGAGAAAGATAAATATGATCCGTTTGAAGATGGATATTTGGTTTACAGAACACAGTCTTCATAGAAAGAGATGATAATGTTTATAATTTTCCAGAAGCTTCGTCGCAGCAACAGTTTGTATTGAATGGGCCAAATCAAATATTCGGTTTTGAAGTTGATGACAGTAATTGTTTGGTTCTTGGTGCAATCACAATTGCTCATAATAATAATTACATTTATAAGTAGTTGAAAAACGGGAATTCATTTTGTAGTGGTATCAATCGTTGTGTTGTTAAAGTAACTGAACAATTTAAGGAAGTTACCATGTCACAGTTGTTAGCAATGTTGATTCTTCAACTCAAGGCATGTCAGATACTATTAATTTAAAGGTTGATGTCGTGATCCCGTCAGCCAAGACCCATATGATGAACAACGGTGCACAGTTGTAGACAATCAATCCACTTCACATTCACAGGTTATCAACCCAGCTATAGATCATCAGATTGACCACGCATCTGCACATTCTCAGATTATCCGACCAGTTATAGATCTTCAGATTGACCACGCATCTGCACATTCTCAGATTATCAACCCAGCTATAGATCCTCAGATTGACCACGCATCTGCACATTCTCAGATTATCAACTCAGCTATAGATCTTCAGATTGACCACACATCTACACATTCTCAGATTATCAACTCAGCTATAGATCCTTAGATTGACCACGCATCTGCACATTCTCAAGTTATCAACCCAGCTATAGATCCTCATATTGACCACGCATCTGCACATTCTCAGATTATCAACTCAGCTATAGATCTTCAGATTGACCACGCATCTGCACATTCTCAGATTATCAACTCAGCTATAGATCCTTAGACTGACCACGCATCTGCACATTCTCAAGTTATCAACCCAGCTATAGATCTTCATATTGACCACGCATCTGCATATTCTCAGATTATCAACCCAGCTATAGATCTTCAGATTGACCACGCATCTGCACATTCTCAAGTTATCAACCCAGCTATAGATCCACATTTTGACCACGCATCTGCATATTCTCAGATTATCGTGTTACTTGGGCAACTGTTACATTAGGGATGCTACCAAAGATGTCAAAGTACTACTATTTCTACCACCGAACCTTTGACAAGGTTTTTTAAAAAACAGTGCTTTTGTTAAACATAGGTATAAAAATTATACATCTTTTTCAAGATCTCAACTTCTTGTTACAAACCTTTTGTTTAAAGATGTCTAAAAAATCATTTTTAAGTCGAAAATGATAGGGTTTCTTGTCACGGTCAATTTCAGCCATTTTAGCTCACAAGATTAAGAAAAAAACATTATTTTGATTTATTTACGTCATTTTAGCTCACAAAATTTAGAAAAAAATCATTGTTTTGACTTACTCTACTATCGGATCTGTTTAAATATTTCAGAAACTCTTAATTAACGTAAAATAAACAAAATATAATTTGTGAAAAAGCCTGTCACAGACTTAGTGGATCAAACAGTAGTATACGAAAGTTTGTTTGCAAGTTCATTTTAAAACAACATTTTAAATGCATAACTATTTACATTTAAAACTATTCAGAAATGAATAGAGCTCTGTGTTTAATTCAATAAAGAGAAAAGCTGATATATCTTGATTCCTTTTTAGCTCAGCTCAAAGGTGAGCTATTGTGATCGCCCGTTGTCCGTCGTCTGCCTGTTTGTGTGTCCGTCAAAATTTACCTTGTGAACACAATACAGGTCACATTTTGTAATAGAATCTTCGTCAAAATTGGTCAGAATGTTAATCTCAATGATTTCTAGGTCAAGTTCGAATCTGGGTTAATTTGGGACAAAAACTAGGTCACTGAGTCAAATCAAAGAAATATAGATTCTGCATTTTCAACTGGAACAACTTCAAACTTAATAAGAA
Organism: Saxidomus purpurata; assembly: GCA_022818135.1. NCBI lineage: Eukaryota > Metazoa > Mollusca > Bivalvia > Venerida > Veneridae > Saxidomus > Saxidomus purpurata. Next base: position 47,925,872 of record JAFMSR010000008.1, on the reverse strand, counting down.
TGTTTATATGGATGACCAGTAGGTCAATTTCGAATCTGGGTCATATGAGTTCAAAAACTAGGTTGCTAGATCATATCAAAGAAAAACATTGTGAACACTCTAAGAGGCCCTATTTAACTGGAAGAGCTTCAGACTTGATCAGAATATTTGTCTGGATGATCTGTAGGTCAAGTTCGAATCTGGGTCATATGGGCTAAAAACTAGGTCAAATAAAAGATAAACATTGTGAACACTCTAGAGTACCTGTCAACGTATTTTGCAGATATCTCAGTAACTAGATATCCATTTCAGTGATCATTTTTATATAATCGCAAAAAGTCAATTTTGTGCATTATGCCACAGTCACATATAAATGAATACCAAATTACTTCACATTAGATAGCACTGGTAACATTTTCCAAAAAGAGGATCATACAGTTTCAATTTAATGTGTGACCAGGTTTGTGAAATAATGAACTGAACTCGAATCTCCCTAATTTAATATAATTCAAATGTTTGTTGTATCAATCGATTATATAGTTCTTCATTTGCATCCAGTAGTGCTTCATACAAGTCAAATGCTTTAATAGCATTACCAGGCATCTTTAGGTCTGGCTTAAGAATGTAAGCCAACTTCTGGGAAGCATCACTACATACTTGCTTAGGTATTGTGTATAATTCTTCGCAAATTTCAACATCCTGCAAATCAACATTAACACCATAATCAGTAGAACCTGATAGTTCTGGTACATTAAACAACATTCTGGTCTTCCAGTACAAGTGTCTAAATTTTTCTGTCGTCGCACATTGTGTGAATTCCAGTGAATAGCAATGCGATCAAGCTTTGTTTATGACACATCTTTCGAGAATACGTAACACGACCTACTCAGCACTTTACTCGAAATCCTCTATTATTTTACGAAATTTTCATGAAACCTGAAAATTAAGTGGTGGTACATTTATGCTTCCGTAAGTGACATATGCTTACACCATAAACATAAAATACCGGTCATTTTTTTTCATAATGATGTCCGACCAGATCCGCCTCCGTGGTCGGGTGGTTACAGTCGCTGACTTGATATCACAGTAACCTCCGACCATGTCTCTTTAAGTTAGGAAGCTGGCAGTGTCTTTGTGAGATTCAGAGCCTAGTAGTGGTTCTTCCTAGGACGATGTTAGGTATACTGCCCGCCTGTTTAACTGACCAAATACGGTTGAAGTGGACGTTAAACTCATCCGCTTCAAATGCATCCGTTACACAAAATCACAAGCATTCTGCATAAAGAGGGTTTGACGCATCAATTCGTCCGCGAGCTCTCAAATCCTTCAATATATTCATCTACCAATTTATTCCTTGTTGCTTTAAATATCCCCACCAACGTTCAATACGCTGATTGGCGGTGCTTTTACCGTACATGAAACTTTTCAATCCAGCCATGGAATCACTATGATCATTCCTGAAGAAAGGCTGTAAAAAACGTATTTTGGGATTTGCTGTTCCACGGTCGCGCGCACAATTCTTGGAATCTACCCATGACTTGCTACCGTGTCAAGTTAATACTTTGCTATCATATTTGGATTATTATAAGTACGACCAACCTCTAACCACATGATTTTTCTACTGTATCCAGGCATCGCTCCGCGGATGCACATACCAAATGGTTTTAATTTGTCGTAACCATCGATATGCCATACATAGTTGGGTCCTGGTACAAGGTTAAGCTTACGCGCTTTCTTTAAACGAACACCCTCTGGATCAAGGTTTCAAGAGACCGTTGAATGCAAATACCCGCGTCTTGTGTATTCTGTTCTTAATTTTTAATTTTTAAATATTAAATATTAAATATTTAGAAATAAATTTTAAATATTAACAATTAAATAATAAGTTTTAAATTTTAAATATTAAATATCAAGAAATAAATTTTAAATATTAAGAATTAAATGATAAGTTTTAAATTTTGAATATTAATTTTAAATGTCCCTCCAGGGCTTCCATAAACCTTAGCTATTACTTTGCCAAAAATATTTCATGACCTATTGTTAGACCAGTTGTTAATGTATTTCAGCAACAAACCATAAATCCACAATACAATTGATTGTCGATATGCAAACTGTACAGCACAAAAAGTATTTCAATGTCTCCTTTCTAAACTCATAAAGCGTTAATACATATATTGCAATCTCTAGTAACATATTAGGTACTTCGGTCAGTAAAGATCGGTTTGTTCTAAGTTAGAATTTGCTAATAGAATTAACATCTAACATGATGTCATATTGATTATAGATTTGCAAAACGAACACGGCACAAAAGATGCTTTATCATGTAAGTAATTTACAAAATGTATCATATGAACGTTACAATTATCCATTTCTCTCGCACGCTTCAGGTTTTATATTAACAAAGTAAAAACGTGAGACGGTCTTGGTTTTGTCTAGTGGACCTCTACCAAGTGTGTTCAGATCTTGCCCCTTGGGTCAATATTGGCACTTCCCGGGGTCACTTGTTTTACATAGAATTTGATAGGAAAATCGCCAAATTGACCATGACCGCTTGGTGGAAGGAGTCCCTTGTTTGTATATAGTTTGCATATTCTTGCCACCAGTGCCTCGTTTGCAACCAGTGACCTTCCCTGGCAACCAGTGACTTCCTTAGCAACTACTGACATCCATTAGGAACAAGCGACTTCCTTATGTATGTGCACTGGTATTCGGTGAGCGATATAGGTCCATTATGGCCCTCTTGTGTGCTAAATCAGTTGTCATAACTCAGGAAGTAATGATACGAGGTCTTGTGTCCATATGCGTTGTGTTCAAGTGTTGTTATGACTGCTTAAAATTGTAGATGCTAGAGTGTAAACAAACTAATTGTTGATGGACATTCGGACGGACAGACAACCGATGAATTACATTCAGCGATCCTCAAAGCTCACCTTGAGCAATTCGTGCTCAGGTGAACTAAAACATTAGTAGTCAAATATCTATATATTTCTTCCGTAAGCAAAATATTTTTTCTTCTCAATTTGTTGTTTACAAGCCGCGTAAACCACGTCATTAACAGGTGTGTGAAATGACAGGAGGCATATGTTTTTGGGACACTAGGTCTCGCTTCAGGTAAGTACACACGACCTTTCCCATACAAATTATAAGAGAATGAAATGTTTTTGTCTCATAAAAATATGCCAGTGTCCATATTATATTCGAATGTTAAGGATTCCTCGAAAGCGAAAGTTTTGTCATTTTGTAGCCAATTGTGTAAAACAGGTAGTCCTCTTGGCATTTAAGAGGTGTTTTCTTTCTAAAATGCCTTTTCATTTGGAAATACACTGCAGATTTGCAGCTGCTGACATTTAATTTGACACACAATCCGTCAATTGCTATTTCTAAGAGGTTTTGGAAAAATATGAGCAAAGTCAGACGAATGATTTACAGTACATAAAATACCTACCTGCCCAAAAATTGCTACATTTTCTGTCAAACCGCAAGGCGAATTTTAGATCAAAATTTTGTTTAATATTTCACAAAATGGTACAGAGAATTGAAAGAAAGTGCTATGTATAATAACACTAACTTTGTCTTATGCTTTATTCATTCTCTGACCGAACCGTGTGGCTTCGCTTTTTCGAAATATTAGACAAAAAAATGGAACTCGGTGAAAGAGACATATTACTGTCTCTTCGTTGACATCTTGGTCCAGTGGTAGCGCATTCGCCTCGCGATTAGAGGGTCCCGGGTTTGATCCCCACCAAAGATAAATCCACATTGCATTTCTAGAGATTTGAGAGCGATAAATCTAACTTGTCAATAGTAAATGAAAATAAGTTTTAAAAATGTAGTTGTTCAAAGAAATGTGGCAGTATATTTCTACCGTTAGATTGGTGTTGGCTAAAAAGTCTTAACATTTGCTCTTATTTTTGCGATATGACTGGTATTTGATGTACCAACTTAATCTTTTTCAAACGCGTTAGCGAGAGGAGCGAAAATTCAAGGCTATAAAACTTGTCTAATGTTTCTAACATTCTAAACCAGAGATGTCGTACATTCATAAGCCGCCAGTACTTTTGATCTTTTTATACTCCCCGTTTTGTGGGATCAAATGCTGCGGGCTGGCGGCGGTGTATTCGGCCTTTGTTATTTACTACTGCGCATCAGTACTGCAAATTGAAGTTTATTTGACAATGATATCATTTCTTAAATAAAACGCTTTAATTTGTAGTTTTTATTAAGTCTTTTAAAGTGTTTAGCCGAAATGTGTGGGGCGACATAGACAACATAACTAATAGGATTTGTATATAACCTTAATTATAATATATATATATATATAATCATTCAGTTCAGACTGAAAATTCCGTAGTAAACATTGCATATTCGCTCAGTACAAAACAAGTAATCATAAATAACTTACCTCTACGATCTAGCATAAGATTATGTCCATTAGATTTTCATATTTAGTTCACATTATCTTTAAAACTAGTCACCTTATATGTTATTACCCATTTAAAATTAACATTGTATTCCAGGAACACTCAAATAAATCCAAACATATGTAGATATGCAAGAATAAACTATTAACACGATATTTCTATGACTACTTTCTAAAGTCATAAAGCATTAACACATACATGGCAAAGCCTTGCAATATATTAGGTACTTGCTTAGTAAAGATCAGCTTGTTCGACACTGCACAACATGTGAAATGATGTTATATCATACATTTGCAAACAATAATAGTTTTTTCTGTCGAAATATTGTTTTAACATACAATTTTCCAAATGTACACACAACATATTTTCGCAAAATATCCATCATAAATATATACACCAGTCGTGATTTAACACAGAACTCAAACAAAAAGTAATATACAAAATGTATAACATAGACGCAAACAATATCCAGTATATGTTAATTGAAATCAAGACTCACTATAAACTTTCTTTGATCATGCTTAATGTTTTAAGCAACTAAATCGTTATATCTCGCACACAGTTAAAATCTGTATAAGACCCAAAGAAAGGTCGAGATGGTCGCAAGATCGTAACCAAGAACTATTTGTTTACGCGAGTATAACACTTTGTTAGACTTGATCGTGATTTTACAAATCATTTGAAGTTTTTCAAAAGAAATGCTATATGATCCTCATTGTGTTATTTAAAATCTGACGATTGATCAGTGGTTATAAAAGGTCTATTCAAACCAAACAGACCACAGATGAACTAAATATACAGTCTTAAGAAATTCATTGCAATTATAGCCATGTACTACATGCTCAAATTACGCGCTCATAAAGGACATAGTGTAATGTTTATATTACGCGATGACCTTAAGGTAGATCCACACCTTACGTCTGAATATTTCAACCTCCTCTGAAAACGGTCATATTTTGCATATGCAGTCTACGATGTATGTACTTTAATGTGTTGCTATTTGATAGAAACACGCACACGAGACGTTGACGTCATGACGTCATGAAGCAGTCTACCCATTTTCTTTAGGCGCTTTCATACAAACGTTCGTATCTCTAGTATTTATGAAAAGGTCTTAAAGATTAGTTTTATTTCGCTAGAGACATTTAAGCCTAACTTTTTTTGCATAGCTTTGAAATAATGAATACATTTATTGGTAACTCGAATGATATTGCGCCAATTTTGACGTTAATAACGTAGTCGTGTTTGTCCGTTGACCCCATCTGATTTTTAAAATATATTACTATCATAGTGTAGATGGTTCAAAATATAAAAAAAAATCAATAAGTCATCTTAGTAGATTTTTTAAAATTTTGAAATTTAGTTAAGGTTATGCGTCAAAATGTAACGTCAACGTCGTTATTTCAACTGCAATATCAGGCAATGGTTTACATCCGGATGTTGTTTAAACATACAAAATAACATTTTTTAAAGTCATAAATTTATTTTAATATTATAAGTTTTATATTATAGCAACATTGATCTTAAGTAAATATGTTATCGCTGATCATGAGAGGAAACATAAGCCACATGGAATGTATTTTAAAACATCTAGGCATTTAAAAAAAAATTGTCACCGTAGGTACCAATTTGCAGCTGGACGGGCTGAAGCACGTGTGACATCAGTGTCATTACTCAAGGGCACACCTCTCGGTCCGGATGCGATTCGAACACAGGACTTCCCGTTCCGGAGGCAACTCCCTAAACACAAGGTTCTTCTGAAATTCCTGGCCTTGCCGTTTTTCTTCCTTCAACCGTCGTTTCACTGTCCAATTTCTTGTTTTGTCCGCCGGCGTTCACGCTTTCCATCCAACCCTATAAACCTATCGAGCGTATACTTTCATGGGCTCATATTATGCTGTTCATTTACCTGAAAAAAGAAAATTGAAAGAAATAATATTTTACAGTTAGTAAGTTAACTGATCATGGGTGTTGCGCCGACAGCAATTAATCCGTTTATACCTATATTTTTACAATGGGATCTTCTGATTTCCAATTTATATTTATCTAAACAAATGTATTATTTGTAATGGTGATCCAACAGACTGACATACTAAATTCTGACCAGACGACAAACAAAGTGTCGTCTGCTACGGAACATAGCTGCTTCAAACCATATATTTTTAGTAGACACTAGGAACGAATTGAGATAGTTTGTTTACAACTTCGTTAGTTTTCCATAAATTTTTAATAAATTACCTTGCACATGCACATACATCCTTCATTTACATTCTTCTACAGTCATGTCTTCGTGTAAGAGACTTGTTTTAGTTGATTTGCAAATCCTGCAAGATTTCTTTGCAACCCAAAATTCTATACATCGTATCTTGTTTGTTCAAAATTCCTGTAAAAATCCAAAAATGCGTGACAATGCCAATAGTTTATGTGTACATGTAGTTTATAGACACAGATATTATAATTATCGTATATTCAGGATCAGAGGGTCCCGGGTTCGATCCGACGTTTCTTTCCTTAGTAAAGACACAGATATTTCAAAACTGCCCCCACTCGCTCTGTCAGTGTCTGTCTGTCTGTCTGTCTGTCTGTCTGTCTGTCTCTGTCACTGTCACTGTCACTGTCTCTCTCTGTGTCTCTCTGTCTCTCTCTGTGTCTCTCTGTCTCTCTCTCTCTGTCTCTCTCTCTCTCTGTGTCTCTATCTGTCTCTCTGTCTCTGTCTCTCTCTCTCTCTCTCTCTCTCTCTCTCAAAGCCGCTTAAAGCGGTGGCTACAACCCCTAGATTCGTACTCTGGGTATATCTACTTGTCTCCAGGACACAAGAGTCACGGATTTCAATCTTTTAATGTATCTAATGTATACATTTATGCGGGCTGTTTAATATCACATATAATTTAATTATTGAAATAACACAATAACATAATTCAATACTAATTACTGCGCGTACCTCCACGTAGCACTCACAGTAAAAGCTGAGAGATACTGTATATAATGGTAAAGACGGGAAAGTACCGTGTGAACCAATGCCGAAAAACAATATGTACTGGACGTGGGGTCAGATTGCTAACCTCGACAAGAACTACACAATAATTTATATATTACAATTTATTCACCATATAAAATACTTTTTGAATAAAATCAACATCTAAAATCTTGCTTGTAACTAGGATTTTGCATGTTCTTATAACGTAAATGTATCAAAGATTTTTTTTACAATTTAACAATAAAGAGAGGTAACCGAGACATGCAGGTACAAAATAGACAAAAGCCACCACGGTAAAATACCTTAAAGAAATGTCTAGAGTTTAAATTCTTTCATCTATTTTACATGATTTAGCATGTAGTAGACGAATTGTTTATTGGTATAAGAATGAGTGGCGCGAAAATGTTTCTCATTATTTTATCAATGGATAACGTGTTTATGTCACGCTATATTAACTTTAGTTATAATACTGGCACGCGACTATGTTAAAAGCGTATTCAAATGGCCTTTATCTGTTTGAAAAACAATAATTTTACAACTCAAGATCATCAGATAAGCGTATTTAGGCCAGATAAAAAGCATACATACAATGTAGTAGTTTCTGTACGTTTGTTTTATATATATACAGTGCAAAAAGTACAAAGATGATACATGTATATCAACATTATGTACACACAGCAAAAACAGATTTCGGTGTATTTAATGTTTCTATTTCATAAATAATGGTTGTTTTCTCAATTTTCACTGTTTTGATAACGTTTTTGATTCGGGTTTAATATCAACTTCTAAATTCACGCTCGTACAAACTGCATTTACTGTCTTCCATTAACATGTGCTGCAGTACATGTGGTACATTTGTATCGTTTGAAAAACGTATGTTATAAGCACGAGTAATAAAATATTGAAGACAACAACTTAAAGTGGTTAACTTTTATTTTGGTCGATTTACCTTCGTGTTCCGTTTGCCGATTTTAGTATTGTTGCACAAATTAAATAACCTCACCTCCTCCTGGTTATTAGTCGCCTACCAGTAATATAAACGGTTCGGGGACTATAGGTTCGCACTGTTTTGTTCGTCCGTCCGTCCGAAACTTCGTTTCCGGTCTGTATATACCACATGTATAGACCGAGTTTTATA
>JAFMSR010000008.1:47901084-47916857 GCA_022818135.1 Saxidomus purpurata | reverse complement strand
TGATAATTATGATTATAATTATTACTATAAATATTGTTATTATAACTACTATTGCTATTATTATTATTTTTGTTATATTTTGTTATTATTATATTATTTTCATTACTATTATTATTATTATTATTATTATTATATAAGGCTTGACAATATTTATCTTACCAGTTGTTGTATATCCAGGAAAACAGATTACAGTAATCCATACCATAATTAAGATACATGTCATCAAATAAATGTCCATTTTAAGTCACTTGCGAATTCTACCTAACTGCCTTTTAACTTTAGTCCGATTCAGAAGACACGGTTCTTCAATTTAAATGAATCTTTACAAATAAGTGATTTATATCATTACTTAGATAACGTAATGAAACACAAGAAGTTTTAACTGTACAAAAGATTTATGTTGGTATTTCAAGTTGACACAAGCAAACAAGGATAAACGTACTTCATTCAGCGAAAACCAAAAACTTCCTTAATGCTACATGTGTATTGTACGGAATTCCGTTAGGGCCATCGCCTATGAATGAAATAATCTGAAACGCGAAAACACGAAATCACGAAAGTACGATGACGAAAACGCGAAAACACGATGACGAAAACTCGAAAGTACGATGACGAAAACGCGAAAACACGATGACGAAAACTCGAAAGTACGATGACGAAAACGCGAAAACACGATGACGAAAACGCGAAAACACGATGACGAAAACTCGAAAGTATGATGACGAAAACGCGAAAGTACGATGACGAAAACTCGAAAACACGATGACGAAAACTCGAAAGTACGATGACGAAAAACGCGAAAACGCGAAAGTACGATGACGAAAACACGAAACCGCGAAAGTACGATGACGAAAACGCGAAGGTACGATGATGAAAACGCGAAATTGTATCGCATTTTCATCATCGTGTTTTCGCGTTTTCGTCATCGTACTTTCGCAATTTCGTCATCGTAGCTTCGCGGTTTCGTAATCGTACTTTCGCGTTTTCGTGTTTTCGCGTTTCAGATTATTTTATTCAAAGGCGAATATGCAGATGGCCCTATCGGAATTCCGTAGTATTGCTATTTTTATTTGCAGCTTACTCTTGACTGTAAGTACTTGGTGTTTTATTATATTTGCCTTAATAACATATAAATGATATATGCCTGTAAAGGATTCCTTCTACAAATCAAACTTACATCATAAACCTGTGTTTTATGTATATAGAAATAAGCACACTTGAAGGGAATCAACAATACATAAATTCAGAATAACTCACTCAAAACATTCTTAAATTAAATATGTCACAAATCGAAATTGTCTATGCTTTGAACTCATAAATCAGCGTTTGTGAAGTCTGTGACACATATTACAACAATGAATAAGGTAATTAGGTTATTGTCCATCTTTTTTCAAAGAATCCGCTTAAGCACATACAATTAAGTGACCAAACAGATGCATCCGTTTAATATTTTCCTGATATCAATCACTCAAGCAGACAATACATGTACAAACAATGATATAAAACTATTAATCTCATTGCAAAAAAATTAATGTCCTTAGTTACTGACTTTAAAGGGACATACCCACAACTTGTTTGATAATGTAAAGGTTACTTTTTAAAGGAATTGGAAAAGCAATTGCAATAAGAGCAGGCGTCAATGTTTCGTCATGCATTTAAACACTAGGATCAACTGTTTATGTGAGAAAATTGCGTACAAGAATGGATTATGAAACTTTCTAAAAAGACAGTTTAAATTTAACTTATAATGTTTAGCGGATGTTGTTGTGAATATAAAGGACCTTCCTACCGGGGCTTAATGAGTGTTCATGAATTGCGATGTAATGCATTAAAATAATGATAAAAAGGACATACTTGCATACAAGAACATATATCGATAAGAGTCTCTTTTGTGCACAAACCTTCAATATGGCCATTTTCTATAATATTATAAATCGCTATCCACCAAAATCTAGTAAACAAACTATAGATGAAACTTTAATGACACAACAATACGTCTTATTTCGAAAATTCAGATGATAATTACTGCAATTGTTAGCTGCAACTTTGAGGTTTTGTGACTTTTATTTTCAATGTAATTAATACTTATATTTTTGTTCATGGTATTCGAAAATTGGATCCGTTTTTAGGGTGTACCTCTTTAATCTCTTTAATTTCAAGATAATATTCAAATGCACATACCACTTCATTTGAAGTATTTAAGGGTTAATATTATTTATTCTTCCTGCACACTGTTAATGAAATATAACTCTCAATAAGTAGAAAAAAATTAAAGGTGTGTAATGCAAGCTATTGAGCCAAATATTACGATGTAAGAAGGTAATAAATTTCAATTCATACCAAACTATAAACGAAGCCTTAATCTTAGCCTATGAATTGAATGCTACTTCAAAAAGCTTTATAAAACTATTGCTGTACAAAGGATATGCCTCACTTTAGAATTGGTTTCGTACAATAAGTTAAATTACATATTGTGAATACTTTTTTCTGATTTTTAACTTTCTTAAAATGTACCAACTGCTCTGATATGTATGTTGTCTCATGTTTCAGTAATGTTGTAGATATGTGAAAAGTGCATCGTACCTACAAGTAAGGGACAGGTGTTCCTTAATTGGGGGAGATCCCCAGTAGCAATCAAAAAGGGTACACCTAGGGTGGATCAAGTCGGTACAGTGACTGCACATGCCCTACCACAACACCTTGCTGATCAACCCTGATAAACCAGGACGGGACGGGAACACAATTCAACTTCCGGTGAACCCGACATTGCCTGGCGTTAGCCAGTGGGCGCTACAGCAAGCTGATTTCCCTGGGACCCTATTACAAGGTCATTTTCAGTTATATTTACCCCATCAAATGACACCCGGGGTCAGACCAGGGTGTATTTGGGAAGGAGGGGTCATTGACATCTGGACGTAAACAAACCTGTACATCCAGTTTAGAAGGTGGAGCAGGTGCTGGGGGTTGGCAGGAGGACACCGAAGCTCCCATCAATGAGAGGGAGTACACCCAAACTCCTATTTAACAGGGGAAGCAAACTCCAGCTCCTTTTAATGAGGGGGGAGGGGGTGCATCCCAGCTTCAATTTATCAGGAGGTGGACACTAAAGCTCCTTTTAGTGAAGGGGAGTACACTTCATCCAAGCTCCTAATTATCAGGACACCAAAGCCTCTATTAGTGAGGGGGTGTAATCAGGGGGGGCACACCCAAGCTCCAGTTGATGAGGGGGAGTGCACACAAGCTTGTATAAATCAAAAGGACACCGAACCTTCTATTTATGAGGGAGAGTACAACCCAGCTCCTTTGATGAGGGGGGGAGTACAACCCAGCTCCTATTTATCACGGGGAGCACCAAATCCCCTTTCAATGAGAGGAAGTACACTCCAGCCCCTATTCATCAGGGGGAGCACAACTCTGCATCTTTTGATAAGGGGCAGTTCATCTCAACTCCTATTTGTCAGGAGGACTCCAAAGCTCCTATTAGTAAGGGGACGTGCACCTCAGCCCCTATAAATCAGGGGGAGCACGTCTCAGATCCTTTGAATCAGGGGGAGTACACCCCAGCTCTTGGTAATAAGAGGGAGTACACCAAAGCCCCTTTTGATCAGGGATGCACCTTAGACCATATTATCCAGGTGGGGGGGGGAGTATAGCCCAGTTCTCAGAATCATGGGGGTACAGCCAAGTCCCCCTCGGTCACGAGCGGTACATTTTCACATCTCCCATGGCAAATAATCAGGGATATGCCCCAGTTCCCCATTATCATGGAAGGGGGGCGGGTACACCCCAGTACTTCTCAGTCAAGAGGAGTACTTTTCTACCACTGCTAACACTGCAGGCTACGTGGCTCAGCCGGCGTACTCTGATGGTGTCCCAGGTTTTTATAAGGAGGGGGGGCAGTACACCCAAATCCCTAATTATCAAGGGGGTACACCTAAACTCATAATAGTCAAATGGTGTACACTTCAACTTCTCTTTATAAAAAGGGAGGAGTACAATATAGCCTCCCTTGTACACCAACTGTGACATATACTCAAGAATACGTTACAGTGCTTAAGACACGGCCTTGCAGTTTAGTAGGGGGTCGGTCCTTCCTGCCCAGTGTCTAGCGAGGGGATTAATACACCCGCACCTCCTCTCACTCCACCTACGGCACCTATTCAGGGTGATTACGCAATACCAAGCATCAAACACCGGTGAAGCATTTACACCGCCCCTGTCATGCAGGTCAGGGCCGGCACCCTTTATCAAATGTGGACCCCTCCAGGTCACAAAAGCAAAGGTCAATTACCTGAGAGTGACAATAGTGGCACAAATTTGCTGAGTACACAATGCTGGGGCGGCCCAAGTCCCTCACTGAGGGGCCATTTCGGGTCGGATTGGTTTCCATGGACAAAGTGGACAATGTAGTGGGCTATTTGGAGGCAGTTGTGGACGCTGCAGCTGATGTAACCCTTGGCTCTGACGGGCTCTTGCGCTCAGTGCGGGGTCACTGCCAAACTTGCCCCAGTCTAGCTTTGTTATGTTTGCTTTCGTTTTACCACCATACAGCTTAATCCATGGGGTTTTCTTTTGAAAACAATAAAAGTTCTAACAATCGTAGAAAGAAAGGAACGAGGTTCGAAGTGCACTGCACTACGCACTTAGAACTTAATTCCGTGTATGAAATTACAAAATTGACTACATTAATGGGCATCTTATGTCTCATTCTCACATTACAGTTTCAATCCCAAAAGGTTATATTTAAGATACAGACAGCAAAATATTAATGGCATGTTTTAAATTCATATGCCTGCCTGCATGTATTTGATAAAAATGCAAACATTAAATAGCCCATGGAATCTGCCCTTAACTTCTTACTGACCATGAATTAAAGTCTACATATTCAAGGAATAGCGATTATCTTTAATCATGATAATTAATGTAATAAGAAAACTTCCTGTCTTACATTAAAACATTTAATATTGTTATTAGGTTTAAATAAACAATAGATAAAATTCATAATTATGATAAAAATAACTTCAGTAAAACAATAACGTAATGACCTCTGCGTGGGTTAACCTATAACCTTAAGAGTGCTGAAGGAAGATATTAAGATACAGTCTTGTGTGGTTTATTGTATTTAATCTTCCTGTTAATGGCCTCTTCTTATAAAACAGCAAAACAACTGCAGAATATCAGTATGAAATATTATAATTTTACATACATTGTATAATTGTTCAAAAGATGATCTGTTACATTTGTAAACAACGTGGTTTTACTTTCGGTGTAACTTACGTTAAAATGTGTACCCAATGTAACTGAATATAGGAATACACTAGATCAGTATGTTACTTTAAATGAAAAACAGATAAAGCTTTCGAAGAACGAGCATGTCTTAATATATTAATTCGGGAATTCGTGTGCCACCAAGCTATAACATGACAACGAAGAATGAACAAGCTGCAATTAACGCAAGTTTAGATTATTATTAATTTTAGTTAATTTGATGAAAAAATAAGTGAGCCGTGACATGACAAAACCAACATAGTGGTCAAATGGGCGGATACAGTTTAAAAACAAATATCTAGATGATGGCAGAGGGCGGAGAGGAACTACAGATAAAGGCTTAATATAAGTGTACAACCAACAAAATTCCACCAATCGGGTGTCAGTTTAAGTTGTAAAGTTCTCCGGCATTGCAGCTGCAATGGCGTAGTGGTAGCGCGTTTGTCTCTCTTTCTCTTCGAGGTTGATTCCATCTAAAATGAGTCTCAAGAGCGATTTACCTAAGTTGTAAAAACTTGTTCCGCAGTCGAGAGGATATAAATAAGTAGATCTGTCTAACAATTTTGTAACGTTGATCTTAGCCTGTTTATTATTTAAGACATTTAAAGTAAATAACTTATCCTTATTTTAGTTATAATTAATAAAATATAAATACCGTTGTTCCAAAAATGATAACGACACAGTCGTCAGCCGAAATCAAAAGCATGAAGGATTTACTTCAAACACTAAACTTTCAAGTAAAAACTTCCGTGGCTATTTTACAGATTTACCAGTAAATACTTTCGCAAAAGTAATGTAAATGATTGGGTCAGCTCTTGACAGGATTCTAACCAACTACCCAGCTAGTATTCAAGATCGCTACATTTAGATGCAAAATAGTGTAAAATTACAGACTCGAAATTATCATGTTCAACTGTAAATAACCGAATACTGTTGAATTTGGTGTGAATACCACAATGACCCTAAAATATCACGAGTTTTGCGAACTGTGCTCCGTATTTTGTACTTTCACTTTCAGCGTGTCAGTATGATGCGTTAGAGCGGGTCGGCAAACTGGAGACATTTTGTTCTTTGCATGCGGATTATTGTGCCGGTACTTCTTTCTTTCCATGATAAACGGAACAAATCAAAAGTTTCATTACAAACCCCGAACAAACAATTTTCTTACGTTATCATTTCTCAGAATTTTGTTGAAAGATATCTGACAGAAACTTTGTTTCTTCAAGGGGGGGGGGGGGGGGGGGGGGGGGGGGGGGGGGGGGGGGGGGGGGGGGGGGGGGGGGGGGGGGGGGGGGGGGGGGGGGTAGTTATATAAATTTAATTAAAATGGTGTACTTATCCTCACTTTGAAATTGAATACATTGTTCTATAGGTTAGATATGTTTCAACTTTCATCATTTCGTAAAAACAGACCCTTCCGATCGGATTTATACACAAAATAAATGCGCAAACCGAACGCAGTGCGAAACGGCGAGTTCCTTAGCATCCAGCTTCGACACTTTCAAAATTTGATAAATTTCGATCAAGATTAACATTTTCGTAATGAATGAAGACACCGGCATATAAACAGAAACCAATTGGTAAAAAAATGGAAATACTCTACGCTACACACAATAATTTATATACAACAACATTTTTAAAATAATTGCTCGCAGGAGAATTGCTATAGCTCATTCAATTTCAAATATTTTTCTCTGAAACTTCCTGTGCTTGTAAACGAATTACCCATTCCGCTTTTTTCAATACAGCACCCGCAAACCGCAGGAAAACTCAAAACGTAAGTTCATCTTCCTTTGTGTCAACGAATTTGTCTAGCGTATCTGTTTCCGGAAGCCCGCACATCGAACTCCAATTCGCACCAGCGGTACCGGCTTTGCCGGTTCACTCCCGTGGTACTAAGGAATGAATAATTTTGAACCTGTGAATTACGTTGTGTGTTTTCTTCTTTTTGTGATTCTGTTTAATGATAATTACTGAATAACTACGCGAAAGTCAAATCCTTTTGAGAATCACTGTCGAAGTACAAATGTATCTTTATTTTAAATGTCATATCCTTTCCACACCACGTATACGCAGGTTGAGACAGGTTCGGTCTTCCATATCTCTCTCTCTCTCTCTCTCTCTCTCTCTCTCTCTCTATATATATATATATATATATATATATATATATATATATATATATCATATATATATATGATGAGCAGGAAAGCGAAACCGGTTGGCAAATAATAATTTAATTATCTCATGGTCTGTGTTTTATCTTTTATATATATATATAGAAGTAACCGTATGCAACACATTTTGTCTGTATGTCATAAAGGCTATGCCAACAGCTCCTGAATATTGAAAACTCAGACGTCTGAGGCAAATGCTGACACGTTTAGACAACCTTGAAAATGACCTTTGACACGATTTTACCAGGTTTGAACATTTTCGTTTTACCCTCGTTCGTTGACAGACCCCTGAGAAATTATGTTTTGACCGCGTGCAAATATTTTTTCATAGGCATAAAGCAGACATGTCGGCAAACCAAGGTAGATAATGTCTAAAATCGACCTCTCATAAGCAAAAAAAATAAATAAATAAATAAAAAGAGAAGAAATTCATGCGCATGTTTGAAGACAGGGCGATTCCTGCGCGTGATCTCTGGAATTTCTACTTTCACTGTTTCTAGAAGTATACAGCATATGAGATGAAACCGAAAGCAGCGTAACGTGATATGCAGTGCTTACTTAAACACATGCCCAGTCTGTATCAAGAAATGTGCGACGGATAATGGCCAGACTAACAATATATTTCCGCATTTTTTTTCTCCTAATGACAAAATAAGAATAGGTATGTTTTGGCCTACTTATTATTGCACGTCATTACAGATTGAACTACATATGCAGATCCGTAGCAACAGCATATGATTGGTCGAGGCCGGGTTTGCAATATTTTAGTGTTCATCATGACATATGAATATTACCGTGTTATTCGGCGTATAATAAACAATAAAGTTTATATTAAAAAAAACTCATTACTACGAACTACCAGAAATAAAAGGTCCGAATAAGTCTATCTAATATTTTAATTATTCTTTTTTCGTGAAATTTGGACACTGGGTTTTTTTTATTTAGACATTACGATGCTGTTACATGCGTGACCTGTAAAATCAAGTCAATAAGTAATATTTTGCTAATGATTGTTGTTTGTAAAACAAAACTCCCGTCGTTTCCTATTGTCAGTAACGAGACCAAGTTAGTGCGTTTGATACGAACCTGAAACCACAAGCCTTACCCGCAGGTGGACTATCATTTGAACGACAGGCGTATTCGTCGCTACGTAAAACCACTCGCACAGTCCCTGTCTGCTCACAAGGAGTAGTTTCGAGATTTCTTATCGCAAAATACATTATTATATGTTAGAGCAGTGTAAATATTATGAACAGATACAGTATAATAATGATTGGAAACTCCGTTATGTGTATTTTGAAATACATAAACCACATGTCGGGAATGACTGTTTCTTAAATTCAAACTGAACAAAATTCATAAGAATCTCGGTGATTTAAACATGTTGTGCTTATTCTGATTTATTCTCATGATGAATAGTTTTATCTGATGAAAATATCGTCTGCGCCAGTTTGCATGAGGATCGAGCTCGTTCTGTAGGCAAACGAATTGAATTAGAAACATTGAAACTCTTAACGTAAAGTAAGCCGACTTAGATAAATAAATTTGTTAACATTATTTATAGATAAACAGCTTTGCAAAGACACTTAAATAGTAGAAAATCAGGTGTTTGCTTTTTGCATATAAATGACAAATATACATGCGCCTGCTTTCGCCGTATTATATACATGTATAACTTCCGATCGAACTTATGCTTGCACAGACACAATAATTCTGGGTTTGGCGCACTGTCTTCATATTCTATTCTAACATGTGTATTTAGTAAGTAAAAGAAATGAAACTTGCATCGAAATTCACGCCAAAATGTAATAGAGTGGTGGAACCTATGCTGGCGGTATCCCTATGCTGGTGGTATCTCCGAAAAACGGCTATTTACAGAAAAACAGATGAAGAAAAATTTTCAGGGTACATTCAGCATTGACAGTTGATGAAATGCTTTTACAGCAAACGTAGTGATAGCCGCGCGTGCAGCTCTGTGACGTCACAGCAGCCGTGATCCATTTCGCTAGAAAATTTCTTAAATATAGACATCAAAATCACCCAGTTAAAGTTAGCATTTTTGATAAAACTTTTTTTTTTGTATAAAAATATATATTCTATTGAAACTGTTATATCTTGGTAGATAATATTTAGGCTCTAAAAACTGTTTCCCACCTGTTGGTTGTCAAATATCACATACCGCCAGCATTGGTTCCCTTAGAGGTGAAATTTCAAGTTTTGACATGTGTCGTGTCAATAGCTCCCAGAACGACATAGTCAAGTGATGAAGCACATCAACGTCTTGTTTCGATTTAGCAGGGATAACATTATGTTTTTGCCGAGGTAAATCAAAATGGTTAGGATCTCCTGCTTTCTGAACTGCTGATATACATTCAAAATACCTCCAGCATAGGTTCCCCCACTCTATAGCTTTGTTAAGTCCGAAACTGTGGCTCTATATAATTACGATAGGTATTGAAAAAAGGAAAAGTTGACAGATAAAATTAATAAATCTCTACATACGTTGATATTTACAGATTTCAGCCAAGATGAAAGACTGTTGTTATTCAACTTACGATGTTATCGTATAACAACATTCTGTTTGATCTCTGTTTTCTTGTCTTACATTTCACATACTTGTAGAACATCATTGACAAATCAAGAAATATCTAATACTAAGATGCGACGTGTAGTGTATGCGACGTCACTGATGTTAAATTGTGAATTTATGTCCCGTTTTCTATTTTTCATGTTTTTTTTTATGTTTTGGTATTTTTCGCGAAAATGATAACCCAATGATATTTGTAAATTTCACTGAGTTACAAGCACGGGCCAGAAATGGCCCAAAACGTACCGAACCTAATAAGTCATCAAATTTTTCACTCTCTACACTATCGGCTATCATTACATTCATGATAGTGAGTGTAAGGAACGGTAACTCTGCAAAGGAGATTGCAAATTTTTACGCTGTTTCAAAATGAACGACGTCACGAACGTCATTTCTTTCATTGTTTACCGCTGCACCTACCTCATTGATTAAGGTTTTTGAGCAACTTCTAATCGACGAAAAATCATAAGACTGGTCTCAAAAAATTTGTCAAGGATTGTTCTTTTAAAACACTTAAAAAGTTGAAAAAGTGAACTTTGACCACTATTTTGGTTTTGTCATGTGTTATTGAACCTTGCAAAACACTTAACAATAATTTTTATAACTTAAAAACATACAATTACATTCCTTGTTATGTTGTCATGAATTACCTTGAAAAATGTAACATGAAATTTTGTGTATTCGTGTACAGCTTCCCAACAGTGGTCTTTGTTCACAGGTTTGACTGTATTCATATTTCATGTTTTAGTGTAAACACGATCATTGATTTTCCACAACTCCATAGTTCATTATTTTTGTTTTACGGATTCATTCTCATAAAGTTTAAGTTCTGTGTACTGCGATTCTGAAAAAGAGAAGTAAGTCAGTGCTGTCATATTTCAAATATAAACCTTGTTCCAATGTAGTGTAGATTTGTCACTTGCATATCGGTTATTGCTCGTCCTTTTTGTTTGGGATTGTTCCTGCTAGGGTATTCTTATTTTGCTTTGATATGCGATATCGCCCTACGTTGAGGCTTGTATCCTGGCTTCTGGCTAGTGACAAATTCATTTTTAACTTTCAATTCTACTCTTATTTAGTTACCAGAAACCTACACAAGCCTTCTTATACTACATTAACTTTATTTATTATTGTAAGTTTAACTAAAATAACATTATGGCTTTAGAAACTGAAGAATAATACATTTTATTGACTGTAATTTGATATCTGAAACATAACTGCACGTAATAAGTCCTGCATTATCTGTTTTGATATGAACTCATATATACAGATATAAAATTATGGAGTGCATATTTTAGTATAAAGTAATCATTATACCTTGCTTCATATTTGCCTGACTGGAATCCAGGGTGTCATACTCCTGTGTATCTAAAGCTGCATTATAACTGCCAGCGTTAGAAGTGTTGTCTGTCTTCCTAGTATATAAAACATGTTTTATCTTAAAACATAAATGGATGAAAATCTAGTTCTAACATGCTCAGATTATTTATACAAAATATGTTTTTCAGTGCTGAATGACAACTTGTGGCCATGAATATACTTGTTAACGACTATGAGCCAGCACCTTTGTATTTATAAAAAAGCATATTAATAAACTGCACTTTCATATCAATAACAATTGTTTTTAATTACACGTAAATCAGAAAAACATAAATCACAATTGAAACACAATATGTGCAGATTTCATTTAAATATTCTGACACAAGCATCGAGCCTAAACATTTGCTAATTGAAACCTTATTCAGAAACCGTTGTACGTTAAAATGAGATCAATATCGATCAAGTGCTAAAACCAAACAGCTACTTGTTTCCTATGTTTAATCTCCTTGAACATGTCTTTTACAATGATATTGTCATCCTGTGACGGTTATAATATTTCTTTTTGATATCATCTAGAAATGACATTGCTCCTACTAGATATTCAAAAGATGAAACTATGAGCTCATGTCCGCTTTGTAACAAAAAGTATGCATTTGCATATTTAAATTGGTAGGATAAGACTTACTACGATTTCTAACTGACCTTCTTTTGATAAATATAACAAAATAACGACAACAGCTACTCCAGTTGCAGCGATTGCAACAGTTGGTCCAATAATAACTGCAATTGAAAACGAGTTCCCGTCAACTTGTGATTCAGCTTAAAAGGAAACAAAATACCTCTTTGTTACGGCCAAAGCTTTCCAAAGCGTTTTGTAAGTGAACGTACAAATAATTTGTTAAATGTTACACGTTGTATATGCGCATAGTTTGTTAAGGAAATTGCCTTGATATTACATTTTGTTTGACTCTGTATATCCATGAAATTCATGTTCATATTCATTTGATGTATGACGACATTAGAGTCTCGTTGCATGCAATAGTTTAAACAGAGCTCGTCTGAGTTTAAAATTAAGTATACCCTCGAAATATATCAAGGTCATTATCACATTTTACAGATAAATTCATGTAAAATATATTTCTGCGTCCAGACGATACTTTTCGTAAGCTTACAAAAGTATACATATATTTCCAATTCAGACCTAAACAAAAATATAGCGGAAATACCGTAAATACAAAACGGTGATATCCAGCCAGGTCTGCATGCTCCAGAACAGTTTCCAGTATAAATACTACATCTAGTATCATTCTCGCAATGTCCACACACTGACTCACAATTCGGGCCCCAGTGATTACTCGCACACTCTTGAATAATATATAAAATTGGATATATGCCATTTTGCCACATTCCTGTATAAAAAGGGGTTCTAAAAGATTGTTTCGTAGCTTTTTCTAGATGGCGAGCGCATTAAATCTGCTGGTAAACTAAATGTATTTATTGATATAAAGCATTAAATATCAACTTATGCATTTGCATTGTCCATGATTCTGTATTCAATATCTTTATATTTGGTTGTTTCTTGTTTCACTTGCAACAGTTTTAAAGACACGAGCTTTCTTGATTTGCATAACTGTCCTTGGTATCCCAAAACACAACCATCTACACATATTCCAGTTACATGGTTACAAGGGGCACCAGTCAAACAGTACCCGCACGATTCGTTGCATCTGTCGCCGTAAGTACCACTATTACACGCTGAAATTATCTTTAAAGTTTAATTTACAAGGTAAACATTGTGTGAAAATGATTGCCTACATACTAAATCCGGGCATTATTACAAGCCTTCGCTTTTCCAAGAAAATCATTAAATGATGTAGAAAAAAGTGAACGATTATACGATTTTGGAAGTATAATCACAATGCCCTAATTCTGGACTTTTGAAACTTCATGGTCCTATTTCGCATTTTTAAGCTATAAAATACTCAAAAATGAACGTACTGATGGTTCTAAAATCATTCTTTCAACGAGTTTGCAAATAGTATCACAATACATGTGTGGGTGTCTTTAATTCTAAATAGTACCATTTCGGTAACAAATTTCAACCAGTTGCTTACTTGTTTTTCAGATGTTTCTTTGATATCCAGCCATACAACCATCTTCACAGACTCCAGATATGTGTTCACAAGGGGTACCTGCTAAGCAGTATCCGCAGGATTTGCTACACCTTTGACCGTAAGTACTGTTGTGACATGCTAAAATTATAACCAGATCAAACAATTGTCATTTCTTTTAGGAAATTATCATACACGTAATTACGATCTTGTCTCGTCAGTATTACGTCTTCCTTAGGATTACTTTTTGTTATATCATAATTATGCAAAGGTACGGAAAACTATTTGGTGTTATATGTGCTAAAACCTGAACAATGTTGGCACTTTTGTTGTCCTTGAATAAAATCATCTTTCACTTTGAATTCTGCAGTTTGTAGGAAAATTTCAAAGCTATGCAAAACAAAGTGATCCATGTGTTTCACTTTTTAAAATATTACTTGTAGTACTTGTCAAATTAATGGCAATAGCTTTTTTACTTTATACTTATTTATTTGGGTTCGATTATGAAGACAATGAGAATAGTTTCTGAAGTCGCTCTCGAGCTACAGGAATCATTACGACGAGTGTGATGGAGAAGGGGATGGGGGGAGGAGAGGCTGCGAGAGTTTCCTTGCTACTACCCATTTACAACTAGTTACGCTGATGCACGTATGGCATCAGTGTCTTTGCCCAAAGACGCACCTACCATTGCAGCTGTTATTAAACCTGGTACCTCCAGTTCCAGAGCTTAAAGCCCTGTTTACTGAGATATCGGAAAGATTTAGCTGCGAAATCTGAAAAGTTCCCTATGTAACGTTCATATATGCACTAAATGTTATTAAAAGGACATACAAGTATTACAAATTCACTATATTAGGGCGTAATACAGGCGTTATGTTTTTGTACGAGTAAACTATAACTGCATTTTGAACATAACATATATGTACTATCACACGAGCTACTGCATATCAGCTACAAAGTACATACATAACTATTCTGTACATTCAGCCATTGGGGCAGACACGTTTCAAAACCTTTATTGTATACCTTTATGAGTATTGATAGAATAACATTTTGTAGCCGACCAACAATACACACTGAGACGAAGTTTGTCAGAAAACTGTAGTATTATTCTAACAGTACAGTTTGTTAATCGCGTAATATGTTTTCATTAATAGACTTGTTTCAATATATTGTTGTATTCACGATGACGTCTTTTATACAGAGAAATTTTGACGTCATGTACATGGGAAGAAATTCAGTTTTTGTATGCCATTTCCTCTGAAAAACGAAAGATAATTGCTAGAAATGCCGGTTTTTTCTTCGAAATGTGAATAAATCAGCTTGACATACATTATTAGAAATGTTTGCTTTTTCTTATGACTACATAAATTGTTTTAATCAATGCTTTATTCAAGACTACATTAATATACGTAAGAACTGTTTACGTTACAATAGCCGTAAGTGCGTGCCATTACGTTCGAATCATTTTAAAAGTTAACTCATGTTCAATATAAATGAACATAATTACAGTTCATTTTAATAACACAGTTTACGTTAAGATGAAAATGTCAAACCTCTACATACAAACATCATTTGCCATCAGCAATCTGAATTTAAAGAAAAATTCCATCGGAACACATCGATGTTAGATTTACTTCTATTTAGAAGACCTACGTGTATATTAAACATTTTGAGTTATAGTTTGCAGTAGTTTATGCAGGGTATGTTTGTAATGATGATCTGTTTTCGTTAATAGATTTGTTATAAAAAAAGCTTAAATTTATACTGATTGTCAATAAAGTTCATGGGCGGCAAGTCTCAGAACTGATGTTTAAGATATTGACTAGCTTGAATATTAAAGAAAATTTGATGAAGCAACTTTCATGATTTATAAACCTATGCAACAGACAGCTGGTCTTAAACTTTTGAGGGTTTTTAAGAACATTTTCGAAGATTTCTGTAACTGACTATTGGGTGATCATAACAATTTATAAAACAGAAGTTGTGCTTTGAACGCAAATGTCTTCCCAGTCCCTACCCCCATCCCTCCCGAAAGAAAATCTCACTTTGCAGGACCGCCCCTTCCAAAAGTTAAACTCACTCGTATCAGCAACCCCAAACTCACCAGTAATTATAATATGTACAACTAAACTTCCTACTGATGCCGCAGACCATGTTCGTTGGAAATCTAAGAAGAGGTTTTTGGGCAGACAAAATGTTCAATCTACAATTCCCTGTGAGTTTTACCTACCCCAAATTACAATAAAAACAACTATACTGCATACTGATGCTTCTAATCAAGATTGATGAAATTCAAACTAGAGGTTTTGA